>JARHVA010001853.1:2575000-3029294 GCA_037957365.1 Torreya grandis | reverse complement strand
CTGTGGGATCTTCAATAGGAGATAAATCTGTACAACAACAACCTTAATAATGAATTCAATTGTGAAGTCTGTAAGTACACTAGGTCTAGTTTTAAAAATGTCATGATTCATTTGCTTCCATAAAAAGAATAGAATCTCAGTAAAAAAACAAGCCAAATTTTATAAAATAAATGAGGAATTTTATTTTTTGAACAGATGTATCTAAAATCAATATTAAACCAAGTAATTTCACAACCAAGTAAAATAGACCAACAATGCAGACAACATTTCCATATCTTAGCATCATATTGACAAGTAAAAAAAATATGTTCAATAGACTCCACATCACTACACATAAGACAAAAAGTGGGAAAAACACCACATTTGGCAAGGACTTCACCAAAAAATAGCTTATTATATAACAATAGCCACCTAAAATATGATTTTCTTGGTTCTAAACATGACACCCAAATAAATTTGAATCTAAAAGCCCAACTACAACAGGAGTCACAAACATTCCACACATGGTTAATAGCAAGATAAGGGGGATTATGGGATGAAAAATTAGTACACAAAATTTTAATAGAGAACTCTTGGAAACGAGGCCCTTTAATCCATTTGATATTGTCTTAGAATTCATTATCATTGTCCAAATGCATTACAAAATTATCCCCCTTAGTGCTTTACTCAACATAGAATATGTCCTATGTTGGGTCATAAGAATGTGATATCTGAGTTTAATGAGGTTCTAACAGGCCCAAACATTATCTAAAAATATCTTTGCAATCTTTCAAACCTTTCTTAAAACATTCCAAAGTAGAACACCCTCTGTTAAGAGTAAGATTATGATTGATGAAGGAAAGGTTCCACCATATGAATCTATATCCTTAACAACAGGAGCCCATCCAACTGAAACAATGTTTGGTAGTGAAAAGGTGTTTCACATAGTCCTAAGCCTTCCAAATGGAGGAAAAAATAGGTAATTCAATAACTCTAAAAGAATAAGGCCAAGAATAATGTTTGCAAAATAAAGTCCTTTCCATACTACTTTAACTTTAGGGTAGCCTCTAAAAATATTATTTTTGACCAACACCTTCTGAGGCTCATCTCCATTGAAAGCCTTGATGATCCACTTAAATACTAAATTAATACCTTGAGTATGAAGTTATTTTATACTAAGACCACCAATATCCCTAGGCTTAAAATAGAACTTCCAAGAAACTCCATGCTTTGTCCTATTCTCTTTGCCATCTACCCATAAAAATATTTGATAATCTTGTGTAGCAAATTGATCTAAGTTTTATTAAAAAGCCAATAGGAAGCATAATAAATATAATAGGATGAGAGGATTTTTTAGAACACTTGAATTCTACCTAGTAGTAAAAGAAGACGTCCTTGCCATTTCTCAATTTTATTGTTTATTTTAGTGTATACCCATTCCCACATCAACTTGAGAGAAGGATCAAGGGCAAAGGTAATGCTTAAATATCTAACCATCTGGTTAGGACCCTTCCAATCCCAATAAAAGTTTGAGAGCTAGTATGGATTGTGTTTAATCCACCCTAACATATAAGACTTATGCAAAGTAATTTTAGATCCTTAAGCTAGGTAGTATAAATTCAATCTATAACTCACCTAGACCAGATTATCCCTAGAGAGATTAATGAATAACATTGTGTCATCATCAAAAATCACATCAAACATTTCTGACTCTTTTAGACATTGAATACATTTAACAAGGGGACCACGTTAGTCATTATAAGTAGGGAGTATAGTACATCAACAACCATAACATAGAGAAATGAAACAAGGGGACATCTTTGCCTAATATATCTTTACAGGAGGAGAAACTCTCTGATATCCCCATTAAACTCAATAATAGCGAAGCAAATTTGAACAAGACTATGATCATTCTGTAGAACCTCTATCGACATCCAAAGGCTCTAAGAATTATTTCAATAAAGGACCATTCAATTCTGTCATATGATTTTTCAAAGTCTAGAAGGATCAAACAAATATCTTGTTGAGAGTCTTTAACCCAATACATCCCCTCCCAACTTGTAATGAGGTTATCAAGCATATATCTACCTTCCATGAACCCAGTCTAAGTATCTTAAATAATATGGGGTAATAGGGGGGGAAGACTCTTTTTTCCAATGTCTTTTCCAAAAATTTATAGGAAACATTGAGAAGAGTAATAGGTCTCTAGTTTGTAACCAAAGATAGATCACCCACCTTTGGTATGAGTTTAATAACCCCATTATTAATCTTTAATCCCAAAGTGCCAACATCAATTGCTTCCTTATAGAATTCTAAGCATTCAAGGGCAATCCATTCCTTATTAGCCTTGTAAAATTAAGCTTGGAAGCCATCAATACCATGGGATTATTTATCTTTAAACTAGTCAATAGCACCTTTGACTTCATCCAGAGATATCTCACGATCCAAAAAAGTTGCATGGGTGGGGGATATATTTTTTGCAATGATTTTTTCACATGGAACCTTGATCTATTCAATTTACTCATTTATTCCTTCAGTCAAGACCAATTTGAAGTGTAAATTAAAGAAGGATTCTATGATCAATTCAGGGTCACCCAGAATCTTGTCATCAACCTTAATATCCAAGGCTTTTTGTCTTTGATATTTAGTATTTAAAAAGTGAAAGAAAAGTTTGGATATTTTGTCACCAAACTTAAGCCAATTAAGCCTATAGTGAATTTGAGCACCTCTAGCACAGTAAATCTAATGTTGCCTCATTTGATGTTTAACACAAGATAAGGTGTCAAGCAGGGAAGAGTTGGTAGGATCAAATTGTAAGGTAGATTCCACCCTAATAAGTTGTTCTTAAGCAATTATGAATGATTTCATGTTCCTCTTAAATTTTATCTAGCCAAAATTTCTATCATTTTTTTTGACAAGTCCATGGAATTATTCCATTACTCAATTTTGGAATCAGAGTCATAATCAAACTTCCCAATATTTTATGTAGATCAAATACCATCTATACATTCCCTATCTTCAAGATGGGATACATTAATCTTATACAATCCTTTCAGAGTAGTCTTCTCTCCTTTTTCATCATTACCAAGTGTAAAGTTGAGATCAATAGGATGGTGTTCATAAATGCTGAATGAAGTAACCTTTACCACATTACCATCACCTTCCAAATAGGTATTAAAGGCATTCTTACATAGGTGGAATCTATGAAGTCTAGAGTAGAGTCCTATAGACTTAGTCTGGTTGTTGCACCAAGTATACCAAATGCCTTTACTTTGCATTTTACCTTTATTAAGAGGATTTTCTAGTTTATGCAATAATTTGAATTTAGAATAGAAAAATAGCTCATTACCTTTTAATAAATGAGGGTCTCCACCCTTCTTTTCCTCTCTTTCTTCAATCATATTAAAGTCTCTACCAAACACCCAAGGGATTCCCTTCAGATTAGAAGCAAGTCAGTTCTAGAGCTCAATTCTTTCCCTATAATCATTTAGAGCATATATGTTACATATCCCAAAACTTTTACTCTACTTGTTGAAAATAACCCAGACCGCCTAGTTGTAAAGAGAGATTCCATGTTCTATAATATATTCTCCTCATACCAAATTGATCATAATAAAGGCACCACCTTTGCCTCTATAGTGTTTAATGTAAAAATGTATAGAGTTAGGTGAAATAAAGACTAAAATAGAGGATATAATTGACCTAGTAGCCTTAACCTCTTAAAGAAGCAAAAAGTCTAGTTTGGTTCTGGAATTTATGAACTACCTAACTATAGGCTTTTTGTCTAGGGCTTCCAGCCCTCTTACATTCCAACTGATAATATGCATGAACATTGATAGGGTTACTTAGTCAAATTGGGTGACTTAATTCCCCCCTTATTTTGGTACAGCCTTAAAAAACATTCAAGAACTTTATTCTCCTTATTCCTGCTTTTATTACTATTATCTCCACCTCCCATACTTCCATCTTTGACAATTCTTCCTTGTTTAGTGGGAGGATATTCCAAATAGGATTTATCCATATGGATAATTTTGATTCTCTTTCCTAACCCTTTGGAGGTCTAATATTTTGAGGTATAGTGTGTTCACATTATTAATTGTAAATAGCATAATTATTAATATTACGTTATTTAGAGTCTTGTTAGTATATTATTGTTATACATAACAATAACATATGAGTTGATTTATTTAAGTTAGTCGAATATATTGTTAGTCATAATATATTTGAATATAGTGGGCTTGTTGGGAGTTTGGTTATATGATATTTTGATGGATATTTGATCTCCCCAACTATAGGAATGATTTTCCTATATATTATGTAGTCCCGTATGGTTTTATATGTAATAAAATAAATATAGTATGCAAAATATTATATTATTGTGTTAAAATATTTATCTGTGTTTAGCAGTTTTTTTATGTTAATGCTCTATAGATCTAAACCAGATCTATTATCTGGTATCAGACCCTATTTGATCTTTGAGATGGAAAGATACTTTATTTTGTAGGGGAAACCTTCTTTGTATTTCCTTGGATACTGATATTTTATTTTCTATTTGTGTTGTGTATCCTCTAATTTTCTATCTCCAATCATACTAATCCCACACTTTTGTAGTCCTTATGCTCATTCACTATCCATGTATTTCTTCCCATCCACGGTGCCATTTTATATCATTTGCTTTATGAGATCTACTTATCTAATTCACCTAGACATGCTTAGTCTAATTCACTATGCATATTCTCCCATGTTAACAGAGATATTTTCTCTTCCTTGGCATATTTGTATTGAGATCAAATTAGTTTGAGCCTTACATGCTTCATTCAATCTAAACATCATGTATTTATATTATATAATCTATAGATTCTCTAAGCACCATATATAACTGGATGTCAAATCAACATTGTAACTCTGAATTTGGTCATTATTACTATAAATCCATCTTGCATCATTAAAGCCAATCAAATGCCACATAGCCTACTAAAAAAATATGCATGGTGACATGTACATTCCTTGGTGAGCTATGAATATATAAAGAGAGCATATCATTAGGCAGCAATGTCACCTGCATTCAGACATGATAACTTGACTTTGCATTCAACTTGGAGACTTGTGAAGTTCATGACATGCATGCACCATATGCCACTTTTGCATTACTATTCTATACAACTAATTCTATCAAGCATATAAATCTATAGTTTTGTACATGGAGGATGTAATCTTCAGTAGATATGAAGTCAACTTAGTACATAGTCAATGATCCATGTGTCAATAACTTGGTACACATGTAAATGAAACATTTTCAAGTCTTTAAGCTCTATTAGGTGATTATTTATTATAAGTTGTGTCTTATAGGTTCTTAAGTTCTTTGTTTAAATAATTAGTATTTATATTTTGTTAGACATGTCAAATTGAATATTCCTTTTATCAAAGCTTATGTCCAATCCATAACAATGAGAGTCTTTTTTTTAAGTATTTAAATTTTATGAGTCATTATTTTCCCTTGGGTTTTTTATAGTTGTGTCAATTTTAATATAGTTTTCATAAGTTTTTAAATTTAAGTCTTGGTTTATTAGATTTTGTTTTTAAAGTATGTTATATAGTTGTCTTTCTAGGCATCTCATGATTAGACTCATAAAGTTAATTTGTCAAGTTAGAGAGCCTTCCAAATAAAAATTTTCATATCATCATAAGTTTAGTCATAACCATTAAAATGATTTATGTCGTAAAAAATTCAAAAATGTCAAAAGAGTCATTTTTAAAGTGTGTCATCAAAATAGTCAAAAGATTAATAGTTAGTGTCCAAATCAAAATTGTAAAAAAAAATTGTCTTACGGATGCATTTTTGGGTGACCCTGACGTCTTGAGACAAATGTCAAAAGTATCAATCTTGTGGGAGGGGTCTCTCCTCAACCAAGCCTCATCGACACATCAGGATAAGTAAGTAAAAGATATGGAAGGAAGGATGAAATGAAGGCTAGACATTTCATAGACTCTTGTTAGTCACTAGCAATGGGGCCACTTTTTGATTTAGTGGCATTTTTCATTTTAGTTGTGTGGTGTGTTATTTTTTAGCATAGTGTGATTTCAAATAAGAACAAATGTTGTATCCTTATTCACTTTTTTCATAAGTGAACTATATATTCCTATATAATTTCTCTGAAATGTGAGAATGATGAGAGATTGAAATTATACTGCACATCATGATGTGATTTATGGTAAGCCACTTATAAAACCATTTCTTTATGGTTTTTGGTTAGCCACTTATGAAACCATTATTTTGTGGTTTTTGGTTAGCCTCTTGTAAAACCATTATTTTGTGATTTTTGGTTGGCCACTTGTAAAACCACTATTTTATTTATTGGCTAGCCATTTGTAAAACCATTAATTATTTTTTTTGTTGTTGGTTAGCCATTTTTAAAACCATTGTGTAAAGTTTGCAATTGTCCTCTGAAAATCACCAAGTCGTGAGTATAGGTGCAAATATGGGAGATTTTTTTTTCACATGTTGACATTAAGGAGGTGTAGATAGGATTAATAATGTTCACAAGGGGGTGAATGTTGAGGTATAGTGTGTTCACATTATTAATTGTAAATGACATAATTATTAATATTAAATTATTTAAGTCTTGTTAGTATATTATTATACATAACAATAATATATGAGTTGATTTGTTTTAGTTAGTCGAATATATTGTTAACCACAATATATTTGAATATAGTGGGTTTGTTTGGAGTTTGGTTGTATGATATTTTGATGGAGATTTGATCTCTCTAGACCTAGGAATGATTTTCTTATATATTATGTACTCCCGTATGGTTTTATATGTAATAAAAAATATATAGTATGCAAAATATTGTATATATATGTTAAAATATTTCTCTATGTTTGGCTCCTTTTTTCGTGTTAATCCTCTGCATATCTAAATGATATCTATTACAATTCTCTCTAGCAATATGAATAGTAAAGGTCCCATACAAATTATCAACACTTATCGATTAAGTCAGAGCTTCCCTATTAGGGATAGTGTATATCAAGGGAGTACTCTACTCAAATAAGGTTTTACGGGGGAGCTCAATATTATTTTCAAGGATCAAATCAAAATTTTTTTCTTAGTTAGATAGAAGGCCAATAGGACTATATGAGGGCCTGCATTTGGAAAATGGAACAATGTCTACCATATCCTCATCATGAAGTAGTTGGGAATTCAATTGCAAGGGGTAGTGAAAATTGATCCAACGAGTCAATCTATGTAGACTTATCCTCAACAAAAGCTAATGTAGTATCCATGGGGGGTGAAATCTTAATTAGTTGATGTTTCCCAAAATCCTTCACATGAGAGTCTTTCTTATTCATAGACAAAAATGAACTATCGTCAAATCCAAGGCCCTCACCAAGGGTGTTCCTCTTTCCTCAAATCTAAAATCAAATATGGGGTTAGTAATACCTTTTATGTCCTCTACTCGATGGGAGAGGGGATTATAAAGAACATCTTTGCTATTTATCTTTGGGCCTCTCTAGGATTCTTTATCAATTTTAGTATTAGAGGATAGCAAAGGGTAATTTTTCCTCATATGTCCATCATTTTTATAGACAAACATGCATTGAGGCCTCTCAATCCTTTGATATGGAAGATATAAGGGGCCCCATTAATTTTAAAAATAAGGGATTCCAGAAAAACTTCTAATGGGTCCAAAGAAATTAGAACCTGTGCATTCATGTGGGCAAAGACAGTCTAGTATCCTCAACCCTAAGTACTTCTCCCAAGGATTAAAGGGTCTACGGAAGGAAATTCCAATTAAAGACGAAGATTTTCAAAATCAATCCATTTGGGGGTTGTTTTAAAAAACAAATCTTAACATTCTAAATTGGGGTTCTAGGGTATCACTTTGAACATAGATTGACCCACATTCCACAGGGTTTTGTTAATTACTCTTCCCTACATATTGGAATTTCTAAAAATAAATAAGATTCCTTTTTGGAACATTCTATAGAAACTAATACCCATTTTCTTACCCCATAATGAATTTATCCAATTGTCAAAAAGTTTCTTTGATGGAAGAGCATTTATATTCTAGTAGATTTAAAAAAACAATATTTTTTAGTCAGGATTCTTCTCTAAGAAAATATTGTTGCATGGATGAATTGGGAAGTAGGAAAAGGGTTTCACTACAACTAGGGAACTTAACATCCTGTCATTCATTGTAGCCTCTTGTTCCATCCTCAAATGCACTACTTGGGCCAATAATGAATTTTGTACCTTGTGAATGTTTAACAAATTCTTCTTGTCACAAGACTTTACTGAATAACTTCTTATGGTTTCCCTTTTGTCACCACCATTCTCTACAACAAATTATGGGCTGCAAAAATTAGGGCAATCTTTAACCAAAGCTATTTGGTTTCCATTTTCATTGATATTACCATCAAAAAGACTTTCCACATGGTTTATATCACTTAGGCAACCTTCCTCCATAAGCCAAAGCCATCAATTGCACTTATTACCAATCTCCATCATGTACCAATGGATCAAGAACTAGGGAGAGGGGCATGATAACCAAGAACCTAGGTGTCAATGGTATCCTACGTGATTAAAAAAAATAACATAATAACCAACAAATCATAAAGAAAATAGGCCCAACTTAAAGCCACGGTCATCAAACACCCTTAACAACCAAGAATCATACAACCATACATGCACAAAGGAAGTAAATGGAACTAAGAGGGAGGAAAATAAACATGAAACACCATCAGTGGAGGGTGACTATTAGTCTCCCCATTGCCGAGCTCCACCTTTATCTCTCTTCTTCATCTATATTTTTTCTCAATCTATTTTATATATTTTTGGAAAATGTTATCAACTTTTAGTCGCATCTTTTAATCCTTATTTTCTTTCTTATAAAATTTATAAAACATCTTCCTGATCTCTAAAAAATAAGTTTAGTTCATATCAATTGAATATCCATGATACAGATAATGGATTTCAATGTAGGTTAACCAACCTACAAATGCATATCTATAATACAAATAATTCATTTCAATGTAGGGTAACCAACCTATAAATGCAGTGATGGATCCCTTTTTTATGCTTGGTGGAGATCTAATTGATCAAAGTTAGGTATAACACAACCAAGAAGATTTGAATAGTGTGCCACTGTTGAAGGTTTATGATTTGAATTATTGGATTTTTTCCTTAACCATGTACATAGAAATGTTGTGAGGTGATTCTATTTGATTTGATTTCCCCAACTAATAGGGTCATCTAGAGCTTCGGCAAAAACAACGTAAAGGGTGATTAAATGACTAAGGCAATGGAAATGTTAAAAGATAAAATTGAGTTAATAGAAAAGAATAAATCACCTCTTTCATCACATTTGTTACATCCTAATTCCTCGCTAATAAAAACTACTTGATTATTTATAGATATTTATAGTTGACACATTTGATATTGATTATATTTCTGACTAAGATTGAGATATATGCTATTATGGGATAGTAAGATATTTCTTAGATACATGATGGTACATGATTGCATTAATGTGAGTTAGTTGTAGTGTATGTGGTTACATTACAAGCATGTTGATATGTTATTTCAGTTATATTTTATGTTGTATGGTTATCATGTTGATATGATCTAACTACTTGCTTGTTGTGAGGTTGATGTAGGAGAACTCATCCCTCAGAGCATGACGAAGGGAGAGCATCATTAGAGAGGATGACATAGATGGAGATGTCAGAGGATGACAGAAATTGGAGAAAACCCTATACACACCACAATAAATAACACATGTTAAAATGCACTAAAAATGGTTTGCATATGGTGTGTTTGTTTCTACTTGCTTAGGAAAGTTAATTTCTATGTGTTTGCTAGTATAGTTAATAACGTAATGAATTCATTTTGCATATTTGGTATGTTTTGTCATTAATGCTAGTGAAACATTATTAACAAAATTAAAGTTAAAAATATGGATTATTAGTAATTATGAAATTGTCATTTACAATGCTATAAAATTTGTGGATGTTAATTAATTTAATAAAATTATATATTTTTGACATTTAGTGTTAAAATAAATTAAAAAATGAAAAATTACCTTAAAAAAATTAAAAAAGGGAAAAAGCAATAAAAAAATAAAAAGAAAGAGTGACTAAATTTAGGAAAATTAAAAAAAAAATCAAATATATTAAAAAAATAACTAAAAATAAAAAGAGATAAAAAAACAAAACTCTAAAATCTTAAGCAAAGGAAAGGCCTATACATATTTCAGATAGGTGGAAAATTAATAAATAAAATCATGATAAGTATTCTTAGAGGAAAAAGTTAAAAAAGGAGTAGACAAGAAAGGGAATTGCACAGAAGGTGAAGATACAGAGGATAGTAGTGCATCATCTTGCCAGGTAGGTGATGCATTAAAATTCTTTACATTTACATTGAATATTAGTTACAAAAGGATTAAATTATATCTTCTATTTGGGTAAATTATTTTCATGATTAGATTTCACCATAACAACATAGGTGTCAACTATTATCTAAGCTATCCTCCAAAATTTTTAGTTAGAATAACTCTAGTATTTTAAGACCTCGATAACTAGTATATAGATATTTATGCCCATTGTATAATCGAATAATTTTGATGATTTTTTTTAAGATTTATAGTTTGGTGTCGCTGGAATTAATTTTTAGCCATGTGAGTATATGTGTAAATGATCATGTTATTATTGAGTCTTGTAATTACAAAGGAAGGCATCGCTATGCCAACCACCCATGGGAATCTATAGCCTTTCTATGTTTAGCATACCAATAGTCCAACCATTTAATTTATCTTAGGCGTTGACCTACGCATGTTCAAGAGACCAATTCTGCTAGTTTTAAATCTTTGGATATAGAGTGGCATTGCCATATGTATTATTCCCAACCTATTTCTATAAGTCAATCCCTTTTATTTGGTTCACATTCAGGCCTCTAGTCTTTTTATAATTTTTTATTTTTATCTAGAAAATGCAAATTCTATAGTTTATATACCAGGGAGTCACAGCTTTTTTAAAATAAGCATAGTTTTTAGAGGCATCGCTAGAATAAATAAATTGCTAGAGTTTAACAATAGTCTAAATATTATTTATATTTAACCTCCATTCTTTTCTAAAAATCATTGTAGTTTAGATAGCTTAGTCTTATTTATATATGAGTCACTGTCAATATAGTTTTCCAGCCTTTCCATAACTATTGAGTCGATTTATGATACATTATTCAGCATGTGACATATTTACTTGGTCATTGTAATTATGGAGTTGTTGTGGGTATATTCCAATAAATTGACTGAGTATATGTTTAAATAGCTTAAAATTGATATATGTATAGTTATATGAAATCACTATTATGTGTGTATATACTATTAGTATTACCATAATTAAGGAAATTAATTTTGTATATGTTGGTCTAAGTTAGAACATTGCCTTGATAGGCTCTGTGTGATTTTTGGTGAAGGGTGGAAATATATATATATATATATATATATATATATATGAAAATTGATTTATATATTTTTATATGTCCATACCACTACTAATTTGATACTAAGAAGTGGACTGTTATGTGTATATTTAAATTGTATCACTATCTAATACTATACGTGGGTATGGGTTATTTTCAATAGCACCATAATTTATATAATAAGTGTGGACTTAAGTTGGAAATATGTTTTGTAAACATAATTCTTTTAGAAATTTTTTTTATTAATAAATATATAACATCACCATATGTCATAAAACATAGCTTATTTACATAAAACCATAATTTGGTTGATCCACATATGGTGACATAGTTGGTTGATTTACAAATAATTAGAAATAATAGCACCATAGGTAAACATAGAATTCATGTATCATGATATAATATTTGTGGCATACTTGAGATCACTTGTTATATGTATCTTGTGGTACAAAACCTATCGCATGGAATATAACATTATAACAAGTCACATATTTATGGTTTATTAACAGTGTGCTTATTAATAAAATGGGTGCAAACATGCTTATTAGCATATATTGGTACATTGGGGTGTTTAATTTGGTTATAAAATATATTAAATAATTATGTATAATAGAGCTTTACAAGGGTATGTAAACAAGACCCTGAGAATATAACAAATGAGTATTCGATGCTTTGTATGAATTGAGAATTATTTGTTTATACCTAGTTAGCTGAATAAAAGCTTAGGTTTCTATGAATTTGTGACTACTTTATTTGACTAGTTACAACACTTAGTAGTTATAATTAAAAACACTAGACTATAGTAATATGGGTTATCATAGGGTTTAGCATGTATGGAAACGTATTGTGATAATTAGACTCTATAGTTTATTGTATATTTTATCTGGATGGTATTAATTATAGTTATTATTTCTAGAATGGGATAGAAAATAATGTAAGATTCATTAATATATTTGACAAAATAAATGTATGTTTTTGTTACTCATATGTTTATCTTGTTATATGATGTGGTTCCTAGTAGGATGTAAATTATATGAATCTTATGGTTAAATTGTATTTGACCAATCTACATTGTTGATACTGAGTAAAGAGTGAGATGGACTTCACTAGTTTACTAGCATCACCATGTCAGATGAAGGCGGTTCGATCAAGTGGTGTGTATAAATTTGATTGATCTATAGATCACTTTCATATTACTATTCTTAAAATTTTGGCCAAAGTATGTTTAGTGAGACATTATCACTTCATGAGTATGATTTACATGTTTGTGCGATATTTTGAAATAGATCGAGTTTTCTATTATACACTACATGTTTAGTTTTAGAAATCATATAGCACATGGGTACTTCTTTATCTCTCTAAATTTTTGTGTTATAACTATCTACTCATCCATGAAGGAAGGACCATTTACTGATGGGATTAGTGTGGGGGATCACTATTTCATGGTTGGTGTGGAAAACAATTCAAATGATGCTCTCCCTCTCCACAATAGTATTACATATCGAGATGACATTTAAGATTTTCATAGATACTTGAGTTTTAGAACTATACTCTGAGGGAGCCATGTATCTTTTATGTACATTGTATTGAATTATACTTATTATTGAATATTTTCAAAAAGAGTTGTAATTACTTATTATTGTATGTTGACATTGATGGTTGTAGTCTTGTATCAGTCATGGATGAGTTAATATAATTACTTTCTATATTTGCAGGATGATGTGCTCTCGTGATATTAGAGATCAGTGATATGTGATGTAATATGCTTGTTTGTTATTATCATACTTCGAGTATTTCATATGGTCTCTCTTAGATTCTCATGGTGTAATCTATTTTTGGTATGTATTAACAAAATCACATATTTCTAGGTAGATCTCAGTGAGAATATTACATGTGGTATCAGAGCTATGACTCAAACTCTAAGACCTAATGAGTCCACTAATGTTTTCATATATTTTTGTTGATAGAAAGAAGGATAGTGAAAGCTAGATTTTTTAGAGAGGGTCCTTAAAATGCTAATGAGAGGATCCTTAATATGGACTAGATTCTCGCAATCATCAATGAGACTAAGGATCAAATTATAGATCTAGAGTAGGTGGTTCATGGTCATGAGGAAGAGGAATAACATGATGGACCTGAAGAGCATCTTGTTGTGAAGGAAAGTTCTTAGGATGCTAAGACTCACATAGTTGTGGAGTTGGCTAGAGACATGAATAAGGTGAACCCACCTAATTTCAATGAGACTATTTTGGGAGACATAGTTGAGGCATGACTGATAGAGATGGAGAAATATTTTAAAATTTAAAACTACTTTGAGGTCACTTAGGTAGTTTGGGGATCATATCAGTTGGTTGGTGAGGTAGCTATTTGGTGGGCCAACAAGAGGTTGTAAATAAATATTAATTTGACCACCACCACTTGGGATCATTTTTTGGTATTATTCAGATCATGATGGCTCCCATAGTTTTATTTTGATTAGAAGCTCACAAATTTTTAGAATTTGAAGTAGGGTATTTATCAGTGAACGAGTACTTGGAGTAGTTCACTACACTACCAAAGTATGTACCTTAGTACCAAGGTGATGATTAGTTTAAAATCAAGAATTTTATGATGGGTTCGAGGCCTTAAATCGAAGGAGAGGTATATGTTCATGAACATTCTAGCATGGACTATGTCTTTGAGAAGGCAGTCAAGTAAGAGCAAAAGTTAAAGTTTCTTTCACAAACGAAATACAAGTTCAAGAAAATGTTTGTAAATTCTAAGTAAACCTTCAAGAAGAAGAATTGGAAATAAAGGAGTGGAGACTTCAAGAGGCAGTTCAAACGTCAGAATGTCAAGTTCAACAATGGTTCAACAACAAGAAATAGGGAAATGGATCCAAAGATGGTTTCAAGGGAAACCAACATAATGATAGGAAAGGACCACTAGGAGGATGTTTCATTTGTATAGAAGACCATTATACTTATGATTTTCCTTAGGAAAAGTTAAAGGGAAAGGGTCCTAACACTCAATAGGGTAGTTTTCAGCAATAGCTTCATGTAGCAGTCGACAATTGACAAGTAAAATATTAGGCATTACCTATAGAACTATCAGGTACTCTATTTGACCATCCAATTTCTATTTTGATAGATACAAGAGCCACATAATATTTTATATCTCTTAGGATGCTTAGTAAGTTAACTAGAAGAGCTAGTGTAATAGAAAATACATGGTCAGTACAGTATGGGAATGACTCAAAAGTCATGGTTAACAAGTGTTTAGTCAAAGTGGAGATTAGGTTGTCCAAATTCACAATAGTTGTGGATTTGTATGTAGTACCTCTAGGATCATATGATGTGATTTTAGGAGTCAATTGGCTTGAAAAACATAAATCCAAGGTTGACTGCTACCCAAAAAAGGTTGAGTGTCTTGATGATTTCAAAAATCAGACACAAATTCAAGGTGAAAAAAAGAGAGTTAAAGCTAAGACAGAGTTTAGCAATGCATCTTAATAAGGCTTAGGAAAAAGGTGCCAAGAATTTATCATCAAGATAAATGAAATGGATGAACCTAAGGAAACATCTCTCTAATATTACCCATTTATTATAGATTTTCATGATGTGTTTCAAAAATAATAATCAGGGTTTCCTCCTCGATGTGAGTTTAATTTTTCTATCGACATTATACCTGGTTTAGAACCATAGTCTAAGGCACCTTACAGGATGACAACCACTGAGTTGGTTGAACTAAAGGCTTAATTTTAGGAATTGTTGGCAAAATCGTTGATTAGTCCAAGTGTGTGACTATTGGGGTGCACCAGTTGTCTTTGTCAAGAAGAAAGATGGTACCCTTCAACTTTAAATTGATTTTAAAATGTTGAACAGGGAAACTATCAAAAATAGGTATCTTTTACCTTGTATAGATGATATTTTTGATCAAATGTATGGAGTAAAAATATTTTCTAAGATTTATCTTCAATCAGGATACCATCAGTTGAGGATTTGGGATGAGGACATTCTGAAAACAATGTTCAAAACTTGATACAGGAACTATGAGTTTACAATGTTACCATTTAGACTGACTAATGCTTTGATAACATTCATGAATCTTATGAATAACATATTCAAATAATACTTTGATCACTTTGTTTTAGTTTTTATAGATGACATTATTATCTACTTAAAGAATGAAAAGGAACACTTTCAACATTTGGAACTGGTTCTGCAAAGGTTGTAGAAGCACAATCTATATGGCAAGTTGTCCAAGTGTGCATTTTTTTAGGAAAGAGTCCAGTATTTGAGACACATTATCTCTGTAGATGGTATCTCAATAGATCTAGGGAAGATTAGAGACATTATGAAATGGCCATCATCAAAGAATGTGCATGAGGTAATAGGCTTCATGGGGTTAGCAGGATACTATACGAAGTTTGTTTCAAACTTTTCCAAGGTAGATAATCCAATTACTTGTAATAGAATAACCATAGATTTGTTTGGTCAAAGAAGTGCGAAGTAGCTTTCTAGGAGTTAAAAAGAAGGCTTACATCAACACTAGTTTTGAGAGTTCCAGACCCCAATAGTCAATTCTCAATGGTCACAAACATATCAGGGGATGGATTAGGAGGAGTCCTTGTTAAATATGGTGTAGTAGTGGTTTATGAATATGCCCCTCATGATTTAGAACTTATAGCGATTGTTTATGTTTTGAAACTATGGTGGCATTATTTTTTGGGAAAACCTTTTGAACTCAAGACAAATAACTTGGAACTCAAGTACATTTTCACCCAAACTAATTTAAATGCTCATCAAAGATGTTGGCTTGATTTTTTATTTGATTACGATTTTGACATCAATTATATCAAAGTTAAGGAGAACAAATTATCCAATACCCTCAGTCATAGAAGGCACATAGCAGTTATAGCTACTATCAGGAGTACTTTCAAGGATTGAGTGATTGAGTTCTCTTCAGGAGATGAATTTTATGATCAAGTCAGTAAAGAATTGTCTTAGAATGCTTAGAATCTTTGGTACAAAGGATTCATTTTGGAGAGTGATGGTTGATTATGTTACAATGGAAGGATGTATATGCCAGATCAAGAGAATCTATGGATCTCAGTGCTAAATTAATTGCAAAATGTCCCATATTCAAGACATTCAGGTGTAACCAATCTCATGGAAGATCTTAAAACATTGTATTTCTGTAAGAGGATCAAGAAACATGTAGCTAATTATGTGTCACATTATCTGGAGTATCAACTAGTGAAAATTGAGCATGTGCATCCAACTAGATTTTTATATCCACATAATATTCTAGAATGGAAATGGTAGGTGATCAGTGTGGACTTTATCTAAGGTTTACCAATGTTAAAGAATAGGAATGATATGATCTTTGTAGTTGTTGATAAACTAACCAAGGTGGCTCACTTTATATCAAACAATTTGGCAGATGATGTACCTACCCTTGCAAAGAGGTTTGTAAAGGAAGTGTATATGTTGCATGGTTTTCCATAGAAGATCATTTTGAATTATGACCCAAATATGACTTCAAGGTTTTAGATGAATCTGAATTTAGCTTTGGGTACGTAGCTAAATTTTAGTACAACATATCACCCAAAGTTTGATGGATAGACTGAGAGAGTTAATCAAGTGTTAGAGAATCTTATTCATATGTATTGCATGGATCGATAGTAAAAATGGGAAGATTATCTTCTATTGGTTGAGTTTGTATATAACAACTCATACCAATCAACATTAAAGATGGCATCATTTGAGGTACTTTACAGGAGAAGGTGCAAGACACTCATTAGTTGGGA
This sequence comes from Torreya grandis, assembly GCA_037957365.1. NCBI lineage: Eukaryota > Viridiplantae > Streptophyta > Pinopsida > Cupressales > Taxaceae > Torreya > Torreya grandis. The sequence continues at coordinate 3,012,044 of JARHVA010001853.1, read as the reverse complement.
TAGGTTAGAGGACATAGTAGTCTTTGGACCTGAGATGATCTCAGAAATGGAAGAGTAAGTTAGACTAATTAGGCAGAGATTGGCTAAGGCCAATGATAGACAAAAGACTTACATAGATTTGAATAAGATATAAATGTACTTTTTAGTAGGTGATAAAGTGTTTTTATAGATAAAGCTACATAAAAGTTTGATTAAATTTAGAAAGTCGGTAAAATTATCACTAATATATGTGAGACCCTTCAAAATGTTAAAAGTGTTCAATCTTATAGCATATAGACTTGCATTTCCACCATCTCTAGCTCTTTTATATAATGTTTTCCATGTTTATTATCTTAATAAGTATGTAATTGATCATATGCATGTGTTGGATTGGAATACTTTGCAAGTTCTAGATCTTAGGATGGTCATAGTAGACCCAATCAAAGTAGTTGACATATGTAAACTTAGTTTGTATAACCGAGAGATGTCATAGTGTAAGGTCTATTAGGACATGTACTCTAAGAATAATGCAATTTGGGAGGACTATGATGAGTTCTTCAAGAGATTTTCACATTTATTTGCTTGATTAGATACTATTATATTATTATATTTTTAGTTGAACAATATTTTTAATTCGAAACTTATATTTGAATGAGAGTCATCTGGGATGATGACTAACTTTAGGGGAAAATATGTTACATCTCAATTTATTGATAAACAAACTATTTGATTATTCATAGAAATTTATAGTTGACACATTTGATATTGGTTATATTTTTTACTAAGCTTGAGATGTATGTTATTATGGGATAGTGAGATATTACTTAGATACATAATGGTACATGTTTGTATTAATGTGAGTTAGCTATAGTGTAAGTGGTTACATTATGAATATGTTGATGTATTATTCCAATTATATTTATACTATATGGTTATTATGTTGATGTGATCTAATTACCTTTTTATTGTGAGGCTGAGTAGGAAAATCCATCTCTCAAAGCATAATAAAGGGAGAGCATCAGCAGAGAGAGTGATGTAGATGGAGATGTTAGAGGATAATAAATAAACTAGAGAGAACCTTGCACACACCACAGTAGATAACACATGTTAGAATGCATCAAAAATATTTTCCATATGGTGTGCTTGTTTCTACTTGCTTTAGAAAGTTAAATTCTATGAGTTTGTCAATATAGTTAATAGCATAATGAATTTATTTTGCGTATTTGGTATATTTTATCATTAATGTTAGTGTAAACATTATTAACAAAATTAAAGTTAAAAATTTAGATTATTGGTAATTATGAAATTGTCAGTTAAAATTCTATAACATTTGTGGATGTTAATTAACTTAATAAAATTATAGATTTTTGACATTTAGTGTTAAAATTAAAGAAAAAAATACCTTAAAAAAGGGGAAAATAATAATAATAATAATAAAATAAAAATAAAGAGAATGACTAAATTTAATAAAATTAAAGAAAATCAAATATATTAAAAAACATAACTAAAAAAAAGATAAAAACAAAAGTTTAAAATCTAAAGCAAAGGAAATGCCTACGCCTATTTCATATAGGTGGAAAATTAAGAAAGAATATCATGATAAGTATTTTTGGAGGAAAAAGTTAAAAAATGAGTAGATAAGAAGGGGCATAAAGGTGAAGATATAGAGGATAGCAATATAACATCTTCCCAAGTAGGTGATGCATTAAAATTCTTTGCATTTACATTGAATATTAGTTATGAAAAGATTAAATTAGATCTTTTATTTGGGTAAATTATCTGCATGATTAGAATTTACCAGAATAATATACGTGTTGACTATTATCTAAGTTATCCTTCAAAAATTATAGTTAGAATGACTTTAATATTTCAAGATTCTGATAACTAGTATATAAATATTTATATCCATTGTTTAATTGAATACTTTTTACAGTTTAGCATCGTTGGAATTAATTTTCAGCCATGTGAATATATGTGTAAATGATCATGTTGTTATTGAGTCTTTTAATTACAAATTAAGGCATCGTTATTCCAACCAACCATGGGACTCTATATCCTTTCTATGTTCAACATACCAATAGTCCAATCATTTAATTTGTTTTAGGCATTGCCCTGTGCATGCTCAAGAGACTAATTTTGCTAGTTTTAAATCTCAGGATATAGAGTGGCATTGCCATATGTATTATTCCTAGCCTATTTGTGTAAGTTGATCCCTCTTATTTGGTTCACATTCGGGCCTCTAGTGTTTTTATTAATGTTTATTTTCAGCCATATATATATATATATATATATATATATATATATATAGGGAATCATGGATTTTTTAAAAATAAGCATAGTTTTCAAAGGCATCACCAGAATAAATAAATCACTAAAGTTTCGCTATAGTCTAAATATTATTTATATTTAATCTCTAGTTTTTTATGAGAATCGATGTAGTTTAGACAGCTTAGTCTTATGTATATATGAGTCGTTGTCAATATAATTTATTATAATTTCATAATTGTTGAGTCAATTTATGATACATTATTCATCTTGTGACATTTTTACTTGGTCACTGTAATTATGGAGTCGTTATGGGTATATTCTAATAAATTGACTAAGTATATATTTGAATCACTAAAAATTGATACATGTATAGTTATATGAAATCACTATTGTGTGTGTATATACTATTGGCATCACCATAATTAGGGAAATTGAATATGTATATGGTGGTCTAAGCTAAAACATTACCTTAATAGGTGTTGTGTGCTTTTTGGTAAAGGGTGAAAACTTACTTTACACACACACACACATGAAAATTGATTTATATATTTCTATATGTTCATACCACTGTTAAAATGATACTAAAATAGTGTAGTATTATATGTTTATGTGTATACATAAATTGTATCACTATATAATAGTATAAGTGGCTATGGGTTGTTTTCAATAACACCATGATTTATATAATAAGCGTGGACGTAAATTGGAAATATTCTTTGTAAACATAAGTCTTTTGGAAATATTTCTTATTAATAAATATATAATGTCACCATATGTCATAAAACATAGTTGATTTACATAAAACCATAGTTTGGTTGATCCACATATGGTGACAAAGTTGGTTGATTTAAAAATAATTGGAAATAATAGAGTCATAGGTAAACATAAGATTCATGTATCGTGAGATAAGCTTTGTGGCATTCTTGAGATCACTTGTTATATGTATCTTTTGGTACAAAACTTGTCACATAGAATATAACATTATAACAAGTTACGTATTTATGGTTTATTAATGGTGTGCTTATTGAGAAAATGGGTGTAAATGTGCCTATTAGCATATATTGATATATTGGGGTGTGTAATTTTGGTTATAAACTATAGAGCTTTGTGATGGTATGTAAACAAGACCCTGAGAATATAACAAATGAGTATTCTATGTTTTGTATGAATTGAGAATTTTTTGTTTATACCTGATTAGTTGAATAAAAGCTTAGATTTCCATGAGTTTGTGACTATTTTATTTGACTGGTTATGACACTTAGTAGTTAGAATTAAAAACACTAGACCATGGTAATATAGGTTATCATAGGATGTAGCATGTATGAAAGCGTATTGTAATAATTAAAATCTACAATTTATTGTGTATGTTATTTAGATGGTATTAATTATAGTCATTATTTCTAGTATGGGATAGAAAACAATGTAAGATTCATTCATACATTTGATGGAATAAATGTATGCTTTGGTTACTCTTATGTTTAGCATATTATATGATATGGTTGCTAGTAGGATGTAATTTATATGAATCTTATGGTTAAATTGTATTTGACCAATCTACATTGCTAATAGTGAGTAAAGAGTGAGATGGACTTCACTAGCTTACTAGCATCACCATTCCAGATGAAGGTAGTCTGATCAAGTGGTATGTATGAATTTGATTGATTTATAAATCATTTTTATATTACTATTCTTAAAATTTTGGTCAAAATATATTTAGTGAGACATTATCATTTTATAAGGAAGATTTACATGTCTGTGTGGTATCTTGTAATAGATCAAGTTTTCTATGATAGACTGCATGTTTAGTTTTATAAATCATACATCACACAGGTACTTGCTTGTCTCTATGTATTCTCACATCATCACTATCTACTCATCTATGAAGCGAGGGTCATTTCTTGATGAGATTAGTGTGGGGAATCATTGGTTCGTGGTTGGTGTGGAAAAGCATGAGGATGATGCTCTGCCTCTCCACCGTAGTATTACTTATCGAGATGACACTCGAGATTGCCACAAATACTTGAGTTCAAGAACTATGCTCTGAGGGAGCCATGTATCTTATATGTACATTGTATTGAATTGTACTTATTATTAAATATTGTCATGAAGAGTTGTAATTACTTATTATTATATATTGGCTGTGGTGATTGTAGTCTTATATCAGCTGTTGTTAAGTTAATATAATTACTTTCTATATTTGTATTATGATGTACTCTCATGATATTGGAGATTAGTGATATGTGATGTAATATGCTTGTTTTCTATTATCATGCTTTGAGTATTTCGTATGGTCTCTGTTAGATTTTTGTGGTGTAATCTATTTTTGGTATATACGTTTTTTAAAAAATTACGTATTTCTAGGTAGATCACAGTGGGGATGTTATAACATTTTTGAGACTCTTCGACCATGTCAACATAAATTCAAATGCAACGACTAGATTAGGCGCTCCTAAATATTCATCTCTTGAAATTTGCATCCTATAAATATTAGGTACCATTTTTTTATTAATTGAAGAGTATGCATTTCAATAAATTCATTTACTATTATGTTTCTAAAGGTTCATTTTTTTAAAAATCAAAATATTTCTACTTTTGTTATTGTTTTCTTACTCTAATATAGTAGACATAAGAACTATGCATAGGTTGTGTAAGTAGCTAACTCAAATGTCTTCATAAATAAAGCATTCCATAATATACTACCATCTATCTTCATGAAAAATCACTCTTAAAACATGTTAAATACAATGTAAGTGCATATATTTGGTTTTTTATTTACATTTTTTTTGGTTTTTATATATTGATTAAAGAAGGGTATTACTGTAAATGGAGGTTGCAAGATTAATAAGTGGTGGTAAGTTGTAAATAGTGCGAATAATATATAGAAATTTTTAAATATACATATTTTGAAATATTTTAGATAATGACCTATATCCAATGAGCCCATGTCTATCTTACCATATTTTATGTACAAATAAGATATATTCTCTCTTCTCACCTTTTTTAAATATCTTTCACTCACCCATCTTACATCTAAATTAGTATAAACTTAAAACTACAAACACATTTATTTTTTATTTAATTTTTTTTAATATTAATTTATCATATAATATTAATTTTTCCTCCTAAATTATTTTCTCCATACTTTAAATTTTCTTTACATATATTTTTTTCCTCAATGACTCCCTCCATACTTACTTTGAATTTTCTTTACACAAAATTATTAATATTTTAATTGGTGATTAGGGAGTCCTTTATTAATGTCCCACTTATTTATGATCCTTTTGAGTTCCTCTCTTCCCTCATCGTGACCCTTGGCCACGCATCCTCCTTCATAATCTATTTTCTATTTTCTTTATTATTTATATAGTGTAAAAGACTTATTTGTGTTGCTTTTATTTATGTTCACTTTGAGGATTTCTTAGTCGAAGAATAATTATTATTATTATTATTATTATTATTATTATTATTATTATTTAAGATATTATATGAAATTATTGAATTATATAGAATATAGGTAAATTTATAATATTGAGTAAGTATATATTAAAATTAGTAAGTTTTTTTAGTTAAGAAATAGTAAGGCACATCTACATCATCAAAATCGTTTAGGACATGATTTTAGTTTTAATCACTTGATTTTTTGTATCAGATATTTAGAAGAATTTGTCGGATATCTAGAGAAATTTGTACTTTGATGGATGGATATAAACAACCATCATCTTCACCAATTGAACTACAACAATTTTAATAAAATACCATCTTGTGTTCCACATTAAATGTAAGCCCACCAATAACATATTAACATGTATAAAAAATATTACCTTTTGATAAATGAAAATATATAAAAATTTATTTAATAATAAGAATTAATAAGCTATCCCTTCATTATAAAAGGGAATAAAGATGAGCCACACAATTTGATTTATGTTATAAAACTAACAATATTTTTAATTTAAATTTAAACGATTTATATTCATTTTAAAATGTTAGAATTATATAATTAATTTAAATAAATATACCTTTATTTATTTATTTATTTTTAAATAAATAAAAAATATTAATATTAATATAAAAATTAAAAAGACAGAAATTTCTAAAATTAAAGTGTAGCATTTAAAAGTCAATAGATAACACGATTTACTAATCAACCTTTGGAATGCTATACTATTATTTACTTGAAATGCATTCCAAATAATTACGCTACCCGATTCTGAGGCTTTGGCAGTCACCTCCTTTCTTAAAAAAGGTTATAGTAATTTAAAAAATTATTAGAAGATAAATGTTTTGAAATAAGTATTTGGTATATAAATAATTAATTTTTAAATTTTAATATTAAAAATTAAAAAAAAAATTATTCAATTAAATTTATTTAAAATTTCAATTCAATCATTTTATTCTTATATTTATAAAAAAGATAATTGAACATTTTATTATCACTCACACCAATTAAACAATAAATCTTTGGATAATAATTTTTACTCTAATCATAATATATAGAAAACCATATCCATAAAAATAGGAACTTATATATTCCTTTTATATCATCCACAACAGTACTATACTGAATTCACAATTACAAAGAAAGTGAAAATCATAATTACTAGATATACGTCACCTCTGAAAAAAAAAATCGGAGAGCCCCTGTCATAACAGCTACCCTCTATATTATATATTCATGTTTCTCAACAGATTGAAAGATATCCATTCCACTGAAATCGATCCTATTTCTGTAAAACTTGTAAAGCATCGCATCTCGTGCCATTAATCTGCAGAGAAAACGGATTAATATCCATCGTAACAATGCGCAGGGTTTGAGATGACACCGGTGGAATATTAATTAACAAACCAACAAATTATTCAATCTCTCTCCCACACCATGCTTTCCTTCCCTGTAAGTCTCATCACCTATTTATAGCGTGTGAAATACGAATAACGTGATTTCCACGGCAGTGAGGAACGAGTGTGGAAATTTGGGGAAATCTTTTTTGCCTCCATTCGCAAGTCACTCTGAAGTGGGTCTCAACTTTGGTTGTGGGACAAATTTGTTGGGTGCTTTGCAATTATTTCGTCGGCAACTTTATAAATTGCGTCATTTTTGTCGCTTGTTGTGACTTATATAATAGACCCACTACAATAATAATAACTCACAATATATTTAATTGTAACATTAAAGAGTAAAATCTTCTATGAACTTTTAACGAGTTTGACTTTACTTTAACTTCTGATATCTCTTAGCGAGAGTTTATATAAATTTTCATTTATAATTTGAAGGATTTAGATTTATAATTTGAAGAATTTAGATTAGTGTTGTGTGAATGTAGAGGTTGAATATTATTAATATTATTATTTTAAATGATACATTTTGATATATTAATATTTTAAATTTAATTAATTTTAATATAAATAAATAAAAATTAGAAAAAATAATTTTAATATATTAAAATAATTTATTACATAGATTTAAACTTGATTGATTCTAATATATTAGAATCAATGTAATAATATCTTTTGAAGACTCGACTAACTTTGATATGTTGGATTGAATTTAAGAAAAATGTATTATGATATAGTTTAAAGTTTGACTAATTTTAATATATTAAAATGAATTTAAGAACAATGCGTCATGTCTAAAACTAACATGTTAGAATTAATATCATCATACCTTTTGAATATTTGACTAATTTTAATATGTTCGAATGAATCCAATAATGATATATCATGAGATGGGTATTTTGTCTACTTATTATAACCAATATAATAATAATTTTTATATTTTTTTCAATTGATCAATAATATATAACATTTGAAAAATATACATAATAATATACTTTACATATAATTAAAACTTGATAGTCATTATGATCATCAAACATTTTTTTGTGACATAATAGATACTCTCAAACAACTTCGACAATAATGAAACAAATATATTTAAGCATGATTAAAACATTTTAAAGTTGTAAACCCAAACATATCCGTAATTGATGAGATATTTTAACAATAAGCATGCTTATATTTATTCTAGTTTATTTCATTCCATAAATATCAGTGGTGGCTAAATTTCACAAATACAACCGACATTTTATGATAAAAAATATTGAAAACGTGTAAAGGGACATCAATTTTAAATCCACCCACCGCATATTAGAGTCAATTCAAACCTTTAATGACATGTTAACAAGTCCACAGCTAAGATGCTATTCCCACCTAAGAGCTACAAAGTCACTCTCACGCTCTCACAATGTAGAAGATTTGACCATAATATAAAATTTGCGGGGCCCCATCATGAACTAAAAGTAACTCTGACCAATCCTTTCTCATGTTAAAGTTGATTCAAACCCTTATTATACATGTACGAAATAACTATTTCAACCGAGGGCTAAGAAGTCATTCTCGTGGCCTTATACACTTTGTAATGTGTTAACGAATAATAATTAAATTAATACATATCAACATAATTATAATCTAAAATATTTTATTTTTTATTATAGTAAAATGATCTATAAAATAGAAAATTATATATGCGGAAGAAGTTTAGTTTAATTCATTATACTAATCACAAATGTTTAAGTTTAATTGATTCTAAAATATTTTAATCACTGGACAACCTAGAGGACAAAACAAAGGACCCTTGTCAATTTGATAGGAAATCGTGGGCAGAAACACTGATTGGTAAAAGGCAATAGTGTCAAGAAACTTATACATCAAAACCTGACTCCACATTCATTGACAATAAGATATGCCTTAAAATCCCTAATTCTCTATTGATAGAACCAATGGGAGATTAAACTTGTCCCTAGTAGGCGAATTTCAAAGAAATAGGCCTAACATTGACTTATTCAGGGAATGGGCCAACCAAAAAGGGAATCCCAAAGGGCATATAAAGATTGCGGCCATGTCAAAGGAATTCTTCCTTATCACATTCTCCATTCTAGAAGACTGCACAAAATTTCTAACCAAGGGTCCATGGTTTTTCGAGAAGTCGAATCTCTTCTTAAGAAAGTGGAGACCATATATAAATTTAAATGAAGACATTTTCTTTGAAACTCTGATGTAGGTTAACTTACCTAGCTTGCCAATGAAATTTTAAGAGGAATAAATCATTTTAGATGTTGCCAAAGTCGTAGTCCAACCAATTGCTATGGATCATGTCACCAGATCAAGACAAAGGCTTTTAACTGCCAGACTCTATGTATATACCTCCTTAGAAAAACCTCTCCCAAGAACTGTTGATTTACAATCATAGTACAACACTTGGTCCCAATAAATAGTGTATGAAAGAGAAACAAACATCTACCCTATTTGCTACAAGTTTGGTCACTAGGCAACTCCCTGCCTAGACAACAAAATAGAGAGAACCAAGGAGAAAGATAAATCCATAGCTGAGATAGTCAAAGAATCTGTCGAGGTTGAAGCCATATTTGAAGAAGACGTCAAAAATATTGAAGTAGGAAAGGATCCTGAAAAAAATGCAACCTTAGACTCCATCACTGCCTCCTCTATTGCACCAAAAATTACTCCTCAAGCCCTCTTTCGTAACAAAAAAGGCTTAGAGAGGGATCCTCTCTTGCCAATAATATCAACTCTAATGGAGCTATTTTCCCAAATAAAGATAAAAAATGATGAAGAACTAGTTGGCAAAGAACCAAGTAAAGCCTCCCTCTACTGAAATTCAAGAACACATCTTCAGCATCACCAAGCAATCCTAGGCTAATCAGCGATGGAGTGAAGAAAATTGACGTTGTTGAAGAGACTAAGCACTACAACAAACCTCTAGGACAGATTAGTAGAACCAAAGAAACTCTAAAAGAGATTACCAAAGGAATGCAGAGAACCTTGAAAGAAGGAAAATTTAACACCAAGAAACCACCTGGGAAGCACCCCAATCAAGGATCTGATGGTTACTGTGCATTTAAAAGGTCTCTTTGTAGATTACTTAGAGAGGTTTCACGAAAGTTTGGGGATATTATTAGTTTGAATTATTCTATTTACCAAATCTTTGGTTTGTTTCCTCTATTTATTTTTGACTAGTTAGTTTCTTTTAATTCCTGTGTTTTGGCTTTAGGGAACTTGACAAAACCCATTTTTCTTCCTCTTTGTTCCTTTTATTGTAGTTGTTTTGTTGTAGTCTGTGTATTCTAGTTCATTTTATGTTTTAATATTTTCTCTTATTATTCTCTTAAATTGAAATCTTAGATCAAAACCCTCGTATTTAAATCATAACTCCAATTTCAAAAATATTTTTACCCAACCATATTTAATAAAAAATAAATGGTTCTTCTCTATAAACATAATTTGATTCTTAAAAGCATTTTTTTAAAAGAAAAGCAAAGAGGACCTCCTTATACGATCACCTTATGAAAATAATAATACATAAATGGCCATTCTTAAAAAGGTTAAGGTAAAAAAAATACAGGCAAGGTGGAGCCCAAATATGGTAAGAGCACTTTAACTGGAAGCATATTATTAGTACCTTAGTACCTCCCGGTGTAGGATATTATTGTAATCAAATTTTTATTGCTTTACATCGAGATTTGTGTAAAATCACATTAGTTTTAATAATCTTTCTAATATATAATATCTAAAAAAATAAAAATTTAAAAAAATAATTAAATAAATATCTTTCTTTCACATAGATATTTTTCTAATATATAATATTTAAAAAATAAAAATTTGAAAAAAATAATTAAATTAATAATTTATATATATAATTATCTTTTTCAAAATTTTATTTTTTAAATATTATATATATAAATATACGGTTTGCTAGCATGCTTTAGTATCACATTGTAATTAAATTATTCTTGTAAGAATTTGGTATTTTTCTTGATAAGATCACGTATTTATAGCATTGCACCCAACCCATCATTGCACTTTGGGCAGTATAACCATCCTTTAAATGTTCTCCTCCTTGGTTCTTGTAGTATTTACTACAGGTGCTTGCAATGACGTTGTGAATAACAATGGAGATAAAGTAAGCACATAAATTTGTTCCAAAAGGCTTCCACACGGTATTAATCCTACCCTCAAAAATCTTCATGATATTGTTTTACATTATTCTGAATTTGAACATGCAATTATTTTGAACAATTTACTCTTATATCTTATTTTTTCAGCCAAGTCCCCACAAAAAGCACTTTGAAATGATGGGTTCATAATACTTAGAGGACCCCTCATGGTGTTAAACTTGAAGGCATTCAAAACATGACCAATAGTTTATTTTTTATTTAAGTTTAGTAATGCCAACTAGTGTCATGTCATTATTGTTCATAGGCCTTGGTTCATTTGCGTCACACTAGCTATGTTTTCCAATGGACCCAAGACTTTGTCATCTCCAAGTATGTTAAAATTTAAATCCTTGTCTGGGTCAAATTATCTAGCCTTATGTTTCCCAAGTGTTGAGTTTTGTATACAAGTTTATCAAACCCTTAGGAAATTTTGCAAGGTTCTAACAATTAAACTTCTATGCAGTGTGGCCTTAGAAATATGTTTGCAATTAAATAGATATTTCCAAAGATCTCAAGGAAATTATTAATATCCTAATTGGTGACAAGAGGATCATACAACATGTTTTTTACATTAACATGGCTAACATTTAATTTTATTGTGAAACCACATTCCACAAAATCCATGAATTCCTATTAATGGTCAATCCAAGCTCATGTCACCTCATGAGGTGAATAAAAGTGCTCATAAATTTATAGATAGATGGACTATTGTATCTAACAAGAAAAATAACCAACATTCATGTTTAGTGGACAAGGCCTTGACTATTGTGTGTAACCCATTAGAATTTCTTGAGCAGTTAATAAATAATCAATTTACACCACCAAGTTGTTGGCATCATCTCTAGGTCATACCCCTCAAATTGCAATCATGTTTTTATTTTAATAAATCTAATCGACACCTTCTCAACCATCACAACCCCCTCTTGAGGCAATAAATTCTGATGCAATCAATAAATTAGTGGCATTTTATTAAAAGATAGTCTATCACCATGAGCACCACCTCTAAAAGATGGTGAATATGTTCATGGAAAGTGGTGGGCCTTTCAGATAGGTGACATCATGAAGGGTAACCATCAATCCTACTTGACTAGAGTATCTTTTTAATTTTAGATTGATGATGAAATCACTATGTAAACTGAGGTTGATCAATGATTGTTTACTATTGAAATGGTCGAGGCCTCATTAACATGACATGAAACTATATTTTCAAGATTTGTGTCATTTTTTAATAAAATGGAAGTGTTATGTATGCAAGAAGTTAAAATTTATGGTTTCTCTCTCACCTCTACCATTAGATCAATTTTTACCCTTGTCATCTACTATATGTCAAATCATGATGTGGGATGTGGGGGAATTGTCACCTTAATTTATTCCTCTTTCACATCATTTTTTCAGTTTGGGTTCAGATCATACTATTCAGGTTGTGTGACACATATTGATCCAAAACTTAAAAGCTTTGGTTAAAAGATAATTCAAGAAACAAGAACAAAATAATTCAAATATTGTTATCACTGATAAGAGATGTTTTATTGATCAAATTTGCAGATCCAAACATATGCTTATCTCTGAGAAGAGATGTCTCATTTCCATTTCGGGTTACATCTTCATTTATACATGTTTTGAAGGTGTGGGGAGGATATGGAAGGTCACCAATCTTGAGGGAGATGAATTGATTTGACTTCCATGATTTACAACAATACAAAATTCGAGGAATTACTATTTTTAGAAACTTACTATTTGTAGACTGCACTACTAAAATTGAAATTTAGGACACTTCTATTGGGTTTTATGAGGTCAAACTTCATTAAGCAGAGGTCCATGCCATCTCACAATGTTCCCCTCATTATTATCTTTCCAACGGTTCAAACAACGAGTCAATTGGTGTTATGGTGCAAAAGTTATGGCTCCCGAAAGTTTTGCCATCAATTGGGGTGGACCCATCACCCAAATTGCCATCTAAATTGTTGTCCAGATCATTCCTCCCTCCTTGAGAAGCAATGGTCCCCATTTCATCAATATTTTTCATCAAGTGTGGTAGTTGTACTTCGATTTGATTCCCATTGCATACTTGGAAGGGACTCTGATTTATGGAATTGTGTAAGGCCCGATTGTTCACCATTTCTATCTGACCATCAGTCTATGGATGGAAGGTCGTGAACTTCTTCAGCTTGGTGTCTATTTGATTTTGTTGTTGTGTTGTTTGTAGAGTCAGGGCTGTAACATCAGCCATTTTGGATTCTTGTGGCTTGATCACCATGAGAACAATTTTTTTGGCACTAATCAAAGATACAGATGTAAAAGGTGGTACTTTTGGTACCCTGTAGCACCGTGTTCCAAGAGTGAGAGTGATCCTTCTAGTTCTTGATTCATATATACCATGTCGATCATACATGAATGGCTGACCAAAGAGTACATCACAAACATCTAGATTGACCACATCACATATGACCTCATCTTGGACAGGTTGTATTGCATATGAGAGAAGACATTGGTGGGTGACACAGAGGCTTCTCCCTGGACTCAACCATCCAATACTGTATGGTTGTGGGTGAGGCTTCATGGACAGATTTAGGCTTTTCATAACATTAGTAGAGATTAAATTCTTTTGACATCCACTATCAAGAATGAAATGCAGAGGCTTACCTTTCACCCATAACTTAGAGTGAAATGACCTTTCCTTGTCATCTAGCATCTTGTCATGTGTCTGTGATGAAGCAACAATGGCTTCAAGATCAACATCAATAATTTATTCTTCAACCTCTTCGACTTCAGGGTCTGTATGAGGTAGAACAGAGGATTGTGACTTAGAAAGTAGTGATTTGATAGCTCGACATTCGTCTTTGGAGTGAGTTCCAGATTTGTGATAATCACACCACTTCCCAGTCTTTCCTTCCTTTTGCTTCCAATTTTGGCCTCGTTTTTTACCTTCTTTGTCACTTTTCCATTTTCAAGACTGATTCTTTATATTCATTCTTCCATGCTTCTACTCAATCTTTACTGTGAACTTGTATGCCTCACCGATGGTTTCCAAATTGAAGAGTTCCATTTCTCCCCGTATGTACCATTGTAGTCTGCCACGATATTTGAGAACCTTATGTTTCTCACTTTTTTGGATGCCTAATCTCATAAATAGAGAATGAAAAATGTCAGTGTAATCTTGAACAGATTATTCCTTACCTTGGCGAAGTTGTTGCCACTCTATATATAGATCATCATATGCTCCAATGGGGTAGTATTCTTCCTTTACAGCATCTATGAAATCATCCCATGTAGGTTCTGTCTCAAGGCCAATATCATTTGCACTGAATCTCTTTTTATATAGTTCCCACCAATTTTTGATAGACAATGATGCTTTCAGAAGAGCAAAAGTAATCTTCTCTTTATCGGTGAATTTATTCACAAAAAAATAAGATGACAATTGATCCAACCAATTTTCTACTACATCAGCATTGATTTTGCCTTCAAATGTAGGGATATCAAAATTCACCTAAATCTTGAAGGGTGTTGGGGCACTAAAAGGATGTGCGGGTGCGGATGAGGAGCCATAATTTCCCATACAAATTTGTTGGAGAATTTGAGAGAATTATTGTAGCATATGTGCTTGTTGCTATTGGAGGGCTTCATTCACCATTTCCTTAAAAGGATCGGATGCCTTATTGTTGTCCACCATTTGAAGTCGTTTGGAGCGAATAAGTGGATATTCTGCTGGTTCTATTTTCCACCCAAGCTTCTTGTAATCTGACCTCGTCCTCAGGATCATACAATCTAAAGACAAACCACTCTGATACCACTGATCCAAAACTTGAAAGCTTTGGTTAAAATATAATTCAAGAAACAAGAACAAAATAACTCAAATAATGTTATCTCTGATAAGAGATGTTTTATTGATCAAATTTGCAGATCCAAACATATGCTTATCTCTGAGAAGAGATGTCTCATTTCCATTTCAGGTTACACCTTCATTTATACATGTTTTGAAGGTGTGGGGAGGATATGGAAGGTCACCAATCTTGAGGGAGATGAATTGGTTCAACTTCCATGATTTACAACAATACAAAATTTGAGGAATTACTATTTTTAGAAATTTACTATGTTTAGACTGCACTACTAAAATTGAAATTTAGGACACTTATGTTAGGTTTTATGGGGTCAAAATTCATTTATCAAAGCTCCATGCCATCTCATGATGTTACCCTTATCATTAGCTTTCCAACAGTTCAAACGGTGAGTCAATTGGAGCTACGGTGCAAAAGTTATGGCTCCTAGAAGTTCTGCCATCAATTGGGGTGGACCCATCACCCGAATTGTCATCTGAATTGTTGTTCGGATCACATATTTTACTTTAATGGCCATTCCCTGTGCATTTCCAATATTTATACATCCAACTATGATGTGAAAAAGGAAACATTTTGGCATTGATTGGTTGAATCTCTTCCTTATGTGAATTAGATCCTTTGTGGTGATTTCAACATGATTGAATATCACAAAGACAATAAGGGGTTACTCTTAATGCCTTGGTACACTAGTGAAAGAGAGTTATGGTTTTATATGTGAAATAAAAACTCACTCTTCGACCCTAACCACCATCTCCTCCTTCCCACATCACCATGGTTTACGTGGTCCAATATCCAGTAAAGACATGATTAGGTGGAAAAGAGGCTTGATAAAGCCATGCTTGTATAGAAAAACATATTTTCCTTTGCCAATAATTTTGACCGCTTTGTAGTTTTTAGTTAGATTTTCTGATTTCATATTAACTTCCCATCAAGTTTGAAATTGAATGGATGTCCCCCCTCTAAGGATTAACAAGGCATAATTTTATCTTAACACATCTCTCCCCCTTTTATCAATATTATCACTTAGTTACTTGAATTAGTTTGTGAACCAATGTGCCTGAACATATGCAAATGTGTTTGGAACCATTTCCATCTCAGAGTCTTTATTCTCCTCCTGACACTGTCACATTTTTTCAAGGACAAAGTTAGTGTTTCCTCCCTCTTCATATGATTTAAGCTTTTGGCAATTATGGTTTGTGCATTTCACACTTGATCCATTTTTTATTCTCCTATAACATTATTTCAATTTGTGCCTTCCAGTCCAAGGGTTACAATACAACTTTATCTGCCTAAGTCACTACGATTGTCACTATCTTCTTATACTCCTTTAAAAGTAAGAATACTAACTAGGTGTCTTCTTTTTATTTTTGGACCTTTGACTTACTTCCTTCCAGTCTCTGATTATTATGCTAGTCTTTTGTAATTTTGGTAATCAAGGAAGCAAATTTGAGGTTTTCATACATCAATCGATCTATAGTCACTTGCATGACCAAATTTTATTTATTACCTGTTAATGTCCTTGCTTTGGCCATGGTATCTTCCATATTTTAATTTCTTTTAGTTACAGTGTTGTGTTGCTAAGGGTAGCCATATATGATGGGGTATATCAGAGTCTTCACCAAATTATGCAGGAATAATAAACCATACATAGAGATAATATTTTTAGACACAATAATATTCACACACTATTGTATTTCTTCTCTGCATATTATTCAGATGGTTACAAGGCCTTTATATAGGAATTGCAAAGCCTATATGTGGGGATCCCAAGATCCCTATAAACCCTCAACTAATAGCGAACCTATCTTATCGTATTATCCATATGGGTTACACACTAACTTGTAAATAAACGTATTAAAAAATCTATTAACATTATATAATAACGTTAAATTAATAATGTTTCACACTATACCTCAACATTCACCCCATTGTGAACATTATTAATCCTATATACACCCTCTTAATGTGAGCATAGGAAGAATATAAATATTTAAGAACTGGCCTAAACAAAAGCATATGCCAATGCATACTTTTAGGTCTACATACTACTATCTGAATCTTATTATTTTGATCTTTTTACACATGACCACTACTATACAAAGGAACACATCCCATATTTACTCCATGTGCCTACAATGGACATGTCATTGGTCGATCATCTCCATAAAGAAGTAAGGTAGTTAGAGAATCTCTTCAGTCAAAGGATTTCTATAATTAGCTACCCTCCTATACAACTGTTGGCCACATTTCATTATATCTACACTCTCCCTTTTCTCCAAATATCATAGTATGTATAAAAAATTTGGGGAGTGAAAATACACACAAATATGAAAAATAAATATCATGAGGAATAAATCATCATTGTCATCTTATGAAGCCTCTGTTAATGTATGTTGCCACTCAAACAAAAAAAACATAGACAGTCTCCACTACCACTGAAGAACTATCCTTGGCATTAGCCAGTTTGACACAGAACACATCATGTTAAAGAAATAAAAAACCACACCACACATATGAACAGGAATGTCTTTCTATTCTTATTCAAATACACAATGAAAAAAAGCACACCACATAAAATGGCACCAAAACATTGGTGTGACCCCATCGTTGGTGATTGATAAGAGGTCACTAAAAGACCTCTAACCTCTTGTGCCTTCATCCTCCATTATAGGATACTACTTACTCAACAAAGATGTCAATGAAGCTCATTTTATTATTTTTGATAATACAATCCCCCATAAGACTAAATTATTTGAGATAAGGACGTTGGGGTCACCTGATATTGCATCCATACACAAAATGAGATCTTTAACTATTTGGATGTAAAAATGACTCTTGACAAAATGACTCACAAATTTTAACTCTCACTTAATTTTATTTTGACAATAAACCCACAAAATTGATACTTTGAATTTTTGACTTGACTCAATAATAAACTCAAAATTAACATTTGAATTTAACATTTAAATGAAAAAGATTATAAAAATGCTAACATTAAAAAAAACTCAGACTATAAACTAAAGGCCAATTGTAATCGAATATATAAAACTAATTCTATTTTAATTTTAATTTTTGACAGACACACTTTGATATATATATATATATATATATATATATATATATATATATATATATATAACAGATCTTATTATTGAGACTTATCAATAAAACTAAAAAAAAATTAATACTATGAAACTACAACCACCAAGTATAATACCTAATACCATGGACATGAAAAACTTTAATAACAAACCTAATAATCCTTGGAGGTTGGGCTGAGTGATGGTGGAGTTGATTGGAGAGCGACAATTGAATAACCAGTAATAATCACACCAAAAATTTGCCAATGATATTCCTAATTTTGCTTTTCGTTGAACATGTCTAGATAAACAAAAAAAATACTGATATCTACATGGACTACATAGAATCAATTGCATGCACAGATTGTAATGTGTCACTGCATATTAATGCAAATGTAACACAATTATAGATTTGCTTAGAAATGGTTGATCTATTCAAATCTGAGTAGGTGGGTATAGGTATATCATGATCCAACAGGCAAAAATTCTAAGCTAAACACTTGATGAGCACACCATAAATGTATTTGAAGATATCATAATCACCTCACCATAGCCATATTGATGATGATATTCACTTTTCACCAAGGTGCCTCTAGATGTTACACACAGTGCAAGAAAGATGACTGAACATAATCTGAACACTTAAATACCTTAATATTTACAAATAATGATTTCAATGCTAAAATCAAATAAGATTCAATTCCATAATGCAATAAAACTAGGATTGATAGATCTAATCAAGATCACATATGGCACTAAAAGAGGATCCCAGATGAAAGTGATGCCACTTTATGACTACACAAATTTTGCTTCTAAAAATACATCTACAAGGACAATATTATGAAGGATTATCCCTTCATGATTTAATAATCCATATTAAATTCACAGAAGAATCCATGTTCTAATACCAGATAATGGGGTATATCAGAGTCTTCACCAAATTATGTAGGAATAATAAACCATATATAGAGACAATATTTTTAGACACAATAATATTCACACATTATAATATTCTCTCACTATTGTATTCATTCTCTCTATATTATTGGGATGGTTACAAGGCACTTATATAGGAAGTACAAATCATATATGTGGGGATCCTGAGATCCCTATAAATTTGCGACCAAATAACTAACCTATCTTACCATATTATCCATATGGTTACACACTAACTTGCAAATAAATCTATTAATGTTATATAATAATGTTAAATTAATAATGTTTCACACTATACCTCAACAATTTATATGCTTGTTCCTTCCACTTGTTACTATATTACTAGGGTGGGTATGGTGATGAAGAATAAAAAGGGGTATTGTAGATAAATCTTATTTAGATTCACTTATTCCTAAGTCTAGTTACGTGTGTGTAGGTTTTTCTATTATATGAATTTACAATCCACATAATCTAGATTTTATGAGATGTCACATCTCTTTTGTCCTTTTGTAACCAATCTTGAAGTTACATTCACATATAATGCCCTCCACACTTGTCACACATATTATTCTCACCTTTATGGGGATTATAGATATTTTACACACACTAATAACATTATGCAAGTCATGATGTGATTTTTTGTATCTCCCTCTTCCTTTCTCTAACTTTATTTATTGAGTTCTCCTCTCTCATTATATTTACTTGTTTATGCTCATTTTGAGATGCTTGTTTATGACTTGAAGCCATTATTCTTTCTCCTTATTTTGTCTTTCAAATATTGTACTTAAAGATTTCTACTTTGTAAGTCTTCAAATAAATGTGAGTTTTTTCTCCATTTGATATTTTTCCCACTTCACAAATCTTGTCTCTCATATTTTTTGGTTTAGTTATTGTGAGGTAATATTAATTTATTTTATGTATTCATTTGTTACTTTTTCAATATTAAATTATCAATCTTGTAATATATCTTAACATGATATTACAACAATTTATTTTTTAACATTGAATTTAAGTGTGTGCAAATTTTTTGAAAGAAAATCTATTTTTTTAACATTTTTTAACAACGGTGTAACCAATTTTTAGTGTTTTTTACCATTTATATTAACCCATAGACTAAATATTCTTAGTTTTTAAAGCCTATTTATATCCTAACTTTATGGTGTAGGTAACTCCATTAAGACACTTATTAATTATTTTTTGTCTTTTGTAATATTTTTCACTAACAACCCATTTAATAAAAGGGTCATATATTTTTACTGGAAAAATAGATTTCTATAATTTATCTAGGTTTTTTAATCTATCATTTAATCACACTATTAAAATTTCAAAAAAATCTTAAATTAATATTTTTAAAAAATATTTGAAAATATACTTATTAAATTTTTAAAAAAATAAAAAACATGTTGCATTGGTAAATAAAAATTTTCATATTTTAAAAATTTGGGCATGTATCATAAAATATTGAAAGTCTAAATTACTTTAAATCTTTTGGCATTTTTATTAAAGTAAGATTTTTAAATGCTTTACTAAAATTCTTTTTCAAATTTTTTTTTTTTTTTTTTTCAAATTCTACAAACTTAAAGTGGATACATATTTTCCTTTTGAAGAATTTAGTTTCATTTATAAACAAAATAGTATATTTGTATGCTTTAAATATATATTTAAAACATTTTTTAAGCATATGTAATTTTTTTCTTATTATGAATTAATTTTATAATTTGGCTTTTAAATCTTTTGTTCAAAATTGCTAATTTTTTATATATGTTGTAATTTTTGCTTCAAATTATTTTTGTTGTAATATATTTATAAAAATTAAAAAATTATTTATTCAAATATTATTTACTTTTTATTGCAATTTTATATTTCCTTAAAAAAAAATTCCAAGCCAACTTTTTTAAATGAATTTTAAAATAACCTTATTTTTAACATTTAAATTTTTTTGCATCAAAATTATTTTTCAAATAATGAAATTTTTGCTTTCAATTGTCAAATCAAGGTACACTTTAAGACAATTAATGTTTTACAAACCTCTTTTATTGATAAATTGATAAAAATATAACTCTTTTAATATAAATATACAGAAAATATATAATGTAGTTAGCATGCTTAATGCAAAACTTTCATTTTTTGGCCTTAATAATGCCTCTAATGCTAAATAATCTTTGAGTGAAACTTGCACTTATTTCCATACTCATTATTTTAATCCTAATTTAAAATTCATGCAATCGATGAGTTATAATGAAAGCAATCTTGGAAAATGTGAAAATGATACTCTTGAGTCTATATTGCTAAAAATTAACACAAATTTTATAGGGCTTAGTTTCAATAATTTTACTAATTATAATGATAATGTGAAGTCATATTGTTCTTCTCACCAAAAGAATTTTAACTCTCATAAGACTTCTTTTGCTTATCATGCTCATACTTTGATAAAAAAAATGGTAAGATTTATGAGCATTGTAGTAAACATGAACACCATATTTTGAAATGTTATGAATTACATCCATGAAAATATTATGGTAAATCAAATTAAGACATTTTGTATTGCTGAAAAAACCTAAAACACAATATTCAAAATTAAAACCAATTTGGATCCCTAAAGTTATGGTATCTTATAGAGACTTTGATGTTCATTTTTTTGATAATTTCTCCATGGCTTCAAGTAAGATATTTTTAAAAAGTGACACATCTTTTTTGTCTCCTTTTCGATATAGCTTAAAACTCATGATTTTATGCATTCACTTCTTGTTGTAAGTTGTCAAGGAAATATGCTTTGATTGGAGTTCATTACTTTGACCAGCTTATTTTTCATGTTAAGTTTTCATACTTTGTGATGGAGGTTATCTTTTACTCAATTTATCTGTATTAGATCTATTTTTATTATAATTATTATATGTAGATGATATTTTATTGCATATTATTTACTTGAAATGAATATCGATGTTAGCTTGTTTATTTTATAGGTATAGTGAATCATCTTTGCCTTCTCTCTTTTTTTTTTTTTCCATCCTTGTTCCATTATGGATTGACTATCTTGTCGAAAGAGGATTCTTGGATATTTTTTATGATTGCACTTTTGTAATTTTCTTGGCAACACCTTCTTTTCTTCTTTCTTCTCTCAAAACTATTATATTCCTTTCCATGGAAGTTTCCCTAAGCGAGAGTATTATGTAATGTCAACTACATTCTTTGTTTATAAAATGCTTTTATATTTTTTTAACCCTAAATTAAGCTTTAAAAGGGGGAGTGTTATAAATTAATCTTATTTGAATTCACTATTCCTAAGTCTAGTTAGGTATGTGTAGGATTTTATATTATGTATATTTATATAATTCACATATTTCAAATTTTATGAGGTGTCGCACTTATTTTGTATTTTTTAGGGAATCTTAGAGTTACATTCACATATAACTCCCTCCATATTTATCACACACATACCCCTCATTCTTATGTGGATTAGAGACATTTATAACACATTAAGAAGGTTGTGCAAGTCATGATGGGCTTATTTTTAACTCCTTCCTTTTTATAACTCTACTTATTGATGTCTCTTCTTTCATTATATTCACTTAATTATGATCATCTTGAGATACTTGTTTATGGTTTAAGGCATTTGTATTTCTCCTTCTTTTGTATTATATTGAATGTTGTACTTGTAGATTTATACTTTGCAAGCCTTCTAATATATGTGAGATTTTTCTCCATTTGACAAATTTTATCTCTCGCATTTTATGGCTTAATCCTTGTGAAAGAATATTATTATTTTTTTATATGTTGATTTGTCACTTTTTCAATATTAAACTAATTATCTTGGCATAAATACTAACAAGGGGCATTAAAGTGCCACATTTTTAAAATCAAGTATAAATAATTTTATTTAAAGATTTGAAATGTTTTATACATACTCATTTGTTTTATATTTTATTTCATTACTCTCAAATTAGTGAATAAATGAGGTGCTTTTATTGAGGGAAGTGATCACCAAAAAAAAATCTTGATGTTCATAGGTGGCCTGCAAATTTAAATCTCATGTAGTGGCAAACCATTATGTATGCTAGTCAAAGTTTATATACTATTAATTTATTTAAAACATTCAAGTGTCACATGGAGATTGTTGTTGGATTAATTATATTATTAGACAAGCATGGAACAATTTTTTTTAGATTTGGTGAAGTGGTAAGTTGAAGTACTTATTTTAAAAGAGACAAGAATTTGAATCTAAAATAAGTTAAGGAAATCTAACTATTTTCATAATTTTTTTAAAAAAATTATTTTTTAATATTAAAATTAATTATATAATGACATATTATTTTTAGATTTATTTTAACACGTTAGAATTAGTAAAACTTTACTCATATTATGACACATTATTATTGTTTTAATCTTTTAGGACTTAAATGATATAAATCATGTTGTTAAATGGATGAGTATGACAATAATCTAGAATAAAAATTAGAAACAACTAATTCAATAAACGTTTTTTAAAATAGGAAGTGTGGAGAGAAAGAGTATGTATCTAGAATAAAATAAGTATTTTTGTAGATCATAGAGTTGAAACAGGTAGACACCTTTCATTCTATGACTGTGGTTGATATATGGTATTGGACAGTAGCATCAAATCAGTAAAGTATCACCATGTGGTACTAGTGTCTAATTATGGTGCTATTTTTCCTCCTATAGGAACTATCTGGAACTTTCAAGAAAGTTGTGAGAGGTTTTGTAGGTTCTATAGGTGATTATGTGACATTCAATGGTTTGTATGTGTCATTTTTTTAGTTGAATATATTTTAAAACAATAAGTACCTACACACATGAAACAATAACCAAATCAAATGCAAAAAGAATGGAAAAATTACATTACAGGATGTTACGATTGCATAGAGTATAACCCCTATTGTCCTAGTCATTGCCTAGATTAACCTCAATGTTAGGGGTCTCAGATCACATGTAGTTATCCCTTAAGGAATGTGCATAATAAATTTGCATAGTATGCTATAATGATGCCCTTATTTTATCAAGCATATAATGCCTAGATGTGATAGTTGAGTAGTATGTAGAGTATTGAGTTGTACTATTGACTGATTTATGTAATTATGTGCCAAAATAGTAAGTGCTAGATGTAAAATTCCTTGTGAGGCTCTTTGTATAGAAATAAATTTAATTTGAACATAATACATTCTTTGCTAGACAAAAATTTGTAAAAGAGGGATTAAAAACATAAGAGAAGGCTCAATATAGGGTTAGGACCCAAACATGAGGGAACATGACCATCAAACACTAGAGCCATAATTAGACACTAGTGCCACATGGTGCTACTATCTTGAAAATGACACTAGTGTCCTGAGGCCTAAAATGGAGATAAGACCAACTAGGGCATGCTAAGGGCCCTTGTGACTAGGAAGAAGTGACTTAGGACCGTTGGAGAAGAAACAAATTTGAGAAAATTAGTCATAATAAAAATCGAAAGACTAAAAATGACCACACAAATAAGGACTGTATTCATCACTAAGACCTTCATGTGAAAGGGCAATAAAAGACATAGTAATTATGGTTGTTTGAACAAATTAGGGTGTTTACATTCCCCACCCCCCCCCCCCATTTATTCTATTAATGTAATTAAATTAAAGTGCTAGAGTAAAAGAAAAATAGGAACACGTACTTGTACTTACCTTTGTGGTTGTCTTTTAGACATGACCCACTTCTTGGTCAAAGAAGTTGACAAGAGCTGAAGTGAAATATGTGAATAGGAACTTTATAGTGTGGAAGTCATCCATACTAAATCTGAATGGTACACTAAATTCTGAGGAACAGAACCTTGTTTTTCCCTCAACCTAATATCTATACTAAATTTGGGTATGGAAACTAAATACATGAAGAAACTAGGATTACTTTCCCCCACTCTGATATCTGAACTAAATCTAGGTATGTAAATTAAATGTGTGGAAAATTAAGGCTTGCTTTCCCCCACTTTGATATATGAACTGATCTAGGTATGTGAACTGAATGCATGAATAAATAAGACTTGCTTGCCTCCACTCTGATAGTTGAATTGAATCTAGGTATGAAAATTACATCTGGTGGAATGCTATAAATAAAAAACTATAGATGGTCTTATGACCCAAACTAGTGAAAGCCTAGAGACAATACTAAGTGTAACATGATAATCTAAAAATAGAGATCAAGGATGTGTGTTTTGGATCATGCCCCTTGATCCTGACATATGATTAATGTAGTTGTGTATCTAAACATATGCATATCTGAGTATACCTATGTCTAAATAGTTGTATCTAAGTAGACGTGTGTATGAATATCTGTATTTTTGTGTAGCTATATCTAAATAGACATGTATGTATTAATAACTATATATGAGTAGACATGTGTATCTATGTTAACTTGTACATCTGAATATCTGTATATTTATGTAGACATGTGTGTATAAATAGTTATATCTAAGTAGACCTATGTATCTATGTAAACCTATGCATCTAAATATTTGTATATCTATGTAGACCTATGTGTCTTAATAGTTTTATTTGAGTAGATCTATGTATCTATGTTAACATGTGCATCTGAATATATCTATGTAAACCTATATATTTGTGTGAACCTATGCATCTAAGTATTTATATATTTGTGTACACCTATGTATTTGAATAACTGTATATGAGTAGGCATGTGTGTCTAAATTTGAATATCTGAGTGAACTTGTTTATATGAATCTCTATATATCTAAAGTAATATGTGTGTATTTTCCCCCTTGGTGAGAGAGCCAATATTGGGGTGAGGGAGTCTAACCAAAAGTGGTAATTATTGGTTGTGATAGGGTTAATTGGTGGGTGTGATGTTATTTTAAGTTTTAATAGTTTTTTTATTGTGACAGAGTTGATTGTTGAAATTGGTAATGAGATAAACATATCGGAGTTGTTGCAAGAATCTAGATAATGCAAGTGCAATAGAGACGTGATCACACCAGTTGAAGCAAGTGCACACCACATAGATGCTAAAACAATTTGAAAATAACACAATAAGATAAATTACACAAGATAAAATGGAGAAAACCAAAATCTGATTTAGCATGAGATGGCCAAAGTGAGGAATACAAATAGGAGAGTACGTAAATAACTCCTCCACAAAAGGTGGACAAGGCACCCCAAGAATAGAATGTAACTCCTTCATGAAAGGTGGTGACAAGGTGCTAAGAGTAGAGAAGTAACTCCCATCAAGGGAGTTACTTATGACATTCTTATGAAACCTATGACACACACCTCCACATAAGCTAGCCTATCCCACAAATGTAGGAAAACTCCATGTATGCACAAGAAATACAATTTCCCTAATTAATAAATAGGGAAAAATAAAAACCTACACTAATACCCCCCCATAAGTGCAGCTTAGGTGGGCAGTGTGAAAATATAAAATGGGTCCCGACAACTAGGCCTGATGAGGTACCCATGTACAAAAGCAATCTCTCATAAGATAGAGAAATGGAGAAAACTCTTAGGAAAAAACTCCCCCCAAAAGAGAGACATAAAAGAAAGAAGAGGCTAGAAGGCCCTCCTTGAAGATGATGCTGTTGCAGATGTGGACCGCACCCTAAGAAGAGCTCATAGATGAATGAACTTGCTCTCAGTGAAAGGTTTGGTGAAGATATTTGCAACCTGCTCCAAAGATTGGCAAAATATCAAGTCAATGACCTGAATATGAATAAGCTCCCAAATGAAATGCATGTGAATCTTTATGTGCTTGGTCCATTGGTACTGAACTAGATTCTTGCAAATCTGAATGGTACTTTGGTTGTCATAATAAATGATGGCGGGCTGGCTGATAGGAATGCCAAACTCATAAAGAATCCCCTAAAGCCAAATAGCCTCAGTAGCTGCATTAATAGCTCCTATGTACTCTACCTCTATGGATGATATAGCAATAACATTCTGCTTCTTGCTAAACCAACTGATAGGACCAAAACCTAGAGAGAAACTGTAACCAGAAGTGGACTTGCGAGTCTGTGAATTGCCAGCCCAGTCTGAATCTATATATCTAACCAAGTCAACCTCTATGCCAAATCTGTAATGAATCCTATATCTATGTGAACCCTATATGTAATGAAAGATCCTCTTAGCTGCTTTCCAATGTAGCTCATGAGGTTCCTGCATGAATCTGGAGACAAGTCCCACTGTATATGAAATGTCGGGCTTGGTGTGAGTCAAGTAGATGAGACTACCAACAAGTTGTCGATATCGAGTGGCATCAACCAATGGTGAAGAACAATCAACCTCAATCTTGACTTTTGATAGAAAGGGAGTTGGAGATGGCTTGTAATTAGCCATGTAAAACCGAGCCAATAAGTCAAGAGCATAATTAGGCTGTGCAAGAGAAATCCCTGAATCTGACTGTGAGATCTTGATGCCAAGGAAGTAGTGCAGCAAACCCAAGTCTATCATGTCAAATCTATCCTAAAGAGATGCCTTCACTGCTGCAATAGCCGATGAAGAACTCTTGGTGATCAAAAGGTCATCAACATATGGAACCAAAATCAAGAGTGAATCATCCTATCGCAAGAAGTAGACATTGGGATCATAATGACACCTAGTGAAACCTACTGTGAGAAGGAAGGAATCCATCTTGGCATACCAAGCTTGAGGGGCTTGTTTGAGGCCATAGATAGATTTTCTAAGTTCGTATACTAAGGAAGAATCTTGAACAAATCCTGGCAACTGCTCCATGTAGATCTCCTCCTCTAGGTCTCTGTGAAGAAAGACACTCTTCACATCCATCTGATACACATCCCAACCATGTGTTATGGTAATAGCCAAGGTGAGTCGGATAGAAGTCATCTTTGCAATGGGTGAAAAGGTCTCTGAGTAGTCAATGCCTGCCACCTGTGAGAAACCCTTGGCAACCAATTGCGCCTTGTACTTATCAACTGACCCATCTGCTGCAAACTTGCTCCGATATATCCACCTACATCAAACCATCTTTCTTCCCTTAGGAAGTGAAGTCAAATCCCAAGTGTGATTTTTGATTAAGGAAGAATATTCTTCCTCCATAGCACTATCCCACTCAGGTACTCCAAATGCCTCTCAAAAAGTCTGTGGATCTAAAACTAAAGCAAAGAAGGCATGTGGATCTCTCTGAAAATCCCCCCTAGTATGTCTGTCATCTGCGGGATCTCCCACACAAGTGCCAGCACTCTCAAGTGTCTGTCTGGCCTAAATTGGCCTGAAAGTGGGTGAGTTAGGTGTTAACTCCTCATCCTCTGACTGACTAGAGGTGGATGACTTTGCATCATTGTCCTCACTATCTAAACTCAAAGAAGAAGAAGATGTCTCTGTCTCAAGAACCTATTGTGGCTGATCTGAATCTGATGAGGAATCATCATGAAGAAGTAGATCTGATGAGGGAGAAGAAGTGTCAAGTGTTGAGTCTCTAAGACTCTCCTAAAAATGGACACTTCTCTCGATGAAAAACTCATGAGTGACTGGATCTAGAAGGCAATATCCCTTAATACTATTTGGATATCCTACAAAGATGCAAGGCTTGAACTGACATTCCATAGCTTTGTGTTTCTTCTTCAAAATGTGGGCCATGGCTGGGGATCTAAAAACTCTAAGGTGCTCAACATTAGGTTTCCTTTTATGCCAAGCTTCAAAGGGTGTTATCCCTTTCAAAGCTTTATGAGGAACCCTGTTTTGAATGTAGCAAGTACAATTGATTGCTTCAGCCTAATACTATGGTGCTAAGGATTTGAAGTGAATCATACATCTACCCATCTCTTTCAAGAACCTATTCTTGCATTCTGCAACCCCATTCTGTGAAAGAATGTAAGTGACTATGCGCTGCAAATCAATCCCCTCTGTGGTGCAAAATTGCTCAAATCTGATGCTGACATACTCCCCTCCATTATCAGTTCGAAGAACTTAATGGATTTCTCACTCTATTTCTCAACAAGAGCCTTGAAGTCTAAAAAATTTTCAAATACTTCAAACTTTCATTTGAGAAAATATATCCAAGTGTACCTAGAGAAATCATCAATGAAAGTGAGGATGTACTTGGCCCTTATGAAAGATGGTTTGGGAAAGGGTCCCAATACATCACTGTGGACTAACTCCAGAGGTTGTGAATCCCTCCAAGCTTTGCCTTTGTCAAAATTTGCTTCGGGATGCTTCCTAAGGGAACACCCTTAGCAAAGTCTTTTTGAGAATTGGACATGAGGCAAGCCAATGACCATGTCATGTTTGCAAAGTTGCTCAAGGTAGTGGTAGTTAAGGTGGCCAAACTACTCATGCCATAATTTGCTAAATCCATCTGAATCAATCAGTAATACTATTAGAGAAGAATCTGATGCAAACTATGAGGTGTATAACCTGGCTTGGTGATCTGCCCTACCCGCTGCCATTGTAGTATCACTATGCAACTCCCTGATAAAAATTGAATCTGATGAAAACTCAACTCTCATGCCCTGACCAATGTGAGTGATTTGGTATACTGATAGGAGATTGGTTGAAAGAGAAGGAACACTTAGAACATTATTGAATGTTCCTCCTTCCATTTCAACTGACCCTCTCCCTGCAATGAAAACTAATGTGTCATCACCCAAACTAATTGAAGTAATGCTACAAGGCTCTAAAGATGAAAACTCAACTAGTGAAGAGCCCATGTGGTGAGAAGCACATGAGTCTATGACCCATGAAGATGTGGAAGCTATTGTAGCTACAAGGGCCTTGCCCTTTTCTTTCTCCTTACCCTTGCCTTTTGCCTTAGTAGAATCTTGGGTAGATGAATTCTGCTTGATGGACTCAAGAACACCTATGTTGTTCTTCTCTAGAAGATGAGTTAGGTGATCTATTTGTTTCTTCATGCATTTATGTTCATCATGCCCTATATTTTTACAATAGGCACACTTAACTTTCTCCTTCTTCGATTTAGCATTAAAAGAGGAAGACTCAATGTTGTTTTTGGCAGGATTGTTGTTTTCTTTCTTCTTCCCCTGGTCTTTGTTCTTTTTCTTCTTCTCCTTTGTTGAAGTCTTATCCTTACCATTTCCAGCTATCAAAGCTTGGGGTTGAGTAGACTTCACTGTGCCATTTGAATTAGCTTATCTTGCTCCCTATTCAAGTCGGCAATGAATGAATCCAAAGAAGGCATTTTCCATGTAGTGCCAAGGGCACTTTTTGTGGCATGGAAAGTGGAGACAAAGACTGAATAGCTTGGACCTAACTTTTCGAGAATAAAAATTATGAGTTGATCATCTTTCTTCTCTATCTCGCATTCTTTCAATTACAATATAAGGGCCTTAAACTTAGTGAAGAAGTCCTGTAGGGTGTCAAAGTTGCTAGGACTTAGACTTATGAGTTCGTTTTCGAGCTCATGACCTCTCATCTCATCAAGCTTCCCAAATAACTTTTCTAAGGTGTCCCATATGTCATTAGGAGTTTGAGAGGATTCTAAGTGGAAGAGAAGTTCTGGAGACACAGACAAGCTCAGTAACCCAAAGGCTTCATCACTACGGTTGTACCACTTAACCTTTTCAGCATCAGTGTTGGGTTCTACTTCAGTACCCATGGCGATCCTATACAACCCTTTGCTTCTAAGAATGATTGACATTTTAACCTTCCATTCATGATATTTGAAGGGTGTTAGAGGTTTAAGTTGAAAAGAATCCATTTTTTTAGCTGAATTTAGGTGAAGTTGTATTGATTCCAAGTTGTGAATTTATGCAGAAAGGAGAATGAAAGTGAAAATTTGCAAGTTGTAAAAAAACAATCACACCCCCTTGAAATATTGAGCCCCCCCCCCAAATATGCAAGTGCATGATTAAAAGATTTCAAACTCAGCCAAAAATGCATCTTAGAGCAATCAGTGCAAGACTAAAGCAAATGGGACGTCGGAGTCGGCCGAAAATGCATCCCAAGAGACCCAAATTTTTGACACTTTATAAACTAGTGCATTTTTGACAAATAACAAGTCTACGCTATGGAGAATTGAATTACAAGCACTTTTGTAAAAAATGACACCTAAAATTGAGCTACCGTTTGCAAGATATTAAAGTTACAATTTTCTCGTAAACTAGTGTTTTTGCAAAAAAAATACTAAAACATTAAAAAAATGTCTGTTATGGGAAGAGAAAGTGGCCTTCCAACCACTTGTTAGATTCGGCATGGAATGAAGAATCCAAAGGAGGTTTGTGTGAGGGGGAATTGGCTTCCTACCAACCCGGGCCTCACCCTTCGTCTTCGTAGGTCGAAGATACAAGTTTTAATTCAAACCCCTAAAAATACAAAACTATCTAAAAAATTAAATACTCAGTCAAATTCACTGATTTTTGTTTTAACAGGGCAATTTTAACTGAAAATAATGAATCAAAGACAGTTTTGAAGGATGCCAAGTGTCCAAGGGGTGCTAAATAGGATGTCAAGTAGGAAGGGGCACCAAAATAGTAGTCCAGAATTTTATCTTGCAAAAAATACAAGAAAAATAAATGCAGACCTATTGAAACTGTACGCCCTGCTGTAAAAAGGACTGTTGTTGCTTGGCACCTTGCTGGAGATGACTATGGCGCCTCCCTCTGTTGTTGATTGCTGTGCCTTGCTGGAGCTAGAGTTGGCGCAGACAGAAGTGTGGTGTGGGAAAGCACTGAAGCAGAAAAATGGCGCGCTGTATGGACTGGGTAGTAGTTGATGTGGGTAGCGCGTGGTCTAAGCAGTCCTCACCTCTTTCCTCAAGCTAGAGTCACACAAACAGAATGCAGAGAAATGTGGCATCCAAGAACAACAAACAGAATGTAGAGTTTTTTTCGCAAAAAATGACAAAAAAATTCCTCTGCCTTACTGAAGCCACAACAGATCAATCAAGATGTCTAAAGGCCAAAGATTTTCAAGAAAACTAACCAGAATTGATATATATATATATATATATATGTATATATATATATGTATATATGTATATATATATATGTATATATATATATATCTATATGTATATCTATATGTATATATATGTATATATATATATATATGTGTGTGTATATATATATGTGTATATATATATATATGTGTATATATATATATATATATATATATATATATATATATATATATATATATATATATATATATATATATATATATATATATATATATAAAAGACTAAATCTAGAATTAAAAAAATAGAGAGAACTCCACTCCTCTTGATTTTAAAATAAGCTAAAAGCATAATCACACACAATATTATCGGGTTTGCTCTGATATCATATCGGAGTTGTTGCCAGAATCTCGATAATGCAAGTGCAATGGAGATGTGATCACACAAGTTGAAGCAAGTGCACACCACATAGATGCTAAAGCAATTTGAAAATAACACAATAAGAGAAATTGCACAAGACAAAATGGAGAATACTAAAATTTGGTTTATCATGAGATGGCCAAAGTGAGGAATACAAATAGGAGAGGACATAAGTAACTCCTCCACAAAAGGTGGACAAGGCACCCCAAGAATAGAATGTAACTCCTCTATGAAAGGTGGTGACAAGGTGCTAAGAATAGAGAAGTAACTCCCATCAAGGGAGTTACTTATGACATTCTTATGACACCTATGACACATCTATGACACACACCTCCACATAAGCTAGCCTATCCCACAAATGTAAGAAAACTCCATGTATGCACAAGAAATACAATTTCTCTAATTAATAAATAGGGAAAAATAAAAACCTACACTAATAAAACATTTTTTTTATATTGAGTTTATTATGTAAATATCATTTTTTTCATTTTGTAGATTTAATAATGATTATGATATTGGTTTAACCAATATGGGATAAGGTACATTAATGTCAATCTCATATGCAAGACATGGCTCGTAAATCAGAGTTATGATTCTCAAGATATCACCAGACAAGAAATTGGTATTAGTTGGTCAAAATGGAATGCAAGATCAACCTTAATAAGGTGGTGTTTGATGAATGTGAC
Source organism: Torreya grandis (assembly GCA_037957365.1). Lineage (NCBI taxonomy): Eukaryota > Viridiplantae > Streptophyta > Pinopsida > Cupressales > Taxaceae > Torreya > Torreya grandis. The sequence continues at coordinate 2,978,970 of JARHVA010001853.1, read as the reverse complement.
TTAAATAGTATATTTAATTATTTTATCAATTCATTTGAAGCATTTGATTTGAAATTAATTATTTATCTGAGGTAGAGAATATGTCAAAGCGATGAGGAGCCAATTTGACCCAATATGAGGAGCTGGAGGCATGGATTTAGGCCAGGGAGGCGATTACCCTAGTAAAGAGCCCATATTAATTTTTGTTGTTGTCACTTGTAATGCATGTTTTACTATTTTTATTGATAATTTTATAGTTTTATGGAGTATTTTTGAAAAATGGCACTTTTGACGTGGTGTTAGTGTCTAGGATATGGCACTATTATCTTATATACAACACTAGTGTCTAGTAGGCCTAATTTTTAATGCTTGTTATTTTTGAATGATTTATGATGCCTTTTTTTATCTAATGGTTTTATATTTTGTGTTGATAATGTTGGATTTGGTTATACTTTTACAAGTTCATACATGTATGAGAGAGTTATGAACTGGCCAGATGATGGAGACCCTATGAGGTTTACCCCTAATAGATGTTGAGATGGTCATGATTTTAAAAGTGGGTATGAGACATGTGGCATTCATAGAGCCAATGCCCTAGGATAAACACATGATGACTACACTATGCAAGAGATGGGATGCAGATACCTACACTTTTTGGTTACCTACTAAGGAGATGACCATTACCCTAGAAGATGTGTACAATATCTTATGGGTACCTATTTCTGGATGGAGAGCCATAAATATGAGGATATAGGTGATTGGGATATACAATAGGTTTATAGGTATTTCTCTATTATGGCCCTTGAGAATCATCATACAGGGAGACACAATGATATGGTACTGATACTGATTGTCACTATCGATGTTTTATGATTGCAAAAGTTCTTAGGTATTTTATTAGATTCATTTGTGACTATAGATGGGAGTGGGGTATTGATATCCTATAGGATGCATGAGATAGTATAGTATATAGAGGAACATGGTGTCATATATTTATGGGGTCAAATGATGCTAGCCCACCTGTACTAAGATTTATATCATTTCATGTAAGAGATGTGTGGAAGAGGGATTAGATCATCTACACTATTACACTATTGGGCATATGAGCACACAGTGGTGAATAGGTTGGTGTTGTTTTTATGAGATGATTGGGCCCACCCACAAGAATTTGTATAGAGGTGGATTGGGATGGCCCACATGCCTAGGAAGAGAATTATGTAATATCAACATGTGCTACACAGTTGGATAGCTAGAGAGATTATCTAGAGCCCTTGTAGGGGTTATGAGGGATGGCCTGAGGATGGTGTTCAACTTAGATAGATTAGAGTGACTTGATAGTTATATGACCATTGGGTCAATGTGTATGAGTGGTTCTAGTATGAGTAGGTTACATGATAGTTTGATAAGATTTAGGATGTGTCCCTAGCACTAGTGGTATGATTGAGGAATGTTTGGGCTCCTATGAGGCCAAGTAGTAGGCCTAGGCCATCAACTTCTGAGTTAACCTCAATTCCTTTGACAGAGCAAGATCTTATGATTAACATACCATATGTATATGACATAAGAGTCATTGATGCCTATACAACTTGGTGGAGAGATCCTAGATGAGCACCTCTATTTTTGAGAGGTAGGATTATCATAGAGGATGTACTAGATGTGGATCCCCTCATGGATATTGAAGGTAAGTTGTTATAATATGTTTATACATTTTGTGTATTTGGTTACATGTTTAATTGGTTAGGAATCTGATGTATTACATGAGTACATATAGGTTTAGGTGATGATGAGTATTAGGAGACTACCATCAAGTCTACACTCCACAAATTGACATGACATATCCATGATGATGTCGTAGAAGATGGATTATTAAGGAAGGATATCGATGTTATCGATGTTCATGACCATTTATTCAATCGAGCTATTATAATTACAATGGCATATATATGAGTGACTATGAATATAGATGAGGTATGCATAGATTTTTATATATAGATCGTGCCCACACCCAATTCTCTAGGTGGGGCCAGTAGTCAGATAGTGTATGACTACATACATCTATAAATATAGTATGTAGAGTGTATGACAAAGTGGGGTATGAATCATGTGTGTGTGTGTGTGTGTGTGTGTGTGTGTGTGTGAGAGAGAGAGAGAGAGAGAGAGAGAGAGAGAGAGAGAGAGAGAGAGAGAGAGAGAGAGAGAGAGAGAGAGAGAGAGAGAGAGAGAAGACATAGTTATCGATCAATGTCATAGAGGGAGAGTAGATCCTCTAGTTCTAGCATAGATATATTTAAGAGTGAGAATGAGGGGGCTAGTCTTAGTGGCCATGTCTGCATTATTTAGTGATATGCTAAATTTATATTTAAACTATATTTTGAGTTATATATATGGATGTTCATTATTTATATTAGCACATTGTGTGTTGGTATCTGGATCTAGTTACATTGTGTATGTTGATATGTATTTGATTATTTTGATTGTTTTAAATGGTGATATTATTATATGGTGTTTCTCTAGTAAGAGGTTATAAATATTTATCTATTTACAAATGTTTAAGTTATATGTGTAGTGGATTAGGAATGTTATTTATTGGTGTAGGTTTTACATGTGTTTTATAAGATATTTGTGTGTAGGTCATGTGATATGGTATGCATTATCTGAACTCAAATGGTATGGTGAACCAATGACCATATTATTCATATTGTGTTATTATATAATTAGACTCTAAAATGGAAACTACGTGTGATACACTACTAGTGGCTAGGTGTGTAGATTCTCTAACAAAGAGCTTGATTGGTTGGTGTCTTGAAACTATACTATGATTTATGATAAATATCTTTATCAATGGTCAAAATAAGGTTGTATTTTGATCCTTGTAATTATTTTCAAATATCTTGATAAGTGTTTAGACCAGGGTTTTAGTGTTGAATCTTCATTAATTCATGAATATTTTATTTTACAAAGTATGTATTTGGCTATTTTTCAGACCCATAAAGAGCACTAGGTCACCAAGAAATTTGGGTTGTATATATTATTTAAAGGTCTGCTCACCTACCATTGATAACTAATCCCACAATTTTAAATTTAAATCACCATTTCTTAGAAAGACATTCTACATTATTTTTACAACATATATTATACATCACATACAACATATATTAATCTAATAAATTTCATAGATGATCGAGATCAAAAATTTAACCCATCCATAAAAGACTACATGGACTCAATGGTAGGGAGATAGTAATAGGCCCTACATAATGAACAAAATTGAAAGGTGTCCATAGGTTTTAGGCACTATCTATAGGGTTTGGATAGTGTACATATATATCTACTAGCATTCACAAGGCCTAGATGTTGCCTAGACCATTTAGACAGTGACCAGATAGACTAGATGGCATCCACAGGCTCTAAATGCTATCTACTAGGTTTAGATGGTGACCACATAACCTAGATGGCATCCAAAGGTTCTATATATTGTCCACATACTCAAGATAATAACTAGACAACTTGGATAACATTCATAGGGTCTAGACACCATCCATAGAGTCTGTACAGTGACCAAATAACCTAGAAAACATCAATAAGTTCTAGATACCCTCCATAAACTTTAGACAATGTATAGAAAGACTAGACATCATCCATAAATTTTAGATGCTATCTACAAGGTGTAGGTGGTGACCAGATAGCATGAATAGTGTCCACAGGCTATAGACACCATCCATAGACTCTGGATGATGATAAAAAAGACTAGACAATGTCCAAAGGGTATAGATGTCATCCACAAATTTTTTATGATGACTAGGCAACCTAGACAGTATCTGTGGAGATTGGGTAGCGTCTAAAAGTGTTAGGTGGTAACCAAAAGTACTTATCAATGTTTGGAATTTACAAGGACTCAAATTAGTGGCCACATGGAAAGGACAACTAACTACATAGTATTGAAGTGGTAGGCCACAACTTATCTAGCAAAAAAAAGTTTACATATTCATATGGAGATAAAGGTAAGAAATCAAGCCAATTATCAACAACAAAGAGCATATTATCTTATTTTGGGTAGCTAACAAGAAAATCTAAGCAAATTCAACCTACACCCATTCAAAATATAGGTATTAAATGATTTACAAAATTTCTTTCTTTATTTGCAATAACTATTATTTAACATTTGAAGGATAATAAAAAAATATTTATACATGTAAATCCCTCCAGTGAGTGTGGTTTTCTAAATGAAATATTTAATCACAATATTATTTCACCATTTGAATATATTATTGATAATGACATGCCACCACTTGAAGACATACCTGAATATGGCATGGCTATGGTGAATGACAAAGAAGATGATATGATACAAACATTAAAATAAACTTCTACATCTCATAAAACAAATTCTATTGTAAATAAAAATCCCTAATTTATTCCAATGAAGAGGAGAGTTGAGGACATTAAAGATGATGAGATCAATACCGTAGATCAAAGTACTCAAAAATTTATGTGAAGAAAGAGAAGTAGACAGATAATTGAAGCTCTTTTAAGTTTGACTAGGCAGCAAAATAACCTTTCATTGAATGAGTAGAGCCAAAAAATAGTATTGATACCCCAACTAAATGTAAATGCAAAATATGTTCTTGGAAATTAGGAAAGGAGCACAAAATGCAACTTAAGATTGATGCAATTGAGAAACATTATGGCAAAGTTTATGTGTCAATTTAAAAAGATGGAGAAATTAAAAAGACTCGTAGATAGAAATATGCTAATGAATGCATGTAAGTTAGATACGTGGCCGAGGATGAAAAAATTAGAAACATATGTGACATCTTATTGATAAAAGGGGAATAAGTACAACTTAAATAGGAAAATTTGTTCAGTCGAATCAACATGCCAAAAATATACAGTTCTTAATGATCTATGATATTTTTTAAAAAGTAGACCTATATCTGATTGCAAAACTTTGTTTGAACATAATGGACTTTATAACATTCCACAATCACATTGGTCAAATGGTAGTGCTTGGGACATGGCAAAATGTCTTGAAATTATTGAGAAGGAAGATTGGAAAGAAAAAGTTAAAAATTTAAGCTTTATATCAATGTCCATTGATGAGGTCATAATAGTTGACAACATATCATGGGTTCGTATCCATGTTTACACTTTTTAGAATAATATAAGCACACATTGTCTGTTAGCTATATATAAAATAGTTAAAAATTACAATGCAGAAAACCTTTTCAAGTTAGTTATTTCTAATTTGAAGGATATTGTTGGGATGGATGATTATGTCATAGCTATGAAGTTGGTATGTGTTGGAAATGATGGTGTAGCAAGAATGCAAGGGAACATTAATGGTTTATGTTTTTAACTATAAATAATAGTTTCCCCATATATGATTTCAATTCATTGTATGGCCTATAGAATGAATCTTGCATACAAAATTATAAGTACATTTCAAAATATTTCAAAAGTGGAGGAACTTATTTGTGATTATACACTTAAAGCAGTCCTAAACGGTGTTTAGATTTTCTGAAAATTGTAATTGGGGTTACCGATGGTAAAAATCTTCTAAAAGATAATGATACAAGATGGATTTAAATATATGATCCTGCATGCAAATTTTCTGAAGAATATCCATCATTAGTAGGATTTTATGTTTAAATACCATATGGAAGTCGACAAGGTAAAGGATATGTTATACCATTTAACATATTTAGAATCACTTTTGACACTATGTGGTAATTCTCCCAATGTTTAATGAAATAATTTTTTGATGAAACATGCTCAAGAGAGATTTATATATATTGTAGGCTTCATAACTTTGAGAAAATGAGTTTGCCAATCTCTCGATGTCTTGTACTTGGGCTAAAATAGTTTTAAGCTTCCTATTTTTTCTAGTTGGTAAAATTTAACAATTTTTAATGATACAAAATCCTATTTAAAATTCAATAGTCATGATCATCTTTGTATCTTCGTGAATGGAAAGCAAATACCAATGCACGCATTTTTAAAATGAGTTGATTTAGCAGGATCAGAAACTGAAGTCTTTGTAACATGTATTCTTTACAAAACTGTGATAATGGAAATATGGATAAAATTTAGAAAGATAAATTATAGCTTTCTTATGGAAATTGGAGAATGGTTTCAAAGGAATGAGTTTATGGAAGCCATGGCAGTGGTGAATCCCATATTTTGGAGAGCTGAGGATTGTAAATAACAAATCAGTAATTTATTTCTTAGATACATGGGCACTCTTATTAAACATTTTTTGAAGTTTGTAAATATCAGTAGAGTTGAAATTCTAGGTATTTTCGACAAGATTTATTGAGAACATAGTCTACCTATTTTAGATTCACAATGATGGATCAATACAAGTTTTTAAAGGAGCCAACTAAAAGTGGTGCTATTACAAGGCTATGAAAAAAACTATATCTTAGTACCATCCTATAGGAATATATCTAAGTGAATATTTTCGATTGTATGAACTCTACCAAATAATTATTTTGGGCTCTATGGAAGATGAAAGAGTCTTTAGTGTATTATATTTTGTTAAATCAAAACTTTATAATAGATTGAACAGAAATCTAGAGACATGTTTGAGATTATATGTTTCACATTATCTAGTGGATCCATTTCCCTATAATAGAGCACTTCAAATTTGGAATTTCCTTAGTCAAAGAAGAGGAGTTACCAATACAAAAAATTACATAGCTAATCCAGATATTGAGACCTTATATACATTGGATACAATACATACAAAAGATAATTATGAAGAAAGTGCTACTCAATAATTGTTTCAACTACCTGAATATTAGTAAGTTTTAACTTTCAATTTTGCAATTGATTTTTATATTATTATTTGTATCAAAAATCATATAAAAATTGCTATTATGTAAATTACAATAATTCATAAATTACGTTATTATATTATTTTAAAATAGTTGTTTTATATTTTAATTATTTAAAATTTAAACATTGTTAAACAATATATTCAGGTTATATGTACATAAAATATTTATTTCACAACATGAATTTATTATTTCATCATATCATGTGGTTGTCAATATTATACATCAATGAATTATGATATTATCACTATACATTGTAAGTAGTAAATATCTGAAATTAACAGAACAAAGGCTTATATTTAAGCTTTCAAATTTTAATTTACTATTTAAAATTTCCATTTTCAACATAACATATATAAAAATGCTCAAAATAAACTTGTAATGGATGAAATGAACAAAACAAAATAAAAACACAGACTTATATTTAATCTTGCAAACTTTAATTTACATTATAAACTTTTCATTTTTAACATAACATATATAAATATGCATAGAATAAACTTTTCATGGATAAAATGCACATAATAAATATAAATAGAGAGACTTATATTTAATCTTGTAAACTTTAATATTAAAATATAAGATTTTTGATTTCAACATAACATATATAAAAATGCACAAAATAAACTTGTCATGGATAAAATTCATAGAATAAAATAGAAACAAAAACTTATATTTAAATTTGTAAAATTTAATTTACAATATAAACTTTCAAAGTTTCAAGTTTCAACATAACATATATAAAAACATCGATTCCATATTCCTTAATCCATTTTCATTAAACATAGATACATGCACTGAATATATATCATTCCACATGAGTTCTAGTTTGTTTTTCAGATGTGAATGTTGCTATCTTAACTTCCCCCTGCCTTGAATCTGAATGTAAAATACCTTCTCTAATAAGATCCTCAATTGCAAAATTTATATTTGCAATCATTGATAGTTTTTCATGCATTGCATCTCATACCGATAGGATAGAAGGATCCACATCTATTTTCTCCTTCAGAACAACATCTGGATCCATTTTGTGCTCTTTGATTAACCTCGTCAGTGTGTTATTTTGTCTGTTGACTAACATAAGTTTTAATTTAAATGGAATTGTTGTATTTAAGATTTTTCATGCCTTTCCCAGATGAATATTTAGTTCTTGTGCTTCGTTTTTAAGGTAATTATATTTTTACTGCAATTTGAAAAATAATGTTGGTCAAATAAAAATTACAAAATTGCAATAAAAAATTGTAAAAAAAGTAATTACTTACCAAAGCTTTATTCCTCTCTACATTGGCAAGGCAGCAAAGCTTTTGGTCTCTTTCCTATTTTTTGTAATAAGTATGTGCCTCTACATTCAAAATTTTCAATCTATTAATCATAGCATCTAAAATATTATCATTGTAGGGATTTGACACATAAATGGATCCCAATTTAGCGTGATTCACTAACCCATCAATTTTGGACTGATCATGTTGAGCCAAATAATATAAAGAATATCTTTGGGAATGGTTATGATAACACTCATTAATTTCTTTTACCAAAGCCTTTCACATAATCTCTCATTATTTCAAAACTTTCAAATCAGTTTATAGAATGTCATCTACCAAATCAAAAGCATTATTTGCAAAAAGATTATTCAATGGAAAGGATGTCAATTCATCAAGATATTTATCCTCATCATTGTGTGGTTTAGGTGGTGAACTAGAAGAATGACATCCAACTATTTTTTTAGAAGCTTGGAATTAAGATCCCTGAATACTATTATATGCAACAAATCTACCTGCAGGCATTGAATTGATACTCTTAAGGAAAGCATCATAAATATCAATATTATACAAAAGTGTCATTGCACCTATTGCACTAGAAACTCCACCCAAATAAAAATTAGGGAACTATAAAGTTGTTATATGCATTATTTCCCTTCTACCTATTGGCACTAGTAAATTCTTCTCCCTAGTATATACAATGCAAGGGGGGCATAGGTGGCACATTACTTCTTATTAAACATTTCCCTATGATATAAAATTCCATCACTAATCAATAAATAAATTTCATAAAAATTAAACCTAAGTTAACCTGAAGTTCAAAGTGATAGACTTACAATCCATACTGTGAGTTGTCGATATATTTTATTGTGGTAGACATGTTGTAAAATAATTTGAAATTTCAATTTCTATCAAACACTCAAATTCTCATACAATAAAAAATTCAATTTAACATATTGAATTTCATGTAATATAAAAATAGCATTATTGCAAACATAAAGTCAAATACCTTGAACGGCAGGTAAATGTTGCATAGGTTGATGGGCAATGTTTCCAATGCTAGACAATGCTATGAAATGACATGAAACATTAATAATTCCATTTATTTTTTGTTATATCAAATTTCGATAAAATTTTAAAACTTAGATTTAAGGTTAGGGATGTGCCTAAGGGGCCTATCTAATGTGTAGTAGTAGGTGAGATAGATCTCCGCATCTTCTTATGCATTATCAATAGTGTCACCATACTAGAATCTATGTCATCACCCTATCAAACTGAGAATCCAAAAAGATATCAATGGGATGGTATTTGATCAGTGTATCTTCTCTTCTATATTGAGAAACAAATTCTCTTTATTATTACAAGGAAACATACATAATTAATTGGAATTGTAACAAGCTAATAACATGATAATTTAATGACTTATAAGTACACTTTAAACTTACCTACATCTCAACAAGGGCCACAAAATTAGATTTCATGTTTTCATGTAATACTGTTAGAACAATTTTTCCCCTCAGTTGATGGTACATCTCTTAGTATAAACTTAATATATAATTAGAAATGAAAATTTTGTAACTATCATTTTAAAAGGCATGATCCAAATAGTTTCTTATCTTGTTAAAAATGAATGTACACCAATTGAATTTTTGTCCTCTAAGAGAATAGACAATGTATGTTATAACCCAAAAATGGATATCTGCGAGTCTTCCCTATACAATAATCCTCATCTGGAAAAATTCAATGAGGGATTATAGATATGGGTTTGTTATATTTTAAATTGAAATAACCCCTCTCGAACAATTAGGGTGCTTGTAATAGAAGCAAAAAATTATTTTCAATATTTAATTTAGACATTTAATTTCAAATTTTATACATAAAGATTTGAATATTAATTAATGAAAACAAGATAAAGATTACTTATCGAGGCAGATGTATCTACAACCAAGTGATTTTCTAGATAAATTTTATCTTCTTCAGATAAAATAACTTTCACGGTCACAAGCTTGATGTTTTTGTGTGTCGGTCCTAACAATCACTTAATATCTGAAGGAGCAGTGCCAAAAATAATAGTCCAAGAGTCAAGACTAAAATAAAAATCTCTAGTAGAAGGTTTATAACTAGCCACAAGAATGTTCAGTAAATTTGTGTTCATCTCATAGTGGGGCATGTAAATAAGGCCTCTAAAAAAACACTAGTCGATCCAATCACTATAAGAGTTTTTATATTCTAGAAGACTTAATATTTTTGGGTACATAAGATTGTGGTAAATAAATTTATGAATAGGTGCAGAATATACAAGGTTATAAGTCATTAGGATTGAGAAATAAGAATAGAGGATGAGTTTTAGGGCAAAGGTCTAGAGGATGAGAGAGGTTTGGGCTATGCATATCAAAAAAATGACTAAATATAAGGTATGAGGGATATATATATGGCCTAGGTACTCCCCCATTGACCTCAATCAACATAAATATGACCATCTTATATAGATACTATCCAACGTGCCTGAATGGTGACCATTGATGTTATACTCTAATTTCTATAGTTTTTTCCAAATATTTTGATAGGTGTGTGAATTGATGTTGTGCTTTGATCTTTGTATTTATTTATAAATATCTTGATAAGTTTTCAAACTAATTTTATGTTGTGATTTTTGTAGTTATTTCCAATTATCTTGATAGGTGTTTGAACTAATGTTGTACTCTAATCTATGTGAAATCAGTGCCATCTCCGATGAATATGTGGTACAAGAGATTGCTCATAAATAGGTGTCCTAGAAACCACGTGGTTCAAAGAATGAGTAACATATGGCTCCTCAAAGGGAACATCCTGGGATAACTCTATCATAGAGGAGTGTGATCTAGGAGAGTGTGGAGTTTGAGATTTCAGTGCCCCCTATGTGAATGTTATAATGCCTTGATTGACATACTAGTCAATACAAGCTCAAAGTGCATAAAAATGATCATCTAAATGTTCATTTATCTTATGAAAATTATAATATGGCTTATTTTGTACCCTTTGTAAATGTTATGATGGATGATGATGAGTATGAGGAAGTGTGATCATCTGTTTATCTAATAATATAAGTAAGATGTCACAAGGCCTATCCCTATCTAAAATATATATAACACTTTTGTGTGTGTCATATGTTCTGCTCACTATAAGAGGTGTTATGTGAAGTGGATCTTTGCCCTTATTGAGTATCTTTATTGGTTATTTATGTTCCATTGGTTTATTAATTGAAAGTGGAGTAGGATCTTGTACCATGTTAGACGATTAGGGCTCTGAGAAGCCTACATCCAAATCTATCTCTGAATGTGTAACCACTAGTCCCAAATTGTTTTCTAATCCTAGAGCTATGTAACATAGATGTCTAAATGATTGTGATTTTTCATAGCAATTTCTCTTGAATAGGGAGAATGAGACATCTAGAAAAAAGGTAATGTACCTCTAAATATGTCAACTAGTAGATCAATTAATGCATACATGTTTTAAATCTTATAATATATTCACTTACTCTTTCTGAATGACCCTGGTGTAGTGAAGGTAACCTCTCATATGTAACTTGAGGTCCCTTTTTCTGAATGTAACACATGATAAAGACCTCTTCTAACTCATCATATGTGTGTTATGAACCACTAGGGAGTGAATGATGAAACCACTCTATTTTTGTACCTTCTAGAGTCCTAAGAAATAGCCATAAAAGAGTTAAACTACTAGAAACATGTGCTATATATTTCTTGTAAGCTTTGAGATGTAAGTATGGATCTTCATGTCCATTGAAATTTGAATAAATTTAGTATCTATATCTTTGAGGGTAATGCTGCATTGAAAATCCTACTTAGGATGGGATTATTGTGGATGGCATTGGAATCCACCCATGAGTGGTATGATTTACTTTCTAATGTGAGATGGTGTACTTGTTGTTGTAAATCACCCACATTATGCATTAAGGAGATTACCTCTTGTGAAGGTATATATCATCATCAAGGGGCTCATTTAACTTTTAAATTTTTTAATTTATCTTAGCCATTAGTATATTGCATTGGAGTTCATTTTTAGGGGGGGTTGATTTTCTCTCTATAACCTTTGAAAGTGTGATAAATGGGACTTGGTTAGAGGGAAATGAGCTATCACCCTCATATAAGTTAGTTTGATAAATATGTTTTACTGTAGTAAAGGGGTGAGGAAGATTCATTAGTATCTCTTATTTTATTAATTTGTAATAAGTATCACATGCTAATTGAGTATAAGGTACTTTATTCTCAAGAAAATGTAAGTTATGAACATAAGAATGTGTGTGTGTGTGTGTGTGTGTGTGTGTTCTTTTACATGTGACCTAGTATTGGTTTAGACAAGAGAAATAGGTGAAGTAGGAGGAAAACTAGAAGTTGTAGACTCCACGTGCCTCTTCATCATAATCACAGTAATCATCATTATCCTAAGGTTCATCAAAATTAGAGTTTAATTCACTTGTAGAAGTAAGATTTTGATTCATGTTAGGTTCACCAAATATTTTAACTTTTTAGGACTTATATTATATAAATCCTATATTGTTAAAGGACCAAGGATGCCAATAATTTAAAATGAAAATTGGAAATAAGTGATTCAACAAACCTTTCCCAAAATAGCAAGTGTGGAGAGAAAGAGTACTTATTTGGAATAAAATAGGTCTTTTTTTAAATCAGGGAGCTGAAATAGGTTGGAGAAATAGGAAAACACCTTCCATTTTTTGACTATGGATGAAATTTAGTTTTGGATAGTAGTGCCAATATCAAGACAATAACACCATGTGGTGCTAGTGTCTAATTATGGTGCTAGTGTCCCTCATGTAGGAACTATATATAATTTTTAGGGAAGTTGTAGGAGGTTTTAGAGGTGATTCTATGTCATCTTAGGGCTCACCTGTGTCACTATTTTAATTAATCTCTTTTAAAACCCTAATGAGTACCTGCACACATGAAACAACAATAAGATCAAATGAAAAAAGAATGGAAAAACTAGGTTATGGGATGTTATGATCATGTGAAGTAGAACCCCTATTGTCATGGTCATTGCCCACATTAACCCCAATGCTAGGGGTCTTAGATCACAAGTAGTTCTCTTGAAGGGAACATGCATAATCAAGAATGCAATGTTTAGATGTGATAGCTGAGTAGTATGTAGAGTATTGAGTTGTACTATTGACTGATTTTATGTAATTATGTGTCAAAATAGTAAGTGCTAGATGTAAAATACCTTGTGAGGCTCTTTATATATAAATAAATTTGATTTGAATATAAAACCTTGAAAAAAGAGAAGGCTCAAGATAGGTTTAGGACACAAACACAAGAGAAAATGACTGTTAGACACTAGATCCATAATTAGACACTAGTGCCACATGGTGATACTATCCTAAAAATGGTGCTAGTGTCCTGAGGCCTAAAAATAGAATTAGGACCAAGTAGGACATGTTAAGGGCCCCTATGACTATGAGGAGGTGACTTAGGACCATTGGGGGTGCACCAAAATAGGAAAAATAAATCATAAGAAAGATCAAAGGACTTAAAATGACCACACAAATAGGGATTGAATTCATTACTAAGACCTTCATGTGAAAACACAACAAAAGACATAGTAATTATGGTTGCTTGACCAAATTAGGGTGTTTATAATTATTATATTCATCTTAATAAATTAGAGTAATTAAAATACTCAAAAGTTGTTATTGTATTAATTCTAACATGTTAGAATAAAATACTCAAAAAGTTATTATTGTATTAATTCTAACGTGTTAGAATTAGCCAAGCACTATGTGTCAAATTACTTTAGTATGTTTATTTTAGCAAATTAAAATTATATGTATGATTATGTATTAAATGTTATAATAATAAAAGTTGATCTTCAATAAAAATTAAAATGGTGATTCTAAAAAAATTGGTTGAAAATAAAAATAATCAAACTTATATTGTGAGTCATTATTACTTTAATGATTCTAACATATTATAATTTGTCAAATTTAGAGTCATGTCAAAAGTTTTATTTAATGTATTTTAATATGTTAGAATTAATCAAGGTTAGATCTATGTGTCAAAATATGTTATTAAATTGATTTTAAGCTTGGATCCATTTGTCAAACGATGTTATTAGATTAATTTTAAGCTTGAAATTAATCTTAAGGTTAGAGCCATGTGCCAAAATGTACTAAATTAGTTTAATTTTAAGTTTGATATTAATCTTAAGTTTGGACCATGTGTTAAAATATGTTATTAGATTAAATTTAAGATTAGCCTTTAGATTTGAGTTTGTAGGCATCCTTTAAAAGGCACAAATTATTCACCATTAACCAAATCAAATATAATATTAACTTATAAATATTTTTAAAAACAAAAAGAGGTGATTCAATAATATTTGGTTCTCACCTTACAAAAAGTAACTTGTATTGCCCCTCCTAAGAAAAATAAAACTAAACAAAACTAAAAAAACAAGGGCCATGTTGCAACATGAATACCTACTATTATCAATAGATATTTGTCATAGTAAGGAAAGACTTGGTCATCAAATACACATGTTTCCATAGTCATATGTCTAAGCTTGCCTAATGGTGAATAACTTGTGGTCTTGAAAGGGAGGTCACAACCTCAAATCTTGTAGGGGGTAAGGTATATACACACGATATTTGAAGTATAGTTAGGTACCCCTTGTATATTGGGAGTAAAAAATGGTATTATATGTTTTAATCTACTTTTTAGACTATAACCAAGGCACTTAACATCATGGACCTTACAATGATTCCATTTGTATTGCTATTTCCAACTTTGTTTTTATTTTAAAACTTTAGGAAGTAATAAAAATTGAAAACAAGGAGGTGATATAAATACCTAAACAAATAGTATGAAATAAATGATTAAAATTAATTAATTATGTAATAATATGCAACATGAAAATCATTCCTCAAAATCATAGCAATAGAGACATATAGAAAAAAAATCATATCTAAGCAAAAATACACACATAACACTGATATAACGTGGTTCACCTAATATGGGCTATGTCCACCAAGAGGATATCAATAATATTATAAAAAAAGATTAAAAACAACTCTAAACAAGAAACCTCTCATAGAGATAATTTTCTCCAACCCGAATTCACTCCAGAATTCTTGAGATGCAAACCTACACCTCAAAATTGATCACACTAACCGCAAAAAGAATGCAGAGCTCAAAACTCAATGTAAAATGCAATGAATAATGTGTTACCCCTCTCTCCTATTTATAATTTTCAAAATCCATTGAAAAATGCACCATAACCATAAGGATAACCATATCCCCATAAAATAAGGCACAAAATAAGGGAGGTTTCAACCACATAATCCCCCGATTCTCTCAACAGTTTTAAATCATACCCACTTCCCAAAAATGTGCCACAAAAAAAGGGAAGTGGTTAAAATTCATCCCACCATTGTAAAAGGTAAATATTTCATGTTAAAAAAAATTTAGTAATTTTATTTTTACCTTAGGGGTGTTAAAACAAACTCCACATTTAACAATCTCCCACTTGGAGTTCATTTCCCCTTGAAAAAAATTTAACACTCATCCATGATCTTCACGAAGACCAACCAAAGCTAAACATAACCTCAAATTCTCCAATGTGACTACCTTAGTCATCATATCCATAGGATTCTGGCTCGTATGTATCTTCTCTAGCTTCACCATGTTTTTCTTCAAAGCTGTCCTAATGAAATGATACCACAAATGTATGTGCTTCATCCTCGAGTGGAAAGTAGAGTTATTGGCTAAATGTATAACACTCTGACTATCACTATGTAGTCCCATAAATTCTTGCTTATGCCCCAAATCATTAAGTAACTATTTTAACCAAATCATCTTCTTGCTAGCCTCTGTAGCAGAAACATACTCAGCCTCTGTGATTGATAAAGCCATAACCTTTTGTATCTGGGAAATATAAATAACCACTATATCCCCAATATTAAATACATAATATATCATACTCTTCCTTCTAACAACATCCCTGGTCATATCTGAGTCTACATAACCATGCAAAGTGGTGTTTGATTCACCAAAACATAATGTTGTACCCATAATTCCTCACAATTATGAAAGAATCCATTTCACTGCTTGCTAGTGTTCATAACCTGGATTACTCATATACCTACTTACTACTCCCACTGCATGGGAAATATCTAGCCTAGTAATACCATAACATAAATTATGCTACCAATTATTGATGAGTAAGGTACCTTGGACATCTTTATCTTTTCTTCTTCTATTTTGGGACACTGTTCTTTTAATAATCTGAAATGGCCTACCAAAAGAGTCCCAATTAGCTTAGCATCCTACATACTAAACCTCTCCAAAAATTTCATCACATACTCTTCTTGGAATAAGATCAAATTCTTCTCCTTCCTATCTCAATTTATCCTCATACCAAAGATTTGATTTACTACACCCAAATCCTTCATAGAAAAGGAATCACTAAGTTGCTTCTTGAGTACTTGAATCTATTGCATGTTCTTTCCTACAACCAACATGTCATCTACATACAAGCATAGGATAATATAATTACCATCCTCAAACCTCTTAACATACACATAATGGTTAGAATGACACCTGGAGTAACCCTATTCCAACATAAAATTGTCAAACTTTTTATACCATTGTCGTGGAGCTTGTTTAAGGCCATACAAGCTCTTTTTCAGTTTGCACACCAATTGCTCCTTTCCTTCGACCTCATAACCATGAAGGAATGTAGTCTTCACATCTAATTTCTCTAAGTGCAAATCCTCTATTGAAACTATACCAAGCATAGTTCTAATAGAAATCATCTTAATAATAGGAGAAAAAATCTCATCAAAACCAATACCTTTCTTCTGTTTAAACCCCTTGACCACTAACCGGGCCTTGTAACTTTTCCTTCATCCATCCTCTTCTTTGATTTTGTATACCCACTTATTTTTTAATGCTCTTTTGCCCTTAGGTAGTTTCACCAAATCCCATGTCTGGTTTTCCATGAGAGAACTATGTTCTTCTTCCATGGCTTGCTCCCACTTCTTCCTAGCATTTACCTGCATTGCTTGATCAAAACATTATAGTTATCCACTATCAGTAAGTAATAAATAAATCAAAGATCGGTAAAAATGTGCAGGATCTTTTCTTACCCTAAGAGACCTTACTATAAGAGTTTGAGGTTCTTATGTAGGAGGTTCTTAAACTATCTCCTTGGATACTTTACCATTTCATAATATCATCTAAAAATGTGTACTCTTTTTGTTCCTATTCCTATGACTAATCCTTATACATTATTTTTTATTTAAAGAAAAAATCCCTAGACCAAAATATTTTCTTGTCTCTAAGACTCCAAACTCAAAAACCAAAATCATCCTCACCATAACCAATAAAAGTGCATCTCTTAGACTTATCCTCTAACTTGGTCCTATCTTTCTTGGTAACATGAACCAATGCCTCACATCTAAAGACCTTAAGAAAATAATAATTAACTTACCAGACCAAGTTGTCTCAAGTATGCCTCCATCAAAAGGCACTAAAGGTCCTCTATTAATCAGATATACCAATGTGCTAACTGATTCTACCTAGAACATTAGGGGTAGCATTACATGCAACCTCATGCTCCTAGAACACTCCATGATTGTCCTATTCATCCTCTCTAACACTCCATTCTTCTATGGTGTCCCTAGAACCATCCTTTACCTATGAATTCCATTTTATGAACAATAATCATCAAATGCTTTTCTAAAATACTCACCTCCATTATCTGACCTGAGAGATTTTAAATTGAGACTTGTTTCATTCTCAACTAAAGCTTTCCATCTCTTGAATGTTTCAAACACATCATATTTCTTCTTAATAAAATAAACCTAAACTTTCCTAGTTACATTGTCAATAAATGTACATAATAATTTGAACCACCAATAGAAAATGCATGAGCTGGACCTCATACATCTGAGTGAACCAACTTCAACTTATTTTCCTTCTTGGTAGGTCTAACCCTCAATAACTTAACTCACTTCTACTTTCCATACACACAATCATCATAGAATTCTAAATCAGCCTATTTCAATCTAGACAACTTTTCTTTCAAGATCTCCATGCCCTTTTGTCTCATATGACCAAGTTTGTAGTGCCGCAAAGTTGCATCTCCATCTATAGCAACTAAATTATAGTGATCAACACTACTACTTAAATACAAAGTGCCAATTTGCTTATCTCTCACAATCACAAGAGCACCCTTGGTAATTTTCCAAGATTCTACTGAACACATCACCGAACAGCCCTTACTATCCAATTGCCCTATTGAAATTAAATTCTACCTTAACTATGGGACATGTATAACACCCTTTAGTATCCATTTGTTCTCATTATACATCTTCACTTGAACACAACCTTTCCCTACTATACTACATGGTTCATCATCATCAAGATAAACATTTCCAACATCTCCTTGAACATAATCCATAAAATGATGCCTATGTGGGGTGGCATGAAAGAAGCCCCTGAATCTAATACCCAAGATTTAGAAACATTATCCAAGGAAAGAATTAAAGAATCCTAACTAATATTACCTATTGTCATATTTACCTCCTTGGTCTCCTCATGTTTAGTCTTCTTGTCCTGAAGTTTCTAACATTCTTCTTTGTGTGTCCACTTTTCCCATAGTGCCAGCACACCATCTTGGTTCTAGATTTAGATCTTCCCTGACCCTTTGAATTTCCATGGTTTCCTTTTCTTATATCCTTTTGTTTCCCTCTAGTCTCCACTATCAAAGCATTCTTTGAAGATGTTTCCTTGTTGCTCTTCCTTCACATTTCCTCGTTAAGAATCACACCTATAACATCCTCAAACTTTAACCTTCTATTGGCAGGGATGACATTGGTCATCCATAACTAGGCTATCACAACTATCTAGTAAGGAGCAAAAAATCAATAAAACCTTAACTTCATCTTCAAATTTAATACCAATAGAAGTTAGCATACTCATAATTGTATTAAAATTATTCAAATAATCAACTACATAACCATTTTTAGACATTTTCATATTAAATACCTTTTCATCAAAAATATTTTATTAGAGGCAGAGTTTTTTTCATATAACTCCCCTAATTTCTTCATCAGACCAAATGTAGTCATCTCCTTTGAAATATTGAAGGCAACTGAAGATGCAAGGCACAACCATATGGCTCCTAGTGCTTTCCTATCGAGCAAATTCTAATCTACCTGATTCATACTTGAAGGTTGTCCTATTTTCCCCATCAGAAGGAGATGAAGATCCTTTTAAAAGAAGTAATCTTCCATTTGCATCTTCCACAATCTAAAATTTTGCCCATTAAATTTTTCAACTCTAGATTTTCCATTATCTACCATAGCTCCCACTCAAGTTAATATATTTCCTTGTAATTCACCACTTTAGCAAAACAACTAAAGCTAGCTCCGATACCAGTTGTTAGGAATAAGTGATTAAAATTAAATTAGGTATATAATAATATGTAATACAAAAATTATTTCTTAGAATCATAGTAGTAGGGACATATGGAAAAATAAATTCGGATCTAAGAAAAAATATACACATAACACCGATATAATGTAGTTCACCTAATGTGGGCTACATCCACCAAGAAGATCCCAATAATATTATAAACAAGATTAAAAAAAACTCTAAATAATAAACCTCTCACAGAGGTAATTTTCCCCAGCCTGAATTCACATCAGAATTCTCGAGATGCAAAGCTACACCTCAAAATCAATCACATTGACTGCAGAAAGAATGCAAAGCTCAAAACTTAATGCAAAATGCAATGAATAATGTGTTACCCCTCTCCCATATTTAAAATTTTCAAAATAACTTTAAAATTTCACCATAACCATAAGGATAATCGTATCCCCATAAAATAAGGCACAAAATAAGGGAGGTTTCAACCACATAATCCCTTGATTCTCTCAACACGTTTAAATCATACCCACTTCCCAAAAACATGCCACAAAAAAAATGAAAGTGGTTAAAATTTGTCCCACCATTGTAAAAGGTAAATATTTCATGTTAAAATTGTCCTGGTAATTTTATTTTTACCTTATGGGTGTTAAAATGAACTCCACATTTAACACAAATAATAAATCCTACTGCAAAAATTAAACCACCAATTATTGTATAAATAGGTAAATGTTGATTGCCCAATATAAATACTCATTGACATGGATTAAATTTGACATTTGTCTCTGCCTATCATGAATTATTTTGATGATGGTTATTTATTAAACATTTCCCTTCAAATGTCAGTATGATTGATAATAGAAGAAATAACTATTAAAGATAATTTATATCTTTATTATAATTATTTATATTTTTGGATAGTCTACTCAAAATTTCATCTTACATCTGATGCAATCTACTAATTGATTGTATTTTATAGTGAAAAAATACAAATATGGTCATATGACCATTCAATTCAGATAAATCTAAAACTAATTAGATGTAAAAGTTTGATTGTTTTAACTATATAAAATAGGTGATTAAATAAATCTAAAAGCAATTAGAATTTTTTTGAAAAGTATTCTTTAATGAAATGACATGCCTATATAATCTAATGGACTAATGAAAAATGCCATATAAACATAGATATGGATATAGATATTTCCAAGCTTTTTCCATTCTCATTCTCAGTAACACTGACAACTACCATTTTATTTATAACAATAGTGCACATTTCACTTTATTTGATTAATGGAGGAATGATAAAAGTTTTAGTATGACCACAACAATGCCCAATTTTGGTTAATCTTTTGAACCTAGGTTTGGAGACCTACTAGTCTCTGCATACTCTCTCCAAGTGTTATGGTAGTATGGTGTATCTCAAATTAACCACCTCCCCAACTATTAAAGGTTCCTCTATAGATGTTGCAACTTCTATACTATAGAACTTAAGTTAATTGAAAGGGAATTAAATTTTTATTTTGGTAAAGTGGGGTTTTGTAAAGTGAAAGAGTGTAAAATGATAGTCATACCACTCTAAACCCATGACCATTGACCACATATCACCTTTTATACATGAAGTGTTAATAAATAATAGTATGATATTCATTTTAATAATCATACAATTAATATATAATTATAATAATATTTTAAATAATAGTATTATTATATTATTATATTAATATAATTATTAAATAATATCATTTTAGCTGAATAGACTATCATTTATGATGAACCAAATTTTATGGGAGCAAGATTTTGTTAGAAGAGCAATGAAGCATGATTGGAGATCAAGCTTCAAAGAATAGTAGCAAAAAGCTAGAAGTGATAGAATTGAAAAACCAATGTATGGGATCCAAATATGCAATTAATTAGCAAAGCATATAAATGAACATAGATCAATACATGACACAAGAAATATTATGATAAAACTACAAAGAGGTAAAAAAATCACCAATGTGAGACTCATTAATATGAGAAACCAAATCACCCCAATATAAACATTTCCTTCTCACTCATTCACATAGTGCTTCACAAAACTTGTGAGAATTAAATATGTTCAAATGACATTTACCAAGGGTAAGATATCTTTAAATAAAGAGGCATGAAGGTGGACCGTTGTAAACAATTTGTCCAACCTCTCCCCAAGGAACTACTAGTAAAATATATTTAATTTATTTACATGAAATTACCTCATGTTAATAAATTAAATATATTTATTTATTAATTATATATTTTAAGGGTAAAATCCCACTTAAACATTATTTGTTCTAACACTCCCCTTTAATGTTAAGTGGGGATAAATATCATAATCATCTTAAAAATAAATTATACTATGTACACGATTCAAGGGTTTAAACAATTTCATCATGCCAAACACCACTTTTTGAAATAAAAGAAATTATAATGCATAAACTATTCAATAGTAAGTTTAGGCTAGCATGATCGTGAGACTATCTCACAATTTCTCATGCATAATCACTAAGAATATTTGGATATTTTTATAACATAAGAACCTCTATTATAAAGTATTCTTTTAATGTATTAGGATACACAAGTAAACCTTCCACACAAAGTTTACTTAAATTACAAAACTTTCACACAAAGTTTACAATGCATTAAAATGAGAAGAAGTATAGAGAAAGAGAATAAACACATGGCTATTAGGAAGTGGAATTGTCATGCACACTCCCCCTCAATGGCAATTTCAAGAGGCCCAATATTATATGAAACTGACAAAATTTGATAGCACCAAGTGGTTTTGTGAATATATCTACCACTTATTCAACTGTAGGGTAGAACTATAGATCAATATTACCATGGAGGACTTTCTCTTGAATAAAATACACATAAACTTCAATATGTTTTGTTTTTTGGTGTTGTACTAGATTTTTTCTAGAGTTATACAACTTTGGTTATCATAATGAAAGATGATATTGTGAGGACCATATAAATGAAGTTATCCCAAAAAACTTTGCAACCACATGGATTATTTGGTAGCTTCCATAGTACTTATATACTTTGTTTCAATAGAAGAGATAGAAACAATAAGTTCTTTCTTGATTTTCTAAGTGATAACACCTGCATCAAACTTAAACATATTTCTATAAGTAGATTTGTGATTCATAGTATCAATAGCATGGTCATCATCACAATAACTATATAATTTAGCTTTATAAATAGAAAAAATAAATAAATCAAAACTAATTATTCCTTTGATATAAGGAAGAATATATTTAGCTAATTTCTAATGATCCAAATATATATCCTGCATAAATCCAGAAGCAACACCAATGGCATATGAAATATATTGTCTATTAATGGTTAGATAAATTAAACTACCAATAAGCTATCTATATAAAGTAAAGTGGCTATCTTATAAAGCCACCTACAACTGGTAATATGTCTTTTAAGCAAAGAAGGGACAAGATTTTAAGTCTGATTTTTAATTAAGGCATTATATTTAGCTTGCATATAAACATTCCATCTATCGTCTTGAGTGGCTTTCTCAGATAATTGAGGTTCATAATCATATATAGTCATTAATGCTTGATAATAATGTTGACTTCCAATTAATTTATTAAGTTTATCAATAATTAAAAGATTGAATTAGAGATTTTGCCCATTTAGGTCTTTTATATTGAATATGAAACTCAGGGGGTTCTTTAGACTCTAAGTTATCTATAACTATATCAACTTACTTAAGGGCATCCATTTCATCACAAGAAGAAACATGAGAGTCAGGTTCATCAATTGATGAACACCAAGGAGGATCTACAGAGGGCATACAAAAATATTTTTTGAGAATAAAAACATTTATATTCTTACTAATCTAACATTTAGAAGGATCATACACTCTTAAACCTTTTGCCATACCTCCATAACCTATAAAAATTCAAGAATAGGAAGTGAGATCAAGTTTCTTTCTTATAACTTTAGGAATAATGATAGAAGCCGGACTAACAAAGATCCTAAGATGAGCCACACTAGCTTTTTTTTTTTTCAAATTTATAAAGGGGTAGAAAGATGCAAAGTTTTGATAGGAACTCTATCAAAAACATGTACAAAAGTATTCATGGCTTCAACCCATAAGAACTTAGGAACATTTATAGACTTCAACATTGTTCTAACCATTTCTATGATGATGTAGTTTTTCCTTTTAGTAATATCATTTTGTTGAAAGGAATAGTGAGTTGTTAATTCCCTTTATATAACACAACTAACGCAAAAAGAACCAAACTCTTTACTAATAATTTTTATACCATTATCAGTTCTTAATCTCTTAATAGAAAAATCATATATATTTTCAACACTTGATTTAAATTCTTTGAATTTAGACAACACTTAGATTTATTTTTAATGAAAAATGACCAGATCATTCTAGTGTAATCATCAATAAAAGTAATATTATACAAAAAACCATTAAGAGATATAACTTAAATAGGTCCTACAACATCACTATGAATCAATTACAAAGGATGTGAGAAATTTACATCATTATTCTTGTGAAAGGGGTTAGTATGTTTCTTATCACATAAGTAACCCTCACAAGTTTCACAATGAGAGGGGATAGAAAGAATTCCAATAACAAGATTATTTGTAATCATATCATGTAAGCTTATAAAATTAATATGTCCTAATATTTCATGCCCTAATTGAGATTCATTCTAATTATGTGATGAAATAAAACATGCATAAGAAGGAGAGAAGATATAAAATATATTCTTTTAAACACATTCAATAATCAAGGAACCAAATTGATTTCTAATGGACTTGTTATCTTTAATTAATATTATAATTAAATTATCATTTGTAATTTGAAAACAACATATTAAATTCTTTTTGAGCTTAGGTACATATAAAACATCATTTATAATAAAATTTATAAACTTTGTTTTTGCTTATTTAATTGCTTATATACATGAATTATTTCCTAAGTAAATTATTTTACAGATCTCTATAGAATCACACATAATATTAGATAAGCAGGTCATATGATGTGATGTACTGGTATCTAAAATCCACTTATTTTCATTTGAAGCAAATAAAGTAGCATATAAAGTTATTACATTCTGATCCTGATTATTATTCTGATTAGGTTTTTTATTCTATTTGTTTTGATTAGATTTCTTTCCACTATTATTTTGAGAAGATTGATTGTTAATTTTATCTTTTTTTTATAATAGGTTTCTACTCTATGACCAAATTTATCACATAATTTTAATTTCCATTAAACTTAGGTTTGTGATTCTTATTACCAGATTTTTGGTTTCCATTTTTACCTTTAACAGAATTAGGATTAGATTTATGATTTTTATTGTTATCATAAACAATATTTAAGGTGAGAAGTCACTGAGTGGCATTTTATTTAGAATAAAAAATGGTCATAACTTGCTCTTCTTGAATCAAGAGAGCAGATAAGGTGGTAAGGTCAAAGATATCTTGCTTAGTTTGATACTTAGAATTCAAAATTGAGATAAAATTTTGAAAATTTTCATGAATATTTAACTGAGTGATAAAATAAAATAATTTATCCTGAATTGAATTACAATTACATCCATCTAAATGAGCTTTAATGTTTTTAATTATAGCAATAAAATTCATAATTTTCTCATCACCTTTCATAGGTGTTGTCAGCAATTCAAAGATTAAATTAATAATTTTTTAGAGATAAGTGCCCTTATGCATAGATATAAGGAGTTTTCAAGCATTGATAAGAGAATTATGATTACTGATGTGGAGAAAAAATCCATTTTTAACACTTTACAAGATAATGGACATAAATTGCTAAGATTTCTATTGATATGCATTGGTAAACTCAGGGGTCACATATCATCTAGAGGAGGATTTTTCAGTCCCAACGACAATATTCTACAACTCGTAGGCTATAAATTAATCTTTATTTCAAATTTTAAATATATTATAGTTATTTACATTAAGCATTTGAGATTTATCTATGAAAAAATGAGGTGAAGCCATAGCTTCCCTTTAAATGAGACAACAAATAAATGCTTAAAATGAAACTTTTTAGCCTAAATTTAAACTTAATTTCATATTAAAACAAAATCAAAGTGTAAACATATAATAATTATTCAATTTAATTCTAGAAAAATTAAAAATTATAAAATATTACGAGAGAAAAAATGTCGTAAATGTCACAAAACTACACTAATGTAAGAATAATTTTAACAAATCAACCTTTTTTAAAGATTTTTTCACACTACTTTCTAAAATAAAGTGAATCATACATGCAACTATACACGATTAATGTGTGTGTGTGTGTGTGTGTATGTATATATACATACATATACATACATATATATACACATATACATACATACATATATATATGTGTGTTTATGTGTGTATATGTATACATACACACATATACATACATACATATATGCATATGTGTGTGTGTACACACACACACACACACACACATATATATCCCAAAAAATGCAAAAACTTGATTTAGAATTGCATTAAACTAGATATCAAAAGGGTCACACTTAGAACAACTATTTCTACATTATTACTAAAAAATATATAAAAATTATAATATGATGTTTCAAAATAAAAAATAGACCACATAGATGCATCTGGAAGGTTCCAAAACCTAGGGATCAACATGTTACACAACTATGTTTTTCAAAACATTAACTAAGTTGAAAGTTGAAATAAGTTTGACAGGTCAACTAGGGTTTAAATACATGAAATAATTTATTTGTAATTTTCTTCCTTTCATGGGCTATACAAATCTGAAAAAGGTGCTTTTTCGACAACAAAAATATTCAAAAATTTGACTTTAGGCCTGAAAATCATATATGGGTGCTCAAATCTATTTTAGAATGCATTAGATTGCTCCACAAACCTCTAGGAATGGACAAGAAAAAATATTGAATGAAGATTAATATTTTTTAAGCCTTTCAAGGTCATACCATTGCTTCACAAATTTGAATTTTACCTCAAAATTTATTTCCAATCGTCTTAAATTCTTTGTTTAAGGTCTCCAATGATCAATAGTCTTGTCAATCAATCACATTATCCCAAAGCTCTAATTCCATGATAGAATTGAAAAAATAATGTATAAGATCTAGCTATGTAATTAATTAACAAAGCTAATAAATGAACACATATCAATATATGAAACATGAATTATTATGATAAAACCTCAAAGAGGTGAAAAAGTTACCAATGTGATATTCATTAATATGAGAAACCAAATCACTCCAATATAGACTTCTCCTTCTCACTTCTTCATAGAGTGCTTCACAAAACTCGTGGGAATGATATATGTTTAAATGACATTTAACAAGGGTAAAATGTCTTTAAATAATGGGTTTTGGAGGTAGACCGTTGTAACCAAGGAGTCCAACCTCTCCTTGAGGAACCAACGCTAAAATATATTTAATTTATTTACTCGAGATTACCTCATGTTAATAAATTAAATATATTTATTTATTAACCATATATTTTAAAGGCCAAATCCCACTTAAACATTAATTTTTCCAATAAGAAGGAGGTAATGGGAGAAATACAAACTCAGCCAAGGTACATATTTTTATAACAACATATATTAATCCAATCATCAGGATTTGGGATAAGGAAATTGAACCCACAATTTTGCTTCTACAATATTGTGCCTTAATCTGTAATATTTTTGGGTTATTGGCCAAGTGCAAGGGATTCTAAAAAATGGAATGTAAAATTTGAAAATAAAGTAAGACTACTCCCACAAGGTTTATTTCAAGTTACTTTTTCATTAGTAATAATATGAGATGAAATTTTTAGGCAAGGTCCTTGATTTATGGGGTGGGTTGGTTTATTTATAAAGATTTAGGAAGAGGGGTTTAACACTCTCACAAAATATCTCTCTTAAATCCATACTTTGAATTGGCTATATGGCCTTTTGATGAAACTATGGATATTGAATATATTTAACCAAATTGGAAAACAATTAGGAGAATTTTAATTTGTTTAGTTAAAGTAACTAAGGAAGGGATAATAGCAATCTATGCTAAGATTTATGTCAATATGGATATTTATAAGCCTTTTCTTTTAGTCATTACCTTCAAGTCTAGATTCAAGTATTAGACATTGGTTTTAGACTATGAAAATTTCCCATTTAGATATGAGGTTAGTAATACTTATGGACACTTTGTGAGGGACTATCCTAAGAAAAAATTGTGAATGAGTAAATTTTAATAGAATTTAAGGAACCAAAAAAGAAAAAAGAGGTAAGCCCCAAAATAATATTTGAAAAAAAAAAGGAAGAAGTCACTGAGAATAAGCTCAATGCCTTGTGTTCCTCAACCAATGAGGAATATTTCATTGAATATGACAACATATTCTTGGTTAAATTTTCACATTTAGAACCTCCTAACATTCAAGAACTCAGAAAAAAACTTAAATGATGATTAGAATCAAAACCCTCCTTCCCACTAGGAAGAAGATGTTGGATATGAGGATGACGAACCATTAACATATGATTTAGGATTATAATATCTCTCCCCACTCACATCTTAAGCACTTACTAAGTTAGTTTGGGTTGAGTAAACTGGTTATGTTGAATTTTGTTTTGAAATCCTCTTAGGGTGAAAATCAAACTTGGTAGGCCCCCATCTCAAACTCTATAATATTAAACCCAAAATAAACATCAGCAAGGAAAATCAAAAGTATATTTTATACATTTTATTGAGGCCATAATATTAGATGTCCAACAAATAAAATCTCAAAACATCTAATCTAAATGAAAAGGACAACAAAAATAATGATGGGAAGCTATAGTTGGCAAGATTGGGCAAGAAGTGGAACATTGTTCTATGGGGGACAAACCCAAAACCCATAGCAATAAAGGGATGAAACCATCCACATGTTAATTATCTCTTAGAATTTGAGTTTGCTAAATGCCCTACATAAGCATAGGTTGTTGAAGTAGTTTATCTCTGAAAAAAATCTAGACATCCTTATTCTATATTAAACTGAGATGGAAGAGTTATTTATTAATAAAACCATGAAGGAAATTTGTAGAGAAGGCTCCAATCAAATCAATGCTACAATGTCGTTGATGTGGAGACAAGGCATTGAGGTTACAAAGTCTATATTTTAGCTTATGTTTGTTTATGCTACCAATATATTAATGCCTAGAGAAATTACATCAAGTTTAAAAACATACATAAACACCATACTCATACCCATGGAATAATGGGCAAGGCCATACATAACTTGTAGGGGTAAAAGATTTTGAAGTGAGTTGGGCGATAATGATGAGGGGCAATGACTAAGTATTTTAGGTGATCTCATACACTAGATGTCCCATATCGTACACATGAATCAACTTCAAGCTAGTTGTCAGATGTATATGACTTGTGTTGTGAATTCAAAGATCCTATATGTAGTCTTAACTTATACAATTGACAATAGAGAGCCAAACACAATATATAGTTATATTTTAATCACACTGATATTATTTTATTACACTTTGATTAATAAACAATATAGGACTTTACATATATATATAGGAACATTATTCTTATATTTATGGAGAATATCTCTCCACTAAATTCTCACCCAAATCCCTCTAATTAAGCGAACTCCTATTTATGATATATTGTTACAACAATATAAACACTACATCTCAACAATATATTCAAACCTATATCATAATATTATTATATAATAATATTTTGATTAATCAATTACTAATTAACTAACCTATAACTATTTACCTCTCGATAAATACCCAAATTTACATAAATGTAAAAGTTAATTCCTAACATTCCCCCCCCCCATAGTTTTTACATGGTGAAAATAAAAATCACACTCTCATCTATAGTATGCTCACCCATTGTAGCATGCCATATTTGGCTCATGACCTTGATACAAAGAGAGCCTCAGTCCTCTCATGGTTTTATAGGTTTACCACAAACCTTGACATGAACAAGAACCTCCTTCTATCTATTATTCACCTCCTGGTGGTTTTCTGGATCTCTACCACAAACCCTTTTAAGATCCATGAATTGACTTACATTGGTGCTTTTTGTCCTTTCACATTGTCTTCACATCAAGGAATCATGTTTGGAAATTTCACACAAATTATGTTACATGAACATGCATTATTGTTTTGTTCTTATTTTACAAGAACACAATAGAAATGAGAAACACACTACACAAAATATCACCAAAACATTGGTGCAACCCCATCATTGGTGACTGATGAGAGGTCACCGAAAGACCTCATTCTTCCATGTATCCGCTAGCCTCCATTAGGTTGTTGATCCTTTACTTGGTATGTTGATGTAGCTCAATTGCATGTCATTTTGAAGGGAATAGAGCTTCCCCCCTCCCCCCCCCCTCTCATGGTTTTATAGGTTTACCACAAACCTTGACATGAACAAGAACCTCCTTCTATCTATTATTCACCTCCTGGTGGTTTTCTGGATCTCTACCACAAACCCTTTTAAGATCCATGAATTGACTTACATTGGATTTTTGTCCTTTCACATTGTCTTCACATCAAGGAATCATGTTTGGAAATTTCACACAAATTATGTTACATGAACATGCATTATTGTTTTGTTCTTATTTTACAAGAACACAATAGAAATGAAAAACACACTACACAAAATATCACCAAAACATTGGTGCAACCCCATCATTGGTGACTGATGAGAGGTCACCGAAAGACCTCATTCTTCCATGTATCCGCTAGCCTCCATTAGGTTGTTGATCCTTTACTTGGTATGTTGATGTAGCTCAATTGCATGTCATTTTGAAGGGAATAGAGCTCCCCCCCCCCCCATAGTTTAGATGTATGACTCAAAACGTCGCATAAAAGCAATAATGCATCCTTATACAAATAATTAAATTTAACTTTGACAATATGATGACACACAATTTTTGATAGTGACACTTTTGACATTTTTTTTTAAATTGACACAACTATATAAACTTAATTCCACTTTTTGACTTTGACTTATCCCAAAAAAATACTTTGACTAGACATAAGTGAACTAAATAAAGTTCCACTTAACGAATTCAACATTACCAATAAAATATTACTATGCAAAAATAAAAGATATAGGGAGCCTATTAACTATAGCTTTTATATTTTTGACATAAACAAAAAAATACATATCAACAGTGTAAAAAAAAATGACTACCTAATATTTAAGAGCGAACAAGATTGAGACTAGCAAGCTACATGTAAAGAAAAAAATATAACAGAATGACAAGTAGGAGAATAGTAAGGTAAATCACATGGTCTATCTTTTATTGATGTCATAAATATAAAAGTCTACGACACCAAAATTAATGTAGAACTGATCCATGACATTTTTCATATTCTATAACTTTTAGACAACCAATTATTCTATCATACATGAACCGGGTTTGAGGTATGAAATTCAAAACAAACCATCACTGGATAGACTCATCCTTGGGACGTTGTGCAAGAATTTTGACCCTCACTAATACGTCAATCTTGTAGAGCTAGTATGGCAAACAAAATGGCTAATGAATAATGATCTACTTTGAATTCCTAGATCTGAATGATTTCACCCTTGAATGAACATAGTAATATGTACTAGATGTAAGCATATGACTAATTGGCATGTTAATCAGATCTAAAAATACCAAACCATTAAGCTTAGATGCTTCTAGTAAAAACATTTATCATGAGTAGAAAATCTCATTGATAATTCATGGCAAATAATGTTAGTTTCATTATTCCCATCGACACGAAAAATGTAAAGCATAAAATAAATAATCTAAGTTTCTCCTTCATAACATGGGTACCAAGCAATCAACCACACTAAATAATGAACACATTCTCTTTTCCAATTGGCATGGATACTTGAGACAATGTATATAACATTGCAAATTAAAATGGCATTGCAAAACTAACCCATAACTGCTCTGATTCTACTTGCTCTGATACCACTATTGTGAATTCAAAGAGCCTATATGTAGTCTAAACTCATACGATTGACAATAGAGAACCAAACACAGTATGTAGTTATATTTTAATCACACTGATATTATTCTTTTACACTCTGATTAATAAATAATATGGAACTTTACACATATATAGGAACATTATTCCTATATTTATGGAAACCATCTCTCCACTAACTTCTCACCCAAATCCCTCTAATTAAGCAAACTCCTATTTATGATATATTATTACAAAAATATAAATAATATATCTCAATAATATATTCAAACCTATATCATAATATTGTTATATAAAAATATTTTTATTAAGCAATTATTAATTAACTAACCTATTACTATTTACCTCTCGATAAATACCCAAATTTACACAAATGTAAAAGCTAAATCTTAACAACTTGTACCCATTACAGAGGGTTTTATATCTTATAGGGTGGTGGCATCATTTATTGATTATTTTATATTTGATTACAAAAGGACTCCATATCCAATGTGTAGATTAAATTAATAATGTAATCCCACTAATGTGAAGGAAATACATTGAATTTATCAAGTCTATCTTATTGATTTCTTTAGAGTAAAAAATACTCTACGGTTCATTCTGAGTTCAGTCGCACGCTGAAAAATTAAGTTCATGCATACTTTGGTCTGAGATGATGAAGTTTTGAAATAGAGCGCAGGCGCTAATTTTCCTTTTGATTCATTTTATCTAAGTGTCAAAATCAAGCAGAAGCTGACAAGTGTCATCGACCAAGGCACTTTTCTCAAGTAGAAGCTACCAAGTGTCGTCATCCGAAGCACCTTTCATATTTTCTATGAGTTGGTCAAGATGTGCCACGTATTTCATAGTGACTCAGTGGAGCGTGCCAAGCATCAGCATCTACATTTCATATCAACACTTGCATTTTATCTCTTTTCAGCAAATGATTTTAACAAGCTAAGTATTTGGATCACGTGGAAAGTGCCAAGTCGCAATCATGAAAGGTCTTAATTTTGCTTTTCTAAAAGCGATGGAAGATGCCATGTACCCCAGCAGAAGAGATTGGAAGCCACCACGTGTCGAGATTCAAATTATCTTCATTTTTGCTTCACTAATATAGCAAAGACTATGGTGGGTCTTAAGTGTTGTTTCTAAAGCAAGCGGAAGATGCCAGGTGTCATTGTCCATGTAAATATGAAATGAGACCCATTTGTTTATATGGTATAAATAGAGTAAAGAAGAGACTGCCACGTGTCACCTTTCGTAGGTTTCTAAAAAGGTATCTAAAAGAAGCAAAGACTACCATGTAACCTTAGATAAGTAAAGTGGAGATTGCCATGTGTCCTTTAATGAAGCAACAGAGATTGCCACCTGTCCCTGTGCCCTCTTAAAGTTACTCAGGTAAGAAATGTTGTGGGTCTTATTTTTTTTAAGTTGTATGGTTTTGAGGAAGTGGATTGTGACAGGTGTCAAAGGCAAAACACTCATAAGCAAAGACACAAAAGAAGTATAAATTATGTAGAAAGTGCCGCGTGTCTTCAATAGGTGTTGCAGAACATGCCAAGTGTCATTTTTCGGTGTCTCCTAAGTAATAGGAAGGTTTTCAAAGAATTGGCTAGTTGTTATCTTCTATTTAAGAGAAGGGAGTGTCCTGCGATCTGTTTCAACCAATGAACTGCCAGAAGACAAAGCATTTCAGAATCTATGAAATATCTTCTGTTAGACACTTCTAGTTCTGTTATATTTAAGTTGGGCCGTTAGATTGGGAACAAGCAAACAATCTAGAGTGAATCCAAGGCTATAAATAAGGTTGCAAAGATCACCAAAAAAGGATAGGAGAGACCAGAGAGAATTTTTTGAGAGAATTATTGTTAAGAGTTTAGACTTTCTAGAGCTGTGACTAGGAATATCATTTGCCTTTGTTCTATCTTCTTAAGTTGGAAGGTTTATGTAACTGTGTGTGTTTTTATGCCTCTTATGTGACTGGAGAATTAATGAGAAGATTGAATCTTGTGCCTTTGTTGATACTTTATGTGTTATTGCAAAACTAGTGTAGGCTGTGTTGTCAAGAGTTTAGACTTTCTAGAGCTGTGATTAGGAATGTCATTTGCCTTTATCCCATTTTCTTGAGTTGAAAAGTTTATATAACTGTGCATTTTCTGTGCCTCTTATGTGATTGGAAAATTCAAATAAGAAGATTGAACCCTGTGCCTTTGTTGACATTTTCTAGTATCACTGCAAAAGTAGTCTATGCCGTGAGCCTCTGTTTCTATTGTTTCCATCTTTTACATTGATCATGCAGTTGTTTGCTCTTAAATGTAAATGAATCTTACATATAGTCTCACTGTGCTCAAGATTAAGGTCAAATTACATTTAGGCACATCGCCATAGTTAGATTTTCTTTCTTGCATTTGTGTTTCTATTAAAATTCCTATCTCTTTTCTCAGTATACACTTGATATAAAGAAGAGACCAACTTCTTAAAAATATGGAGGTTGTTTCAAGTCGCAAGTTCCACATCTTGAAACTTGCCATTGTTGATGTTAGAACAAGTGCAATTTTAAATCATCAATAATTTTTGGCAAGCCTGGTGGGACCGATCTTAAAGTTTCTTTCAATATTGTATGAACCAGAGAGCTACGAGGAGTCATAGCTGTGGACCAGTGACCTGATCACAATCTACTATAAATCCAGGTATTCTTTTGCCACCTTTGGTAACTAGTCCAAGAAGAAGAGTCAACCAGTTTATAACAATACCAAGAGCAAATATGGGAGCCCCTATACCCCCAAGAAATTATGCAAATTGGAACACTGGTAGTCCATTAATTCTCCCATACCACCAGCCACTTAGGACCCTATCCTAGTGAATGCCTTAAAAGCTCTACCCAAATTTATTGAGCAAGACTTTAAAACACTTGAAGAACATCTGCAAGATGTATAAGATGTCTGTGTTATACATGTTGTCATGAAGCAAAATGTGGCCATAAGATTATTAGCAACTTCTTTTAAAAAGAAAGCTCTAGAATGGTACCAGTCCTTGACCCCGAATACCATCTCTACATGGGATCAGCTTGGAGATCTTTTCTTTGAAAGATTTGAAGAGAAGGGTGATAAGTCTTCTTTGTTATAGTAATTAATTACCATTCAAAGGGCACCACAAGAAGCGATGACTGACTTCAATTCCAGAGATACCTGCTATAGCTAGACCATTTCCAAGTATGGCCATAGTGTTTTATCATAAGGCTTTGAATTCAGATATATCTATTATGATTCAGTCACTTGGAGGACACAATTTGCTAGAGGCTTATGACTATGCGGTCAGAGCTGAGAACAATTTAATAAATGCTAGAAAGTTACCCCCAAGGCCTCCCATGCCCATGTTCCCAAAAATTTCCTTACGATTACCTCAAGAAGCCCTTAAATCTATAGCCCCACATGTGTCTATGTGCACCTATCCTCAATCATTTGCTAAAGAAATTGTCCCCACTTAGTCATCTGAGCAGGATGATATCAAGAATATCCTAAGGACATTTTCTCATGCGCTGATCAATATAAAAAGATAGCGGAATACTTTTCCTAAACCCCAATACCAGGGCTATCAAGGAAATATATTTTCATCTCAGCGAAACCAATACCAAGGCCCTCCAAGACAAAATAACCATCAGCCAGCAAACCAATTAGTTGTAGTCCCCACACCCTCACAAACTATTCCTCCCAATTCAAATAGGGAGATTATTCCAGGGCAAATTAACTATGTGGATAACACTAACGCCTGGTGTTTCCCTTGCAATAATGCTCATACACCTAGAAATTGTCTTATGGGTAATCTACAACAAAAGGTGGCAGAGCAAAGAAGAATGGATGGTCAGTTTGCAAGTTCCAGTGACAATCAAGCCTGCCAGTCTTCTGGTATGTAGAATTCAGTCCTAGTGGCTCAGATGCAAGGGATGTCCTTGGAACAAGAGGAAGAAATAGCCCTGGAACATGCTTTGTTCTCATGGGTTGAAGATGAAGATGTTAGGTTGTGGAGCTAAAAGCTTCACTGTATGCAGACATGGAGGAGGTTGCTAAGGTGCATAAAAACTGACGTCGATAGCGCAACTGATGTCGATCATATCCAGAGCATAGGGCTACTGACATCGGTCATGGATCGGCTGACGTCGGTCACCTCCAGATAGACATGGACCAATGTCAATTGCCTGTGCATTCCAAAACTGGTTGTTGAAGTTAGTTAGTTGAACGGGTTGTTTGCATGTAAAGACTAATTTTAGTCTTGAGCTACAGATCTAATTATTATAATTGGATGTCTAATTATTGTTTACATGAGATCTATATAATAGACTCATGGGCTGTATTATAAAGTGTGCTAGTTGAGAGAGCAAGGTTAGCTCCTTCAGAGTGAAGAGAGCAAGGTGTGTTCCTCCTAGTTCCACATGGGTGCTGAGTGTGTATGATCAGGTAGATCTACAGGTTGTTGCAAGATCTGGTAGAAAATCCACCGGGGTACTGGTTTGGAGAATCATAAGGACTTGGTGAGGCAAGGACAAGGGTTTTTCAGGGTGTATAGAGATCTACATGTGTAAGTAAGATCATTGATTTGTAGGTGTGTGTGTGTGTGTGTACGCAGTCTAGGTTTGCAGGTGTTGCAAAACCAAGTTGATCTGTAGGTGGTAGCAAGATCAGGGAGATCAACAACACAACAGGTAGTAAGATCAAGGGAGATCTACTTAGAGTACAGTGTGTACTCAATCGTGGAGTATGTGGAGTACTTGTGTACTGGTAGTAGTGATATTGACTGGTGGTACTGGTAGTAGTGATACTGACTGGTTGGAGGTGAACACCAACTCTGTGTTTGAGTTGTGTGTTGGGACCATAATTGAGAGAGTGAACTCTTGAAGGTGAATTACTGTACACTTGGTGTGGAAAGCCTGTAAGGTGTGGAAGAGTGTGGCATCTCTTCATTGTAATTTCTTTCTGGAAGAGTATTAATACAATTGGGTATTGTCTCTCATATTCTATGTTATTTCTGAATTCTAGTTACTTGCTACTTCTGGTTAAATTCCACATTTAGTTGTTTGTACATGGTAATCAATTGTGCTTTCGGGTCCTAACAAGTGGTATCAGAGCTAAGGTTGCAGGGAGTAGGTTTGTGTTTGATTACAGGTCACTCTCAGGGGTTTCTGATTGAGTGGGAGTATAGCAATGGCAGAAGAAAGTACACTAAGAATGGAGGAATTGAAAAACAAGAATGATCAATTAAAGAGTTATGGAAAGAAAGAGTAGGTAAAGAAATATTGTTGGTTGGTAGAAGATCAGCATGAAGGAACTGAAGAAGCAGATGTTGCAGGGGTTGATGCACAGGATGCTCTAGTATGTTCCTTGGATAAAGTAGAATCTTGTTTTATAGATTCTGTTGCCTCTTTCCATGCAGCCCGAAATAGAGTATTTTTCTATGTTAAGGTCTTTGAAGACTTTGGAAAGATTTATTTAGGCGCTGGTGTGCCTTGTCAAAGCTTTGGCAAAGGGGAAATGCGCCTGAAATTGTAGACGGCCAACACATGGGTGTTGAAGGAGGTCATGCAGGTCCCAGTCTTGAAGATGTGGCTAATTTCTTCAAGAAATTTGGGTGATGAGAGATGCACATAAACTCTCACAGCGGATGCACTTGAATTAATAGGTGGTAAGAAAGTAGGTATCCTTTATCTATCTACTTATATTACTGATTCTTCTTCTGTTGCGAAGATGTGGCTTTGTAGGCTTGGTCACAAGAGCAAGAAGGAGATGCATGTTCTTAAGAGGAAGTTAGATGTCTTTGACAGACTTAAGAACTGGAAAGCCTTGGTGTTCATGGAGGAGATTATGGACAGAGATCAGTGGAGAAGGTTGAGTAACTCTGAGCAGGGCAGTTTAAACAGGGTTTTGATCCAAAGAGAGCTTGCGGGTAAAAAGTCATCACTCACAGGAGAACACAGGTACCGGCATCGATCAAGAGGAACCGGCGTCAAACAGACAGGTGTCGATGTCGGTCATGTGTAGACCAGAGTCGATGGTGTCGGGTAGGGTAAAACCGACGTCGATTAGGGAATCGACGTCGGTGACAGGGAGACACCAACGTCGGTCAGGAAACTGGCATCAACAGTCAAGACAATCGCATGGAACTGACGTCAGTCGGATGCAGACTGTGTGGTGACTGCGGTCAGTCACTGGAATGGATTTTGGGCAGACAACAAGCTATCAAGGAGTCTCAAATGCCCATATGGAGGACTGAAAGGGTAAGTAAGCCTCAAATTCATTATTCCTCTTCTTTATATTTGTTTCTCATTGCAGAGCAGGAAGGATCTAGGAAATAGTGGGAGCATGGCATGAATGAGGAATTTGATTCTTAGGATGCAGAACCAAACGGGAGATTTGGTAGGGTTGCCAGCCGGTATGAAAGCACTGAAAGATGAATGGATTCTTTAGTTAAAGAATAGAGTGAATGGATACGTGAGATAGAAGGCTAGGCTATATGGTCTTGAGGAAGCTACAGGACAGTGGTACAGGTTTGACAGGTGGATGACAAAGCACGGCTTTAGTCAATGTCATTGTAACCATTGTGTGTTTCTTTACCAGGTTGGATAATGGTCGCTACATTATCCTATTACTATATGTGGATGATGTGCTTGTTGCAGGTGCATACATACAAGGATTTGCTGAGCTAAGGGTAAAGTTAGTTCAGTGGTATGTCATGAAGAATTTGGGAGCAGCAAAATTCTTTGGCATGAGTAATCCTAGAGACAGGGAAGATCACAAGTTGATGTTGTCACAGGATGATTGTGTGAAGGTAGTGCAGGATGCAGAATGGCAAGCACACCTATGGATGGACAGTTCACAAAATAGGGTCCCTAATCACATGATGAGGTTGAGTACATGTGTACTCCCTGATATTGCCCCAGTAGTGGGAGTTGTCAGCAGGTTTGTGGCCAATTTGGGAAGGAAGCACTGGAAAGTGGTTCAGTGGGTTCTCAGGTATCTGAGAGGGACCAGCAGTAGGGATTCATGCTATGAAAGGTCAAACACTTCAGATATGGTAGGTTACTTGGTTGACAGGAGTTGCACCACAGGATGTGTGGTGGTTGGTCTTCAGGATTGATCTTAAAGAGGGATACAAGCTAGGAAATAGATTAGACAATGTACAGCTATAGGTACAGGTGTAGCTGTTTATCTCCAAGTGGGAGATTGTTAGGTTGTGGAGCTAAAAGCTTCACTGTATGCAGATATGGAGGAGGTTACTAAGATGCATAGAAATTGACGTCAGCAGCGCAACCGACATCGGTCATATCTAGAGCACAAGGCTGTCGACATCGGTCATGGATCAGCCGACGTCGGTCACCTCTAAATAGACAGGGACCGACGTCGGTCACCTGTGCATTCCAGAATTGGTTATTGATGAATAGTTAGTTAGTTGAATAGGTTGTTTGCATGTAAAGACTAATTTTAGTCTTGAGTTGTAGATCTAATTATTGTAATTGGATGTCTAATTATTGTTTGCATGAGATCTAAATAATAGACTCATGGGCTGTATTGTAAAGTGTGCTAGTTGAGAGAGTAAGGTTAGCTCCTTCAGAGTGAAGAGAGCAAGGTGTGTTCCTCCTAGTTCCACAGGGGTGCCGAGTGTGTATGATCAGGTAGATCTGCAGGTTATTGCAAGATCTGGTAGAAAATCCACTGGGGTATTGGTTTGGAGAATCATAAGGACTTGGTGAGGCAAGGACAAGGGTTCTTCAAGGTGTAGATAGATATACATGTGTAAGTAAGATCATTGATTTGCAGGTGTGTGTGTGTGTGCGTGGTTTAGGTTTGCAGGTGTTGTAAAACAAAGTTGATTTGCAAGTGGCAGTAAGATCAGGGAGATTAGCAACACAACATGTAGCAAGATTAGGGGAGATCTACTTGGAGTACGGTGTGTACTCAGTTGTGGAGTATGTGGAGTACTTGTGTACTGGCAGTAGTGATACTGACTAGTGGTACAGGAAATAGTGATCCTGACTGGTGGTACTGGCAGTAGTGATACTAGCTAGTTGGAGGTGAACACCAACTTTGTGTTTGAGTTGTGTGTTGGGACCGTAATTGAGAGAGTGAACTCTTGAAGGTGAATTACTGTACACTTGGTGTGGGAAGCCTGTAAGGTGTGGAAGAGTGTGGCATCTCTTCGTTGTAATTTCTTTTTGGAAGAGTATTAATACAATTGGGTATTGTCTCTCATATTCTGTGTTATTTTTGAATTCTAGTTACTTGTTACTTCTGGTTAAATTTTGCATTTAGTTGCTTGTACATGGTAATCAATTGTGCTTTTGGGTCCTAACAGAAGAATCAATTTTCTTGAATGAAGCATCTACCTCTAAAAAACTAGTGGTGCAATCTGATTATTACACGAGATCAAAGAGAAGGATGGTGGAACAACGCGAGGTTATAAATAGTCAAGTCATGGAGAATCCTCTATTTCAAGGACAAAGAAACACAGCCGTCAGACAAGAAGTGCCTCAGCTAGTGCAGAATCAAGGGATTTCTACACAAATTCAAGAAAAAATAAGATATCCTTATTTTCAAAGAACTCAGACTCTGGGACCAATAAATGTGGTGGATCAATTGAATAAGACTCCAACATAAGTATCAATATGGGATATATTAGCCTTTCCTGAATAGAATACACTACTACAAGAAGCTCTACAAGGCCAAGCAGTGCCCAAAGGTACTGTTATCAAAGAAGGACCTGTTGAAAAAGAAAAGCTCAAAGACACAGTTCATCTGTAGATGACAGCCCTAGTAAATAATGCATCAGAGGTAAGCAAATCCAAATAGGATCCCTTCTATTTAACTTTAATAGATGGCAAGAGACTATTGCATAATGCAATGATTGATTCAGGGGCTAGTATTACAGTAATGCCCAAGCAGATAGTTGATGCTTTAGAAATTAAGTATGAACCACTCACTAAAGGAGTCATATAGCTAGATGGCAAAGCAATACAAACAATAGGGAGAATTAAACAAATCAATTACAATGATATTCTTGTCCCAATATAATTGTAAATCAAGATGTAGTAGTGATAGATATACCTCCTGTTTTTGGCTTATGTTTATCAAGAGACTTTAGAGCCAAGATAGGAGGATATATGTCCCTTGATTGGTCTCACCTCATCTTAAGAACCAAATATGGTTCAAAGATGAAGATATTCTCTGAGCCATTATATAAGGATCATATCACCAATGAACCAACTGCAAAGTTAGAGGCAACTCATGCTATGATGAATAAAGAAGAAAGGGTTTTTGTTGAGGAGTTAGGTGAATGGACTCAATATAATCAAGAAGAAGAAAATGATCATTTATTAGCTATGATGCAAAGTGACTCATATGGAAATTATAATTCTATTGGTCTGGGCACTTACGTTATACTTGATGAAGATCATAAAATCCCAAATGTTCTAGAGGAAGAAAAGTTAAAAGATACATCTTCTATCAATCCTCGGGTCTCTCAACATGAATTCAACATTCTGAGTGAGAAGTCACAAGCATATGCTTTAATCTTAGATGAAGAAGAAATAATTTTTGACTTTCTTCTTACTTTTCAAGATGATGAGGAAGAGCATGGACATTTCCTTGATCATGATTTAAATGATTTGTTTGAAATCATTGGATCAAGTTATACTATTTTTTAGGGAAGCTGTGATCTGGTTGCAGAGGAACAAGATAGCATTGAGACTCAATTACATATGCAAAATTATTGCACTCTTTCAAAATTATCCTTTCAAGAGGTTGGTAATTTTGAAGTCATTAAAGAGGATGATCTTGTAATAGAACCTGAGTTTGAAGCAGAAGGAGTTAAGTCAATAAATGATATATGCCAAAAGGCTTCTGTTGATGAGCAAATAGTCGTTAATTTCTTGATAAGACATACCAATATCAAGAGTCGGCATTCAAAGAGCTTCTAAGAACAAGAAGAGTCTATATATGTTGGAAGCAGGTTTGACTCAGACTCACCCAAATGCAGGCCAGACACCATGGCATACAAAGAAAGCAAGTCATTAGAGCTATATCAAATTCAAACACTTGTTCGGCAATATAAGCTGGATTGTCATGAAAGAGATTTTAGAAATTATTCTTTTGATCCAGGAGGGAGATAAAGATACTATGTAATGTAGTTAGGTAGTTTCCCCTTTCCGTATTGCTTTGTTTTCTCGTTTTTGTTTTCCCACTTTTCTTTTAAATAAGTGTTCTTTGAACATGTAGTTGACAACTTAGAATTTTCAAATTTTTCAAAATTCTCCTATACATTGAATGTTTCCCAAATCTTTAGAAATCCCCAAGGTACCTTGCACTGCCACTTACATAACGTGTCTATCTCATTGTTCCATAAAGATTGAGTAGGATTTGCTAATGGTTATCTGAGTTTCCATTTTGAGATTTGATAGGTCAATAAATACCTCTTAGCAAGAGTTAAAGCTTACAAGTTCTCAAACATTCCTGCATCTGAGTGAAAATATCCTGCTACTTGCATTTTTTGTGCCTAGTAAACTTGCTTTAGCGAAAGTCTTTCTATTTTGGAAAAGTTCATACAAGTTATCACAGAGAAGATATAGAAATGGAGGGGGCACAATATTCACAACAAGGAGCTAGGATGTATGAATCCCTTGATAAGTTTCTTGCAAGTAAGTCATATGCTTCAACTCCTGGGCAACCATTAAAGACCTATCCAAAGACCAAAATTCTTGAAATTGGTCAAGTAAGTGACCCAGTGAAAATAAAAGATTATGCAGATGGCATCATGGACCCAATTCTTTAGAGATCTAGTAGCAAAACTCTTAGAGAAGGGGCACATCAAAGGTGTCTACAGAGGGCTAGAGTAGGGCAATATGAAACATTTGCCATGAGGATATGAACTTCACAACTAACACAATTCATTGTCCCAGTTGTGCATTCATGCCCTAAATGGGTTGAATTATGTGCAGATTTGTTCCATGCACCCTCATGTATCATTCAACGGGGTCCATTCATGGTGCAAATCACACTGCAGGCTATCAGGGATATGTTAGCCCTGTATCACGATAGTACAGCTACGTTTCCCACTTTTGCTAAAATACAAAGAACGTGGGCAAACATCAATACTCAGTCAAGGTTCTTGAAATCTGAATTACAAATGGGTGATGATGACACTATGGTGCCCACAGTCCCTACAGAAAGATCCCAATTCACACAAGCGAGCCAAGATGCACTGTCTATGATGGCTTTCATCTTTGGCATGAAAGATGATATGGCAGTTTATGCAGAACAAATTGTTAGGTTGTGGAGCTAAAAGCTTCAATAATGCAAACAGAGGAGGAGGTTGCAGAGATTTTGCTGAGTGTCACAGACACCGATGTCGATCAGGACAACTGATGTCAGCAGGATCAGACAAAAAGAGCAATCGACGTCGGTCAAGGATCGGCCGGCATCGGTCACCTCCAGGTAGACAAGGACCAACATCAGTCGCCTGTGTGGTTCGAACTGTGACTGTTACAGACAATTTGTTAACGAACCAAGTGTCTGCATTTCAAGAGCCAAATTTAGACTGGAAGCTACGGATCTAATTATTGTAATTAGATGTCTAATTATTGTTTGCATGAGATCTATTTAAGAGACTCATTGGTTGTATTATAAACTTTTTTAGTTCGAGTTGAGCAAAGTTAGCTCTTTCTGTGTGTGAGGTGAGCAAGGGTGTTCCTCCTAGTTCCACAGCAGTACCAAGTGTGGGTGTTGGTTTTGGAGAATCAGAAGGGTTCTTTAGTTGTGTAGGATCTTGGTCAGCAGGGGTGCATGGCTACATTAGGAGATCTACATGGTAAGTAAGATCATTGATCTGCAGGTGTATGTGTGTGCATGATCCAGGTTTGTAGGTGTGCGGAACCAGATTGATTTGTAGGTGTGCAAGATCAAAGAGGATAGCAACACAACAGGGAGCAAGATCAGGTGAGATCTACTTGGAGTACAGTGTGTACTCAGAAAGAGAGCAAGAAAGGAAGGCACGGTAGTTCCTTCCATAAGTGAGATCATTTGGGTTGTAGGTTGTTGCAATTCAGGGGAGATCTACTTGAAGTATGTGTGTGTACTTGTGGAGTGCGTGGAGCACTTGTGGAGTGCGTGGAGCACTGGTGTACTGGCAGTAGTGGATACTGACTGGTTGGAGGTGAACACCAACTCTGTGTTTGAGTTGTATGTTGGGACCGTAAGAGAGAGAGCTTTGAGGGAAGATTTAATGTTTATGCCCTAGAGGTGTGGGAGACCTAGAGGTGTGTAAGGAAGAAGAACTCTGGCAATCTTCTTTGTTGTATTTCCTTCTGGAAGAGTTTTAATACAAGTTATGTATTGTCTCTCATATTCTGTGTTATTTCTGAATTCTAGTTACTTGTGATTCTGGTTAATTTTTGCATGTTAAGTTGCTTGGTAATCAATTATGTGCTTCCGTTATTTCCCAACAAGTGGTATCAGAGCTAAGGTTGCAGGG
Source organism: Torreya grandis (assembly GCA_037957365.1). Lineage (NCBI taxonomy): Eukaryota > Viridiplantae > Streptophyta > Pinopsida > Cupressales > Taxaceae > Torreya > Torreya grandis. Next base: position 2,934,965 of record JARHVA010001853.1, on the reverse strand, counting down.
AGCAGGTTTTGTGTTTGGTTATAGGTCACTCTCAGGGGTTTTTGATTGAGTGGGAGTAGAGCAATGGCAGAAGAAAGTAAGCTAAGAATGAAGGAATTGAAAAGCACAGATGGTCACTTATGGTCCTATGGAAAGAAAGAGCAGGTAAAAGAAAATTGTTGGTTTGTGGAAGATCAGCATGAAGGAACTAAAGAAGCAGATGTTGCAGGTGATGTGGCACAGGATGCTCTTAGATGTTTCTTGGATAAAGTTGAATCTTGGTTAATAGATTTTGTTGCCTCTTTCCATGCAGCCCCAAGGAGAGGAGCTGGTGAGCCTTGCCAAAGAATTGGCAAAGGGGAAGTGAAGCTAAAATTGTAGGTGGCCAACACATGGGTGTTGAAGGAGGTCATGCAGGTCCCAGTGTTGAAGATATGGCTAATTTCTTCAAAAAATTTGGGTGATGAGAGATGCACAAGAACTCTCACAGTGGATGCACTTGAATTAGCTGGTGGTAAGAAAACAGGTACTCTTTATCTACTTGCTTATATTACTGATTCTTCTTCTATTGCAGAGACGTGGCTTTTTAGGCTTGGTCACATGAGCAAGAAGGAGATGCATGTTCTTAAGCAGAAGAAAGATGTGTTTGATAGACTTAAGAACTGGAAAGCCTTGGTGTTCTTGGAGGAGATGACGGATAGAGACCAGTGGATGGGACTGGATACTTTTGAGCAGGGCAGTTTGGACATGGGTTTTGATTCAAAGGAGCTCACGGGTAAAAATTCATCACTCACAGGTGAACACAGGTACCGACATAGGCTAGGAGGAATCAGCGCCGAATAGACAGGTACCGATGTCAGTCATGTGTAGACCGAAGCCGGTGATGTTAGGCAGGGTAAGACCGATGTCAGTCAGGAGGACCGACGTCAGCAATAGGTAAGACTGACGTCGGTCAAGAGGATTGATGTCGGCAACAGGAGACACCAACGTCAGCAGGTCGGTAGTCAAGACAGGCGCATGGAAACTGACGTCTGTCGAATGCAGACTGTGTGGTGACTGAGGTCGGTCACTATAACAAATTTTGGGCAGACAACAAGATGTTAAGGAGTCTAAAACGCCCATATGGAGGACTGAAGGTGGTAAGTAAGCCTCAAATTCATTGTTCCTTTTCTTTATACTCGTTGTTGACTGCAGAGCAGGAAGGATCCAGGGAATAGTGGAGCATGGCAGGAATATGATGCAGAACCAAATGGGAGATTTGGTAGGGTTGCCAGTCGATATGAAAGCACAGAGACAAATGGATACCTTAGTTAAAGAACAGAGAGAATGGACACGTGAGATGAAAGACCAGGGCATATGGTCTTGAGGAAGCTACAGGACAGTGGTACAGGTTTTGACAGGTGGATGACAAAGCAGGGCTTTAGTCAATGTCAGGGTAACTACTGTGGTTTGTCTTACTAGGTGGATGATGGTCATGACATTATCCTATTACTATATGTGGATGGTATGCTAACTAGCAGGTTTGTACATACAGGGTTTTGCTGAGCTAAGGGTAAGGTTAGTTCAGTGGCATGTCATGAGGAATTTAGAGCAACAAAATTCTTTGGCATGAGAGACATGGAAGATCACAGGGTGATTTTGTCTCCAGTGGGAGCTGATGTGAATCAGGTGTTGGTGAGGTTCAGGATGCAGAGCCAGAGCACACTAAGGGCTGGACAGTTCAGTGTCTGAAATCACATGAGGTTTGGTATAGACCTGAGTTTGCCCAAGCAGTGGGAGCTGTCAGAGAGTTAGGAGCCAATTTGGGGAAGTGGGTTCTCAAGTATTTGAGAGGGACCAACAGCAGGGATTCATGTTATGCAGGGTCAGGACTTCACTACATGGGTTTGTAGGTTCGGATGTGGCAGGGTACTCAGATGATAGGAGGTGCACCACAGGTTGTGTGGTGGGTGGTCTTTAGGATTGATCTTGAAGAGGGATACAAGCTAGAAAATAGATTAGATGGGGTATAGGTACAGGTATAGGTACAGTGTAGTTGTTTATCTCTAAGTGGGAGATTCTCAGGTTGTGGAGCTAAAAGCTTCACTGATGCAAACAAAGGAGGAGGTTGCAGAGAGTTTGCTAAGTGTCATAGACATCAATGTCAGTCAAGACAATAGACATCAGCAGGATCAGACAGGAAGAGCAACCGACGTCGGTCAGGGATCGGTCGATGTCAGTCACCTCCAGGCAGACAGGGACTGACGTCAGTCACCTGTGTGGTTCGAACTGCGAGTGTTACAGATAGTTTTTTAACGAACCAAGTGTTTGCATGTCAAGAGCCAAATTTAGACTGGAAGCTATGGATCTAATTATTATAATTAGATGTCTAATTATTGTTTGCATGAGATCTATTTAAGAGACTCATTGGTTGTATTGTAAACTGTTCTAGTTTGAGTTGAGCAAAGTTAGCTCCTTCTGTGTGTGAGGTGAGCAAGGGTGTTCCTCCTAGTTCCACAGCAATACCAAGTGTGGGTGATGGTTTTGGAGAATCAGAAGGGTTCTTCAGTTGTGTAGGATCTTGGTCAGCAGGGGTGCATGGCTACATTAGGAGATCTACATGGTAAGTAAGATCATTGATCTACAAGTGTATGTGTGTGCATGATCCAGGTTTGCAGGTGTGCAGAACCAGATTGATTTTTAGGTGTGAAAGATTAGAGAGGATAGTAACACAACAGGGAGCAAAATTAGGTGGGATCTACTTGGAGTATAGTGTGTACTCAGAAAGAGAGCAAGAAATGAAGGCAAGGCAGTTCCTTCCATAAGTGAGATCATTTGGGTTGCAGGTTGTTGCATTTAAGGGGAGATCTACTTGAGGTACGTTTGTGTACTTGTGGAGTGCGTGAAGCACTGGTGTGCTGGCAGTAGTGGATACTGACTGGTTGGAGGTGAACACCAACTCTATGTTTTAGTTGTGTGTTGGGACCGTAAGAGAGAGAGCTTTGAGGGAAGATTTACTGTTTATGCCCTAGAGGTGTGGGAGCCCTAGAGGTGTGTAAGGAAGAAGAACTCTAGCAATCTTCTTTGTTGTATTTCCTTCTGGAAGAGTTTTAATACAAGTTGTGTATTATCTCTCATATTCTGTGTTATTTTTGAATTCTAGTTACTTGTGATTCTGGTTAGTTTCTGCATGTTAAGTTGCTTGGTAATCAATTGTGTGCTTCTGTTATTTCCCAACACAAATGGCTATCCTCTTCAGGCTGAAGACCGTTGAAAAAACTCAGGGGTATAGGCTCGACTTTTCTGAACAAATTGCTTTCTCAATGGTGGAACAACTGGCCCATTTCAAATCAAAAGGAGTGTTCAGGTACTCTTCTTATTTGTTTCACCTCATGCTATTTCAAAATTTTGACCTCTTTTCCCAACATATGTATCTTGATATGTATGACCCCAGTTTTGATCTCCAAAGAACCATTCCTATGTCTGCATGGACACATATTTTGTCAAACACTAGTGATCCATATGAATTCTGGGAATTATTTGTTACCCCTACTTTTTGTCATCTCAGCCCTGAACCAATCATGAAAAGATTATTCCCAAGTGTTTCAAACCTTTTGGCCAGTTTCCCATTTCCTTGTGATTTCTATTTTGGGTCTCACCATACAATATTAAGAGTCCATGGTTTTTGTGGGGAACCAATAATGCTACCTAATATTTTAACTCTTAGGTTAGCATTGTTAGAGGTCACTAGGCAGGTGTCAGTAGTAAATAATGATTATGGCTCTAGGAAGAATAAAATAAAAATGTATGACCTCCCATGGATGACAACCAGCATGGTTTTGGAAACCAGAGACGCTGAAGTTGTGTTGCTCAGAAAGATAGCCTTTCTAGGTTTCCTTCTAGTAGAAGACAAATGGGTTTATGACCCAAACGGTTTCATAGCCTCCTAGATAAAGACTAACAGGGTTGCAACCATAATTGCACATGAAGGCCACCCCTTTTGGGTGAACAAAAGAAATCCTAGGGAAGACACTTATGGATTGCATGTTGAGTTAATAGACTTGCCCCTTCAACAAAATAGACCTTGGGAAACATTTTATGTTAAACAGAGGGATTATGATCCTAAATTCATAATGACTTATGGCTTAAGAAGGACATTAAAGAATAAAGATTGGGATGTTGAGAAAATAGAGGCCTATTGGAAATATAGGCAAGAAATTTGTCAAACAACCCATTCTTTCAGAGACATAGACACAGATGAGAGATGGGAAGAACTATGGGATGAGTGTCATCTCTCCCCTGTATCTAGCCTAGAGTCAAGTAATTTTCTGACACCGGGTGTAGAGCAGGAAACTAGGGCCAGGTCAAGCCAAGAGTCACTAGCCTCAGAGCAAACTATAGATGCAGTAACTGTATCAGTTTGGCCCCAATCTCTCAGCATCATAGAAATGTAGAAGAGTGTGGTGCCTTCACCATCACAAGCTTCCCCATCAGTCTCGGTTATACATATTCCCAATTCTCCACAAGCATCATTGAAAGGAGAAGAAATGCAGCCAAAAGAAGAGACACCCAAGAAATGAAAGAGGGTGTAATTTCATTTTGATTCAGAAGAGGAGATGAACACCCCACAACACCAATTACAGAGTATTGTAATTGCTCCTCAAGTAAGTATTATTCCTCCTTCTCCTTCTCAGTCTATTTCATCTCCTATTGGCATGATGATTTCATCTAGCCAAATGACATCCCCTACCACTTCTATCATTCCCATTTCTCACTTCGCCCCATCTATGCCACCTCAGGCTTTAACATTACCTCATTTCTCCCCCTCTTTTTCCAAGAAACTTCACCCTCAGATTGCCCATAGCCAACAATTGGCTATTCAATATGGTTTACCACAGGGACATCCTTTTGTGGGTGGGCACATTGCCTCTCCTTCTACCTTCCAGACCCAAGTGGATGCTGCTAGGAAGGCAAGGGAAGCCCGAAGAGAGAAAAAGAAGATCAAGGAAAATAAAGCCTTGGCTACACCCCATCTACGGTCACAATTTGACCCCATTCAACAACAATTGATGGTGAATCATTTGTCACCAAATGTAATAAAGCCAACTGGGCAGATGCAGTCGGAGGACTACACGATGAATGCAGTGGCCATTAACATGTCCCTCTTCAGGCCACAAGACAAAATTGAGCTGCTAACTGAATCCACTTCTGTAGTTATTGAAGACTACTTGAAGACATCAAGGAGGCTATAGAAGATGGAGGCTGCTTTAGCCAAGGAGAAGGCAAAATATAACAATTTGACTGCAGAGATCAATAGAAAAGACAATGAGATAGAGAATCTGAATAAACAGTTGTAAGATGCTATTTCTCTTCAGACTCACTGGGCACTCCAAGCCCAAAATGATTCTTTAAAAGTAGGGCTCACACAGGTAAAGGATGCGGTGATGACCCTTAGGCACGAAAACGTAGCATTAAAAGAAAAGTGTGAGGAACACCTGTTGTAAGTTACCCAATTGCAATAAAAGATGCTAAGTGAATAGGATAATACTATGGCTATACAAGCCCAATTTCAAGCAGAGTAATAGAAAGCAGCACAATTGACACTAGAGCTAGCCAATAGGCCAAAGAGTGTCAAATTTTTAAGTCTGGTAAAGGAGCTCTATGAATCCATGTGGAAGAGAATCTCTTCAGAGATTATTCAACTCAAGCCTTCTCTCACCTTTTTACTAAATGCATAGAAATTGTGCGAAAAGGTGGAGAAATCAGTTGCAAACACTCTAGCTACAGTTTTGGGGAGAGTTTTAGACTCTAAAATGCTACTGCAGAAGCCTTACGATGTAATGGATGGAATGTTGTCAGCAGCAGGAATCAATGATAGAATGGTCACTGCTAAGCAAGTAAATAAGGTTCTCAATTGTAATTCCATAGCCATCAGTTGCAGAGAGCTTCTAGATGTCATGAAGGAAGGAATCAATGAAATGAAACAACATATTGAAGATCTAGTCTAATTAGGTCTTCCATCTCTATTTCCTAATGACAACACCGTGATGATGGTAGATGAAATTGAACCTTTTTTATTGGCTAAATAGAATGATTAGATAGTTTTCTAGGATCTAAGGGATGACCCATCAGTCCCTAAAGTAGAAGCTGTCTTGATTCCTGTTTCCCAACTTGAATTCAAATTGAAGACTACGATTAAAATTTTACAAAAATTTTCACACAAGGATATTATTAACCTTGATTTAGCCTTCAATGAATTGTAGAATAAGTAGGGGTTATCTGATGATGAGTGGTTCGCCTACAAAATAGCATTGCTAAAGCTGTAATTTTGAAATTTTGATCTAGCGGGAGTTGTGGTTTCTTTTTGATCAGGCTCAAAAGTCCTTGGGGTCACCAATAATCGTAGAGTAAAAAATACTCTACATTTCATTTTGAGTTCAGTCACGCGCTACAAAATTATGTTCTCGCATACTTTGGTCTAAGATGGTGAAGTTTTGAAACAGAGTGCAAGTGCTAATTTTCCTTAAGTGTCGAAATAAAGCGAAAGCTGCCAAGTGTTGTCATCCGAGGCAGTTTTCTCAAGCAGAAGCTGCCAAGTGTCATCGTTCGAGGCACCTTTCATATTTTTTATGAGTTGGTCAGGACGTGACACGTATTTCATAGCAACTTAGCAGAACGTGCCAAGCATCAGCATCCACATTTCATATCGGCACCCACATTTCATCTCTTTTTAGCAAAAGATTTTAACAAGCTAAGTATCCAGATCACATGGAAAGCACCAAGTGGCAATCGTGGAAGGTCTTAATTTTGATTTTATAAAAGTGATGGAAGATGCCACGTACCCCAGCAAAAGAGAGCAAAATCCACCACGTGTCGAGATCCAAATTATCTTCATTTTTGCCTCACTAATATAGCAAAGACTATGGTGGGTCTTAAGTGTTGTTTTTGAAGCAAGCAGAAGCCGCCAAGTGTTGATATCTGTGTAAATATGAAATGAGACCCATTTCTTTCTATGGTATAAATAGAGTAAAGTGGAGACTGTCATGTGTTACCTTCCACAGGTTTCTAAAAAGGTAGCTAAAAGAAGCAGAGACTACCATGTAACCTCAGATAAGTAAAGCGGAGATTACCATGTGTCTTTTAATGAAGCAGTGGAGATTGCCACCTATCCCTATGCCCTTTTAAAGTTACTCAGGTAAGAAATGCTATGGGTCTTATTTTTGTTAAGTTGTAAGGTTTCGAGGAAGCGGATTGTGATAGGTGTCAAAGGTGGAACACTCATAAGCAAAGACACAAGAGAAGTATAAATTACGCAAAAAGTGCCGCGTATCTTTGATAGGTGCTGCAAAACACGCCAAGTGTCATTTTTAGTGTCTCCTAAGTAATAGGAAGGTTTTTAAAGAATTGGCTAAGTGTTATCTTTCATTTAAGAGAAGGGAGTGTCCTATGATCTGTTGCAGCCAATGAACTGGCAGAAGACAAAGCATTTCAAAATCTATGAAATATCTTATGTTAGACACTTTCAGTTCTATTAGATTTTAGTTGGGCCGTTAGATTGGGAACAAGTAGACAATTCGGAGTGAACCCAAGGCTATAAATAAGGGTGCAGAGATCACCAAAAAAGGATAGCAGAGACCATAGAGAACTTTTTGAGAGAATTATTGTTAAGAGTTTAGACTTTTTAGAGCTGTGACTAGGAATATCATTTGCCTTTGTTTTATCTTCTTATGTTGGAAGGTTTATGTAATTGTGCGTGTTTTTATGCCTCTTATGTGACTGGAGAATTAATGAGAAGATTGAATCATGTGCCTTTGTTGATACTTTTTGTGTTGTCAAGAGTTTAGACTTTCTAGAGCTATGATTAGGAATGTCATTTGCCTTTGTCCCATTTTTTTAAGTTGAAAAGTTTATATAATTGTGCGTGTTTTTGTGCCTCTTATGTGAATGGAAAATTCAAATAAGAAGATTGAACCCTGTGCCTTTGTTGACATTTTTTGTATCACTGCAAAAGTAGTCTATGTTGTGAGCCTCTGTTTCTATTGTTTCCATCTTTTACATTGATCATGCACTTGTTTGCTCTTAAATGTAAATGAATCTTACATATAGTCTCACTGTGCTCAGGATTAAGGTTGAATTACATTCAGGCGCATCGCCATAGTTAGATTTTCTTTCTTGCATTTGTATTTCTGTTAAAATTCCTATCCCTTTTCCCAGTATACACTTGATATAAAGAAGAGACCAGCTTCTTAAAAATCTGGAGGTTGTTTCAAGTCGCAAGTCCCACATCTTGAAACCTCCCATTGTTGATGTTAGAACAAGCGCAATTTTAAATCATCAACAATTTCATTTCATTTGATGTGAATATTGAATCTTTTTCATAGTGCATGCCTTATGGGTGCATAAGGGGACATCATTATTGATACAATGCAAATGTCATGGTGGAGGGGTTGTTAGTTAAGATAAAAGTGGTCGATTAGTGATCGATTCCAGGTGGCAATCAATGTTGGTAGGTTTAATTCTCATGCATTAGGGGGTGCCACATCATATATTTAAAATGGGAATATACTCCAACAATGAAAATAAAACACCTATACAAAATTCATAAAAATTAAAGATACATTCCTTAATTATAAATCAAGGCCAAAACAAATAATGGCACCAACCAATCATCGGCATCCATCAACATATAAACATGTAAAATAATTATTATTATCCTGATCATGATCATCAAGCCTTTCTGCTAAATATGGCAATATTTTTAAATGCAAAGAGAATAGCAATGTTCAAATTTTGGATTCTTGTTCATAACTCTAATGAACAACTTCCAAAAATTATAACTAATAAAATATGATATAATAATAATTAATATTATATAATAATGTGTATTATATATTTTATATTTTTTGAGCCTATCACTTAAAATACCATGTCATTGCCCTTCACCATCATTATTGAACAACACATCTTGAAATATTTCATCATTTTTATTATATCTATGGCCTTGCCTTCCCCACCACTTCATAATTGTGTAAGTTCACTGTGAAATGGAATGTTCCTCCCTTCATAGCTCATTGCCATGTCGTATGATGGAACACACAACCTCATTTTCAACCATCACTTCCACCATAAATATCATATTATTATTTCTTAACACTTTGAGCAAACAATATGAGATGGGGTCAATGGTCATGATATTTGAGTGAGGTGAAAAAACTAATTTTCACTCTTTCTTTCAACATTTTTTGGAAATACATGTTAAATAAATATTGCAATAATTGATAACTCACTATAATTAATTATTAATGGATAATTAAAACTGATTTTGCAATGATAAAAATATAAATATGCCTTTACACCAACTCTACAAGGGATGTTGACATGGTGGACATCAGCGTATCCAATCAAGTATTGTAGCATGTGACTCTATGTTTTCTCACAAAAGCAGTCCGTTACAATATACAAATACCTATCCAGCATGTCAAATAGATCATCACTATTGTCAAACACTTGTATGTTTGCATCCACATACACCATTTTAATGTACTCCTCAAACTACACAAACAAATAAACTTATCCTAAATCTCATTTTAGATCCCCCTTTCATAACATATTATATCGTAATCAATGAGAAAAAACCAAAAATATGATTAATGATGTGTAGGTACCTCCCATATGCATAATTTGGAGTAGTTGAGAACATGGTAAGCCATGGTAAATTGGACTTGATTCTTTGATGAATTGATGGGCTTGATCTCCTGAACAATATAACCCTAGTTATGCAATTGTAACTTGTGGTGGTAGCGAACATTTGATAAGATTGCCACCAGGTACAAACTCTTCATCTTCTTTGGTTCCTTGGCCAAGCCAATGATGTAATCTCATTGTAAAAACCTCTTTATCCATTTTATTGTAAAGGAGAATACAAAAATAAGATTATTTATCGATGAAAAATGAGTAGCAAATTGTATTGTGGACTAAACATATGATTACAAAATGTGGAAGAGGTTTATGTACTTTTATAGGAAATTGAGGATGTTAAAACATAGTATAATAACATATCAATTGATTTAAGTAGCATCAAATATGTTGTAGATTGGTCTTAAATAGACATGCCAGTTCCCTACTCTACTGACATTTAATGTCAATTTAAATGTGCCTGGAGACAGGGTAAAAGTTAGATATTTATTTGAATGTGAAAGTGGTTTGATTGGCATTTAAAGTGGTTTAGAAACTTTCAAAATTGGTAAAAGCAAAACTAATATTTTAGGTGTTTGTTGCATTGAAGAATATTTTTTACGTTGGAGGTAACAATGGAAAATGAGGTTGTGTGTTTCTTCATATAACATGACAGTGTGTTGTGTGGGGAGGAAGCGTTTTGTTTCACAATTAGCTTGAAAAGTGACGATTGTGCATTTTTAGCACAATCTTTACATTGTTCATGAAGTTTTGAAGGCAATTTGGGCTTTTGCACAATCTTTACATTGTTCATGATGTTTTTTGCAAGCCTTGTCCAATGAAATGAAATACAAATTTAGAAGATGTTTATTATACAATTGGATAACTTTGTAGCTTACACAATGTTTACTAATGCATGTCCAAGGAAGTTGTAAACTACATACTAATCCATATACTTCACAAAATTTAGTGTATATCATAAGCGATGTCTACTTGGCTTGAACGACAGAGTAGGTCGGCACAATAGGGTTGATGACGAGGCAATTTGGTAGATGGGTCATGGGACAACAAGTGTGGGAAGATGGTGGAAGGGATGGCAGAGCATGTTGGGGAGGAGTGGATATGTCCCTCTTGACCTTTATCCCTTGTACCAAGAGTACACTCACTATACGACTTGTGTATCAACACTTCATTTATATTTGGTAGTTATGTAAAAATGAAATACAATATATACATAAATCTTAGAATATTATAAGAAACATTTACCTTGTTATTCATTTTATTTATTTATTTTACTCATCTCTTTCAACATTCTTTGCATCATTGAGACAAATGCTAGTTAATTGATATGCGAAATATTTTATATGGACATAATGTATATAAACAAATCAAAGCGAGAGTCTCACTATTTGTGAATACATGTAAAAAAAAACTAAAAAACTAAAAAACTTTAACAATTAGAATTTGATTTTTACATTGATAGATGTTCCTACAATATCAACTGGAGGTGGACGCTGGAATTGTAATGGCATGAGAATGTTAGCATTTAATTATTTAAAAGCCCGCAGCATTAAAATAAAACAATTTAATTATTTCAAAGCCAACAAGATTAAATAAAAAAATAAAATAACTAACATAACATAACAATTTCAAAAAATATATAAATATATAAATACAAACAATTTCAAACCAAAAAGCAAATAAAAATTTAAAATAGAGAGGAGGAAATAAAAATTAAAGAAAAGTAAAAAAAAAATTAAAGTAAATTGAAATGTCATTCCGATTGCACAAATAAAATACATACTTTTTAAATAAATAATCATATTACCATATCATATATATTATCATATCATATTTATTAATAATCATAAAAATAAAAATTAATAACTTCAACAATAAATAATAATATTATCCCTGTAATATTATATTTGTAGATAATTATAAATTCAATATTCATTTAAATGAAAGATATAAAATAAGAAATTTTACTTTAAAAAATATATATATAATATTATTCTTTTTTTTATAACAATTATTTATTCAACATTACTCTGTAAATATTAAAAGAAACAATTTGTAACGATCAAAGTTTTGATATTTGCTCATGGGTGAACGTGAAGTTATCACCTCACCGTTAATTGATATGTGGAATATTTTGTATGGATAAATCTATATAAACAAATCAATGTGGCCGATGGATTGTTTAATATATTTTTTTAATTTTTACTATTTTAGGCCGATGTAGCAAACTTTTTTACCTATATTTTTTAAAAATAAAATAAAATAATAATATATTTTATTATAAATATTATTAATTTTTAAATTTTTATATTTATAAATATGGACAAAATTTTATATAAATTAATAGTGTAAATTGAAAAAAATAATGTGTGAGCACTATTAATAATTATAAATTGAAATATTAATCCAATCTATCATTTTAGGTAGGAGTTTTATGAAGGATGTTGTGGCTCCTATTTTTAAAGAGGGGATGATCCCATGAAAAATGAGAAGTATAAAAAATATGAATTTTAAGAATATTTTTTTATAAATTTTTTTTTTAAAATTGAAAGTATAAAAAATATGAAATTTTAAAATATTTTTTTTATAACATTAAAAAAAAAAAAAATTGAATAGGTAGAAAAAAAAGTCATTAAAAATTGCTCATATTTATTTTTATATTATAAAAAGATATTTTTTCAAATATAAACTTATGAATAATCAAATTTCATTTAATATGTTAATGTAAAATAAAAATTTAATAATTTCAAATATTATCCCCTAAAAAATTACAACATAGACTCGCAACTTTTATATTATAAAATTATTTTTACTCTAAATATTTATAACACTATTCTCTAATATTAAAGAAATGGTCTCATAAAAAAGGAGTACTTATGGTTTTTTAAAGAATACTGCACAATGAATTTAGAAATATATCAAACAAAAATGATCTAATAATATAAAAATTATAAATATAAACTATCATTTTATAAGAGATAATATTTAAAATTATTGTATTTTTATTTTTAATTAAAATTTAAATAAATTTTGTACACTCATAAATTTATATTTGATAAAATTATTTTCTATTGAATAAATATCTTATGGAAAATTTTTAGTCTTTTTTTCATCCTTTCACACTTTCTTTTTAAAAAATAGGTGTAAGATGGAATATCGATGGGACAACAAAATAAATGTAAGATGTCATTCAACGACAATTTAAGTGCACAACACGTCAGAGCACCCTTCCTTAATCTTCAACATACAATACGTTACGTCAAAGATGAAATATGATGGGACAAAATTTTGACGTAATACGATGAGACAAAATTTTGACGTAATACGATGAGTGAAAGATGAAATACGATGGGACAAAATTTTGACGTAATACGATGGGACAAAATTTTGACATAATACAATGGGACAAAAAGTAGGTGTAAAATGGGTCAAGGATGAAATATGATGGGACAAAATTTTGACGTAATACGATGGGACAAAATTTTGACATAATACGATGGGACAAAAAGTAGGCGTAAAATGGCAATCAACGAAATTTAGGTGCACAACAGGTCAGAAAAGTGGCACAATTTATAAAGCTGCTTTCCAAATGATAATGTGCCAACCACCCAACAAATTTGCCCACAACGAAGTTGAAAGGGATTTGTGAGAGCAGGCAAAAGACTTCGTCAGATTTCCACGCTCCTTCCTCACCACCGTGGAAATGAAAGCATGGTGTGGACGAAGGTTGACTATCATGTAAGAGAATAGCTGCTATGATATGGAGCTGAACAATGTTAATTTTACAGAATTTTCAACGTCTTTATAATTGTGAATATTTATATTTTATATTTTATATTTTTGGGTGGAAGTAATTAATTTTTATATCTTTATTTTATATTTTTAAATGAACACAAAATTTAATATAAATTAATTACTTCCACCCAAAACAATAGTACCACATTTGTCGGTTGTATTGATTAATAATGACAAACATTAATTTAATCATCATTTTAAAATATATTGTTTCAAAGTTTAAATGGCGATCATCGATGATTTAGTTGCACTTACATTGTAATACACATTAAAATATAAAGTGTCATATTCTGGGGGGTCTTTTTGCATAAGTTGTGCTACATTGTGCTTACAATTTGTGGTGACATTTTAGTGGTGATGTATTTTGCTATGTTTTGAGCATTTGTTAAGGGAATATTCTTTGTTTTGCACATATATAATCTATTTAATTTGTCAGAGATTAGACGGTGAAGTCTGGTCTACCAAGAGTTCAGATCCCCTCACAGGCACAACAAACTCCCTTCTTGCTTCTTCTTGATTGCATTATTTGTTGCACTCATGGATCATTTTTGGCTGAGTTCGATATCATATTATTGAGTGTGAATTATCACTACTATGGGGTTTCTTGTGCTATGGGCCCTACATTGTACTTTGCACATGCCCTATCTCAAATGCATTTTTGGCAGAGCCCGACATCCTTTTACATGTGCTTTGCACGTTGTTTTTTGGATGCTAGTTATTTTCTAGTGTGTTTGCATACATCACAACTCTTTTCTCCATTTGCCACACTCTTCCATCAACCCATGACATGCATTAGTACTTTGACACTTTGGTAGTTGTGTCATGTCTCCTCGAGGCCCCATTCTTAGCACCTAACCTTCTTCTATGGAGACACTTTTTTTGCTCCCTTGTTTTTTGGAACATCTCTCTCGATGGCTTATTAGATAAGTCAATAGTCTCCTCGTTTGGATCTATTCTGGTGAATCCTAGTGTCTTATTTGTCTCTATTTGGTATTTTTTATGTATGGATTATATTGTACTTACACTGATTTATAAAGTGCCATGGGGGGTTTGCTGACTTAACCTTGTCTACTTTCATGCATTTGTGTGATCTATTTTGGGCACCTTTTCACTTCTTCAATTAATTGATTTTTCCATCACCACCATGGGCCATCGTGTTTGAGAGACTTATTTGTATTTTTGACATATTTTTTCGATAATTGACAATCTCCTTGTTTGGAGCTATTTTGGTGTATATAATGTCAATTGTTTCGGTGTTCAAGTGGTGGATTCAAACCACTTTTGCAGACCTTTTACCTCCACTCCACCCATTCATTAGTATTAGGGGTGGAGGAGGTGGCAAGGGTGGAAGGGGATGGCGTGGGCGGGAGTGCTAGTGTGTACATTCTACTTCTTGGTGTTAAGCATTCGTTGCATATGTAATACTTTTTTGTACTTTCATCACCACTGACAGTCTTCTTGATTGAAGCGTAGTGTCAATTATATTTATGATCGAGTAGTGGATTTAGAAGACTCATTCAGATTGATTTTTTTTAATGAATTGCGAGTACTTGGAGTATTGACTACTTCAACATCATATTTGAAGGGTGTTTATCTCTTTATTCTTCTTTTTCCCTTTTTTTTGGGGGCTGGGGGCAGGTGGGGGGAGTTTTTCCTATAGGTTTTCTCTCTTTTCTCTATTTTATGAGAGTTATGTATATTTTGCAATTTTTCCTATAGGTTTTCTCTCTTTTCTCTATTTTATGAGAGTTATGTATATTTTGCAATTTTGAGTGTTTTATGGATTACTACTTTATACATGATTATTTATTTAGGCACTTTGATTGCCGAAACCCATATGAGGATTATTACTTGACTCTATGGCCTTCTTGGTGATTATTATAGTGGCACCAGTGTGGCAGCCCCACCAGTCTTTGTGCTCACTTCACCATCATATTGGAGGATGTTCAAGCAATGCTTCATTGGGTTAATCATTCTACCTAATACTTTGGACTGTATTGTTTGTGTTCAGTGATCCTCATATTCAACACCATTCCTACTTTGATTTGGCGGTTACAGTGACTTGAAATCCATGTACTCCAGCTTGATAGATTGGCTTCCATAAGGACACATGACTTCACATTGCATCCTCTATTATTATCCCCTATCTTCACTTGAGTAGGGGTGTTAGAGTATCTTACTCATGCTTTCTAGGCTCTAGGTATTTGTGTGGGGTTTAATCCCACATTAACTAGTTTAACTTTCATATTATGTTACCTTGCCTATATAAGCAAGTAATTTTTATTGTAACACATTCTTATTTATGCTTTACAATGATTTGGTTATGATTTATAAACTTTTACATATCTCATTTGTGTATAACAATTGTCTTGTTTGCAATTGATTTCTTTTGAGTGTATGCTGAAGCATCAATGACTATGATAATGAGCCATTAAAGAGATCTTGGCTGAAGAGTTTTGATAACTCTTTCAATGACTCCATTGAGATTTACATAACCAATTTACCATTGTATGAAAACTTGTATGTATAGAAAACATCTACAAGATTCCAAACTTTGAACAACATCGTTAAATACCATGATGATTCCTCATGACCTAGTTGTGGCTTACCTTACTGCATACCATTGTGTGAAACAAATTAGCATGTCCAAGGCTTAGTATGGAATTAATATTTGATTAATCACTACTTGAAGACTTATCTTCAAACATAGACTTATGTGGGTGTTCAATATCGAATAATGTTAGGAACCCCTATCCAACGGAAGCACAATTGATTACTTTCTTATAAGCAATTAAACACGAAATTATACCAGAATGATTAAGTAACTAGAAACTTGAAACAACAAAGAATTTGAGAGAAAATACACACTCTTGTATTAGATAATCTTAGAAGAAAATATAATAAAGAAGATGCCACTTATTCCTCCACCTCAAAGGCTTGCCACACCTCAAGACCTTCTTCCCTCTCTCTCTTGCTCAACACAACCAACTCAACAACCTGAGTTGTTATCCCCTCTTTGAATGCTTCAGCTGATCTCCTTGACCTTACACCTGTAGATCTCCTTGACCTTGCTTCAATGCTTCAATGCTTTACTTGCTTGCTTGATT
This sequence comes from Torreya grandis, assembly GCA_037957365.1. NCBI lineage: Eukaryota > Viridiplantae > Streptophyta > Pinopsida > Cupressales > Taxaceae > Torreya > Torreya grandis. The sequence continues at coordinate 2,918,409 of JARHVA010001853.1, read as the reverse complement.
TACAATACATGCCTCATGGGTTTTTAAATAAAATCCCATGCATACAAAAATAGAACTCTAATTACAATAATTAGACACGCAGCTCGTGACTATAATTAGTCCATAAACATGCAAACACTCACTTCACTTAAATGACAGTTCGTCAACAACAGTTCTGGAACCGCCACAGGCGATCGATGTCTGTCCCTGCATGTCTGGTGCTGACCGACGTCGGCCGACTCCCTGCCAATGCTAGTTGTCTTCAGTCCTCACCTGCCGATGTCGGTTGCCTTCTGCACTACACTCTGCCGATGTCGGTCTCCCTGGAACTTAGCAATCTCCTCCATGTTTGCAACAGTTGAAGCTTTTAGCTCCACACCCTAACAATATCCCACTTAGAGATAAACAGTTACAACTGTACCTGTACCTGTACACCATCTACTTTGTTCCCTTGGCTCTATATTCCTCTTCAAAATCACTCTTGAAGACCAACCACCACAAACCCTGTGATGCAATCCCTATCACTTATGCCAAAAGAATTTTGCTGCTCCCAAATTCTTCATGACATACTTCTGAACTAACTTTACCCTTAGCTCAGAAAACTCCCTATATATGAAACCCTGCAACAAGCAACACAATATAGTAATAGGATAATGTAGCTAATATTATCCAACCTGGTAAAGATAAATACAATGGTCAAACCTCTATTGTCCTGCAGCCTACTCAAGACCATATACCATAGCCTTCTGTCTCACGTGTCCATCCACTCTCTTCTCTAACTTGGGAATCCATCCCTCATCCAGTGCTTTCTTCTAGCTGACAACTCCACCAATAAATACCTATTTGGTTCTTCTCCAAGGACTCACACTCCTCATCCATGCCAAGCTCCCACTATTTCTGGATTCTACCTGCATTGCTTCTTCACATCTTCCTAGTTCTTGACCATCAATAAGCAATATAAAGAAGGTTAACAACGAATATGAGGTTCACTTACCCTTTCTGACCTCCATATGGGCATTTGAGACTCCTTGACAGCTTGCTATCTGCCCAACATCCGTTTCAGTGACCGATCTCGGTCATCTCCCAGTCTGCTCCCGACCGATGTCGGTTCCCTGCACTGACCCTGACTGTCAATGTCGTTTCCCTAGCCGACATCGGTGTCCCCTCTGCCGACGTCGGTCCCTGCCTGACCGACGTCGGTCTTTTCCTACCCGACTCTACTGACCCTGCTGGTTTGCACATGATCGATGTCAGTATCTGCCTGACCGACGTCGGTTCCAAGTGATCGACATCGGTGTCTATGTGTTCCTGTAAGTGATGAAATCTTCTCTCGCGAGCTCATCTTGGATCAAACCCCTATCCATACTACCCTGCTTAGAATTATTCAACCCCTGTGACTGATTTTTGTCCTTCATCTCTTTCATAAACACCAAGGCTTCCTTGTTCCTGTCAAAAGCATCAAATTTCCTTTTCCTGCAATGAACTCTATCTATGCCTTTCGAATTTGAACTCATACCTTTTGAATCAAGAACGTCCATTCCCTTCTTATTCATGTGACCAAGCCTATTAAGCCACATCTTCGAATCTACAGCTGAAGTAGATAAACCAGAAGTAGAATCAGTAATACAAGTAGATAGATAAAGAGTACCTACTTTCTTACCTCTTGCTAAAATAAGTGCTCCCTTGGTAACCTTCCAAAAATCCGCTGTGAGGGTTACTGTGCATCCCTCATCACCCAACCTTCCTACAGAAACCAAACTCTGCTTCAGAACTGGGACATGCATAACCTCCTTCAACACCCATGTGTTGTCCATCTGCAATTTCAGCTGCACTTTCCCTTTGCCAACTATTTGACAAGGCATACCATCCCCTAAATAAAGCACTCTAAATTCTCCCTGTTCATACTCATGGAACAAATCTCTGTTTGGGGATGCATGAAAACAATAACCAGAATCTAAAACCCATGATCCTACCTGACTATCCAAAGAAAGTATGAGAGCATCTTGTACCACAATATTTGCATCCTTTGCTTCTTCATTACCTTCATGTTGATTCTCTTTATCCCTCAACCAACACTCTTTCTTTGTGTGTCCTCTCTTTCCACAAAACCAGCAGGTGATACCTCTGGATTCGGATCTCCTTCCCACTTTCGACCTTGATTTCCCTTGCTCGATCTTCTCTCTTTGCCTTCCCCTAATTTTTGCACTTAGAGCATTCCCTGATGATTTACCTGTGCTTTTCCTACGTATTTCTTCATTCAAGATCACACTCACAACATCATCAACTTTTAAGATTTTAGAAGTAGATGCAGAATTACTTACTGCCATAACCAAACTATCCCAACTTTCAGGTAAAGAGCATAAAATCAAGAGAGCCTTTACTTCATCATCAAAAACAATATGGACTGAAGCTAACTAGTTTACCAAACCATGGAAATCACTAAGATGAGTATATACCGATCCACCTTCTTGCATTTGCAAAGTAAATAACTGCTTCATAAGAAATACCTTATTTGAAGCTGAGGGCTTTTCGTATAAATTCACCAAAGATTTTATCAACTCTTTCATTGTCTTGCACTATGATAAGTTGGAAATCACAGAAGATGCAAGGCTCAACCTTATACATCCCAGAGCCTTCTGATCAAGAACACTCCATTCTTCATCCTTCATATCTGTGGGCTTGCATGCAACTCCACCCAACGGTAAGTACAAATCCTTCTGATACAGATAGTCCTCTATCTGCATCCTCCAATGTTGATAATTCTTGCCGTTAAACTTCTCTATTTGTAGCTTACTTTCTTCTGCCATTATTGAACTCCCACTCAATCAGAAACCCTGTGAATGACTTGTAATCAAACAATAACCTGCTCCCTGCAAACCGTAGCTCTGATACCAACTGTTAGGAACCCCTATCCAACGAAAGCACAATTGATTACTTTTTTATAAGCAATTAAACACAAAATTATACCAGAATGATTAAGTAACTAGAAACTTGAAACAGCAAAGAATTTGAGAGACAATACACAATCTTGTATTAGATAATCTTAGAAGAAAATACAATAAAGAAGATGCCACTTCTTCCTATACCTCAAAGGCTTGCCACACCTCAAGACCTTCTTCCCTCTCTCTCTTGCTCAACATAACCAACTCAACAACCTGAGTTGTTATCCCCTTCTTGAATGCTTCAGCTAATCTCCTTGACCTTACACCTATAGATCTCATTGACCTTGCTTCAATGCTTCAATGCTTTACTTGCTTGCCTGATTTACAATACATGCCTCATGGGTCTTTAAATAGAATCCCATGCATACAAAAATAGAACTCTAATTAAAATAATTAGACACGCAGCTCATGACTATAATTAGTCCATAAACATGCAAACACTCACTTCACTTAACTGACTGTTCATCAACATCAGTTTTGGAACCGCCACAGGCAACCGATGTCGGTCCCTGTCTGTTTGGTGCTGATCGACGTCGGCCGACTCCCTGCCGACGCCGGTTGTCTTCAGTCCTCACCTGCCGATGTCGGTTGCCTTCTGCACTACACTCTGTCGACGTCAGTCTCCCTGGAACTTAGCAACCTCCTCCATGTTTGCAACAGTTGAAGCTTTTAGCTCCACACCCTAACAAATAACACAATCACTTATTACTTGAATCTTTGAGAGACTCCATCAAAGGAACAAATATAATCACCAACAGAGATAAAATAAGGATCTTCTAAGACTTATTCGGCCTTCACCACTTCAATTACCACTATCAAGTAACACAAAACGCATTTGTAGACCCATGTAAGTTTTTTTATACCAAATAACATCATGGATTATGAAAAAAACACAAGTCCACAAAGAAAATTTGAAGTTACAATCTAGGAAATAATACTCGAATAACATAGGAATTGAACAAAATGGCTTACCAAGACTTGAATAGAATAGGAATACAATGATGAGAATGTTCTCCTATTTTCAAATATATTTTTTTTATAATTTTTGGACTTATTTTAGGTTTCAATCCATGTTGATTTTTAACAATAGCTTTTTTAGGACACTACATGCCGAAAATATACATGCCTATATAAGTTTGCATATCTTTTTTTCATTAATCCAAATGCAAAAAAAAAATTGGTTACAAACTAGGCATAATTCTACATGCATCCAAAAAAAACTAGTTTTCATTCTTTTTAAGGTAGTTAGGTAGCACTGCACAACTGGCTATCCATTTTTTAATCAAAATTCAGGATATATTTCTTTTAAAATTAATTTAACAAAATTTCATCAAAAAATTATAACAAATATAGATTAAAAACTATATAATCTTATCTAAACTTTGACCAAACGGTTTTAAACAATATTAAATAATGCTCAAAAAATGAGAGGCCACTCAACCAATTATCTACTCTATTTTCCTACAAACATATGAGTTCCTATTCAAATTTTAGATACTTGACCTAGTTATAATTAGCTATTTTTTTAAAATAGTGGATTGGAAACTATAATCAAAATTCTACAATTCATTTTCTTATGTCATCCTCAAATTTTGAGTGCAACCATCTCAAATTATCTATAAAAGTTCAAGTTTTTCAATTTTTAGAAAAATACATGTCCATAGGTAGGCCCTTTTTATCATATAAATTTGTGCACTTACCTGAGTGCCAATTGGAATAATCATGCAATATAAGACACTTTATGGATAAACCTTATAGAGATTGGTCATATGCATTCTACTACCCCATGATCTTCCAAACATCCACTTATGAGCTAGGGCTTACTTTTCAATTGCATGGGATGTCTGATGTAGGAACATTTGAGTGTAGAAACTACCTTGCATCATTTTAAACACTAAGTATTATTTTGAAAAGGACTCGAGCATGCCTAATGAAGAGAAATGACATGAAAGTTTTGGGTTGAAGTTATACATGTGATTTTAAAGGTACCTAAGTAAAGAGAAAGGATAAATGAAGGAATCACACATGTATACCTAAACAAATGCTAGAGTAGAGTATCCAAGAGGTGTGTAGATGAAAATCATAAGAGGAAGGAATTTAAAGTAAGTGACTTACTATTAGTACATTTATGCAAGAAAAATATTCCCTAAGGAACCTATAATAATTGAAGTTGAAAAAGATGGGCTACGCAGACTGTTGTGCAAGTTTTCAACAAATGAATATGAGATCGAGCTACCATAAGGGATGGATATATTACTTGTCTTTAATGTATTAGATTTTTATGTTTATCATGAGGCATGAGAGGAAGGTGAAGGGGAAGAAGAGGAGGCACAAGTCCCAGATTAGAGGGTGTGGATTCTTGAAAAGGAAAAAGATGAAATACAGGTAATATTAGATTTGAAAGTTATGAAAAGGATGTGAAAGAAGTAGTATAAGGAGTACTAATTTGAAGAATCACACAATAAAAGACACTTTATGGCTAAACCTTACCAAGATTAGTCGTATGCACTCGATTGCCCCTTGATCTCGCAAACATCCACTTGTGAGCCAAGGGTCACTTTTTAGTTACCTGAGATGCATGATGTAGGAGCATCTAAGTGTATAAGTTATCTTACATCATTTTGAAGACTAAGTATTGTTTTACAAAGGACTCGAACAAGCCTAGTGAAGACCAATGACATGAAAGTTTTGGGTTAAATCATGCATATGAGTTCAAAGGTACCTAAGCAAAGAGCATAAATAAATGAAGGAATCACACATGGGACGAAAGGTGCACACATGTAGAGGATATTTAGACATGAGCACATAGGGAGGATATAAATATACTAAAATACAAAAAATATTTGACTAGAAGGCCATGTCACCCTAATCACCAAGTTTTGAATTAAGCCTATGTTAACATTTAAGGTGGGAAAAATAATAAATGCAATAAACTTATTTGTTAGGATTCTAACAGGCAAACCAAATTTGGATCTCCAACTATCAATTATAATTAATCATGTTGTTGGATGGATAGGGGGAAGATAATCTTAGATACTTCTATAAATATGAGACTGGCTAGATCATTTGGGTGGATGTATACAAGATAAGGAGACTATGTCAAAATTTATAGCCAACTGAAGGTAGGAAGATAGAGAGGGAGTACCTTGCATGGGAGTTGTAAGTTGGGAAGTGTAGGCTTAGGTTGCTAAATGGAAAACAATTATAGTCAAGTGTTGGATTTTGAAATGTTAATATCATGTGGTCTATTTTTAACTAGTAAATGAAAATATTCTTAAGTTTTTGTTATTTCAAGTTCTTGTGTGTGTGAGAGTGAGATGTCTAGGTTACATGGATTGACTTCCTTTCACTAGGAACTCGATCCATGTCTATATCACTCACCATCACCACCCAACTCACCTTGAAATATTTTACCACTTGCATGTTATGTATGGCCTTGCCCTTCCACAACACTTCACCATTTCTCCAGTTCACCATGAATGAAACATTTCCTTCCTACACAATGCATTACCATCTTCTATGAAGGAATGCACAACCTCATTTTCCACCCTCACCTCCACCATAAATATCAAAGTATTGTTGCTTAACACTTTGTGCACAGAAGGTCATACAAGAATAGTGACTATAGGTTTCAAGTAAAGTATGACTATTGATTTACTCTCTTTTAGTTTTAAAAACCCCACTTTACCAGAACATGAAATGACATCCCTTTTGGAATAATTTGCACCTTTGGGACAACTAATTGTGTGTATGTATATATATTCATGTATATATAATATAATATTTAATTATATTATACATATGATTTTTATTATATCTATTATAAATATCAATTTTACGATTCTTATTGGAGCTCATACTCATTACACATAATCCCTTTCAAAAGGTACTTACAACTTCATGTCAACTTTTATACCTACCTTTTGTCGCTCACACCAATTGATATAAAAAACACAGATCTAAAAAAATCAAAATTTCATAAATACATTATAACTTCATGTCAAAATTTGTAATTGCCCTTTGTCATTCACATCAATTGACAAGAAAAGAACACAAATCTAAAAAAAATCAAAATTTCATGAATGCATTGTTATTTTTCCTATGACATTTTCCCCTGCTCTACTCCATAACGTTCTTCTATATATTTTTCAATGACTTGTCTAATATGTCATATTTTTTTGGTACATTACCATTATTCTTCTAACACATTATTTTTTCCCATGGCATTTTCCCCTGCTTTACTCCATTAATGTTCTATATTTTGTTCAATGACTTTTGTAATCTATCTTATTTTTTAATTGAAAAGTGCACTTCTATTAATTAAAAAAAACTTATAGTATAACACTAATCATACCAAAAAATGGGTGGAAAGTTCACATCTCAAAATCCAAACCATGTTAAGAGAGCCTTAGGAGAAACCAATGTCCAAAAAAGGCCACAACCTGACCAATAACCACAATTAACCAAAAAAGGCCTTAGTAGAGTGGTGATATGGGGGATCAACTGGCTCACAGTTGAACGCACAAGGAGCATTCCCCTAATGGTCAAGGAGGAGCTATATATGATGAAGCTCAAGCTGGACCTTGTCTATTTGACTTTGAATTTAAAGGGTAATATTAAAAATTATATCAACTTTATTAGTTACATGATTTTTTTCACCATAATCTCACTATTAAAACATGCTTGATTTCTAGTTTTTCAAATCTAAAACAAAATATCTATATGAAAAAATTGCTATAATATGTTATATATTGTAGGTAACATGGCAGAGTCCCTCAGGAGAGCCATTTTCCAAGTGAACATTTCAATCATGAAGGGTTTGAAAAGGGTATGGATCCATCTTCAGGTTGATTGAGCATGAGGGCAAAACCAAAAGAGATGCTTGATGGTTTCTAGGTGATGACATGTCGGGCAGGTAAGATTTAACACCCCCATGTGCTTGACCCTATTCCCCATGGGCAGACCCTTGTATAAAATACACCAAAGGAAGTGGGATTTTTTGGGCTCAATACAAGCTGCCAAATTGTTATCAAATCTCTAGGCCCAAATTAGATGGAGGGATTGGAGAGACCACCAGTGGTTAAGAGAACCAGTGTTAATATGTTGAGGAACCAACAAATTGTAACCCAATCGAGGAGAGTATTGATGGAATGACATGGTTTTAGGCTAGGGTTAGTCCTTCCACCATGGTGTGAGAGAGGAAACTCTAATCTTGTGAAAGTATTCATCAGGTATGGAACTCTGTAATTCAGAAATAGATTTTAGATCTTCCTTATTAAGATGGAACTTGGACTTTAACCTAGGCTAAGGAAGCCAGTTCCTAGAGTTATTAAAAAATAGATCACCAATCGTGAGGATACCTTTCTTAAATAGCCTCAATCATTTTATCTAGGGGACCATGGCAAAGGGGACATTATGGAAGTTCAGCGGGGGAGACCACTATAATGAATGGGAGTTTAGAGAAAGACCGCTTCTAAATCCTTTCCCCACCTAAATAAGGTGGGTTTTGAGCTTTTCTCAAGCCTTCCAAATACTATGCATGACAAATGTGCCCCCTACTTTGACTATCACCGGTGAGATAAGTGAGTTGTGAAAGCCAATGCTAATCTGTCTTATTCTTGTTTGGTACATTTCCATTTTTCTTCCAAGTCCTAAGTTTAATCGCAAGTCTCATTTCTTGAAAATAAAGTATACAATAGGTAAGATGAGAAGCTCCATTTCGCAATTGGTCAAATGATGCTAAAAAACGTTAGAGTTCGGCTTTATAACTCCCAGTTGCATTTGGTTTAAAGTTTCGATAAACTTTTTTTTTAAAATTTCTTCTCTCTCTCTCTTTTCATTTTTTCATATTCTATTATATATAGTTTTTACTCATTTCATAAATATTATGTAGACAATGCAAATATATAAGATAATATTATGGTTATGTGAATGTAGGCCACAATGTGCCCCACGATTTTAGTGGATAACAAAGAAGAGGTGAAGAAAATTGCAAAATAAGTAGTCTCTACAAGTAAAGCTTTGTTTGGTCTATACTAAATATGTATTTTACAATCGCTTAGAATAGTGAGAAAAATCTCTTTAAAATAATCGAATTTCCCATTATATTAAATATAATAGAAACTCTAAATATTTAAAAAAAAAATTATTTAAAGACGAAGCTTGAATGAGACCTTTATAATAAAAATGCCACCCACATAATCAAGAAAACAGTTTTTTTTATACAAATTAATAATTAAAGTGCCACCCACATCCTTAAAAAAACAGTTTTTTAATGCAAATTAATAACTTAATAGGGAAGAATAACAAGAGGATCATACGTGACGGCTACTAATAATGACAAACCCAAACATTAATCCGATCCCCATTTAGGTGCACAACACGTCAGAAAAGTGGGGCAATTTATAAAGCTGCTGTCCAAATAATAATGTGCCAACGAACAGATTTTTCCCACCCACTTCAAAGTGACTTGCGAAAAGGGCGAAGAAATAAAGAAGAAGAAAAAAAAGAAAGATTTTGAGAAATCACGTTATTCGTATTTCAGACACTTTACTTGCTATCAATAGGCGAGACTTAGAGGAAAGGAAAGCATGGTGTGTGTGAGAGAGAATAATTTGTTGGTTTGTCACCTCAACCCCTGCGCATTGTTACGATGAATATTAATCCGTTTTCTTATGAAGCACACAAAAAACGTGATGCGGTAGAAGTTTATATGTTAATTTTTATAGAAGTAGGATGAATTTAGTCGGATGGATATATCCTCCGTTGATTCAATATATATAATCTGTTATAGGATAGCTGCTATGATACAGAGCTAGACAATACTATTTTAGCAGATCTTTTTTCTCGGTTAAGTATATCCAGTAATTATGATTTTCAGTTTTTTTCAATTGTAATTCATTATAGTATTAGTGTGGAGGATATGAAAAAAATATGTAAGTTGATATTTATACCAATATTGTTTTTATATTTTATTAGTTATAATTTATTTGATATGCTTTTCAAAAAAAACTATTTGTTAAATTATATTGTTTGAAATATATATTATGGTAATTAAATATAAAGTTTGGCTTAAAATTTACATACAAATATATAAATATTTAAAATATTTCATTAATGTTGTTTAGATATATTCCTAATGGAACTTCAATATATATCAGCTTTGCTCATATTTTCTGACAAAATTATTGTTGATTTCACAAAACTATTATTTATTTTCATACCAGATGCAATGTACGTGCCTTGGATAAGATCCTATTCATTAAAATTCAGGCTGGTATTGCAAGCAAAATGCCACCAAGAGAGTGTCGGCCACTGAAACGAGCTGCAAACATTTTTCAAATTTGCATGCAAAGCAGAAGACAATGAAAAATAAATAAAACTATATGTTTTAAAATATTGTGAGTCGTGTAGAATAAATTACGAGAGGAAGAAAAGAATTAAATAACTTTAGACTAAGATATACACATGATCAATCCACAACTACTTATTAGAAGATTGTCAAAACGTATTAGTAACCTTTGTACTAATAAGTAAGGGAGATTCATAATGAAATAATTTATAAATTATGATATTTATTAAACCTTTTTAAGATAAGGTAGTAGATTAAATAATTTAATTGTAAGGGAAATTTATAATTAAATATATTTGAATTTGAATAGTATTTGAATGAATTCTTATAAATATCGTTTAAATGTAATAAGTATTAAATAAATAATTTATTGTTTTTAAAGATGAGATTTTGTGAATTATTGTTTATGAAATATGAATAAATGTAGATTGACTCACAAATATGTATTGGAATCTTAAAAAATCATATCATAGAAAGATGAGTTATAATAAAATTTATCAAAAATATATTAATGTGTTTAGAATACTACTTCCCTTACTATTTTTAAAGGTTCTTCAACCATTAATTTATGATACTTTCATTTTGAAGCTAACTAACTTCATCAATGATTGTTTCTATCAAATATTTTTAAACTAAAATCAATATAAATTTAATAAGTTATATGAATTTTATTATAAATCACTTCGGAAAAAAATGACCCTTTAAATTAATACTTTCACTTTTAAACTAATTAACTTCATCACTGATTGTTTTTATCAAATATCTTTAAACTAAAATCAATTCAAAACTAATAAGTTATATTATTTTTATTATAAATTACTTAGAGAGAAGATGATTATTTGTTTGAAATATCAAGCAAAAATAGAAAATAGAGAAAGAATATAAACATTTAATCAAAATTTTAAAAAATATAATTTATAAAAAATCCATTAAAAAATAATAATTCATTGGAAAGTTTTTCTAAGAAAAAATACCATTCACCCTCAAATTGACATAAACAAACATAAAGTCACTCCATTAGAGGAGAGTAAAACCATCCCATATGGATATGGGATAAATCAACTTTGAACAAAATCATTCTAGCACTTTTATGTTTGGGAGCTCGAATACATATATAAATTCACTCTTATCAAATAAAAACTTAAAAAATAAACTTAAGATCTAAACCATCGAGCATCCATGGCAATGGATTGAAAAAAATTAATTATCTTTTTTGTTGTTATCTTCAATTAAAACTCAAAATATATGTTGAGTATAACCAACCAGTGCATTTAGCATGGACTACCATGCTAGACATTGACTCCCACTTGGTCTCGTCAAGCTTTTTCGTGACTTTTCTTCTAGTGCATTTAGAATAGCTACTGTGGTTTTCCTTAACCACTGTTGTTTGTACATTAACTACATATTTTTACCTTAATTGTGATTGTTAAGGCATTATTCAGCCCTACTAGTGAAATCATGAGTAAATAAGGGTAATGGTAATAATTTTGAGAAGCCTCATATTGTTTTCATCATTTACAAATCTCGCACCCCTTTGTGAGCTCTCTGAAACCTCTCCTTCGTGAGCTTATTTCGCTCATCCTATTCATCACCAATACTAGATAGTTTTGAAATAGTCGGTGCATTCACAATTACCAAATTTAGTTTTAATCTTTGTTCAAATTGATTTTCACCATGTAAGTTATCACACATCCTTGTATTTTAGAGTTGTGTCATTCTAAGATGTGCAATATTGTTAAACCCTAAAACCATTCATTGAACAAATAATCATTCTTGGATATGCTACATATTCTATACCTTTGTATTCTAGATTTATACTATAAAAAAAATTTAATGTTTGGAATTGTGACCCTTGGTTTATTCACACTATTGTCCATATTACTACATAAAGGAAAGGAACCAATGAACCACCAGGCTATATAATGGTATAGTGTTGTTCATTATAAAAAAAAAGTATTATCTTAATTATTGGGGATACCCTTTACATAAAGACTAAATCAATCAATCTTGTTATATAAAGGAAATGAACTAATGAACCATTCAATGGAGTATTTCAATAGAAGTTGCATTGAAATATAACCATCAGGATTCATAATATGAGAGCACATATATGGTTAGTGAATAGACTAGGAGTCAAACTTCCAAACATTCAAATTCCTTTATAGTATAAAGCTAGAATACAAAGGTATAGAGTTCAAATTCCTTCACATACTTAGACTAAATCAATCAATCATGCTACATAAAGGAAAGGAACTAATGAACCATCAGTCTGTATAATGGTCTATTATTATTCATTATCAATATTAAATGTCATTTCAAAGGGATTTAACTAGCTAGGGAATTTACATTTTATAGCTCAGTTAATGTCCATTAACAATACATTAAAGTAAATAAAAACTGGTTCATTTTTTCCTTTTATTTATGTATCAATATGGACAATAAGTGAACATTATACAAAATGTAAAGGGTATTATAAATACAAGCAAGACGTAGGGCATTATACATACTATAATAAGATGGACAATGGTAGAACATTATACAAAATTCAAAGGGTGTTATGCATACAAGCAAGATGTAGGACATTATACATATTGTAATGATATGGGCAAAAGTAGACCATTATATAGAATGTAAATGGTATTATATATGCAAGCAAGATGTAGGGCATTATATAGACTGTAATAATATAGACAATAGTAGACCATTATACATAATATAAATAATATTATACATACAAGCAAGATGTAGGGCATTATATATACTATAATAAAATGGACAATAGTAGACCATTACATAGAATGATGGTTCATATCAAACAACTATACACAAGACATATATGTTGTCTATAATTCTATGCAAAAAAGAAAATATTTATCAAACATAAGCATATTCAAGATTCCAATAATCATTTTATGTTAATGAAAAGAAGTTGGCACACCCTAACCTCAACACTTTGATAGGGTTATCTTTAGAGAGTGTGATCAAATTAAAAACTAAAAGTATGCATCTTTACCATACATTGCATTAACAGATTCCATATAAGGCTACTAATGGAAACTTTCAAATGGCAACTATATTATGGTACTGAATAGTTATCTCCTTAAATTTTTCTCTGTATTATAACTCCAAAAGCAAATAGAAATTGATTGATAGCAACCCAATATGGTGTATCATCAATCACCTAACATATCATGCATCTTACTTATGATGTAGCTAAATACTATTTACAGAAAAATCTAACTCTATACCCCCAAAATATTAATTGCTTCAGGTAGTCAATAATAAAGTCAATGGGTTTCCATGATCCTTCTGTAATTAACTTAATATAGTTATCGACAAAAAACATAATAAGTTTTTTGTAATCTCACATGAAACACTTATACTAAGTATTAAGTTAAGAGAAACATAGCATTGTTACATCAACATCAAAATAAAACATAGTACTAAGTTATCCACTACCTAAATGCCACTCTTTCCATTAGTAACAATAAATTAAACATTATAAACATCCTTGTTCATATTATCATTTAAGGGAATAGTTATAACCACCCTCAACATGAGCTCAATCACAAAATATAGATGCATGTTTAAGCACAAAACATGGTAAGATCTTAAAATAATTTTCAAATAAACATTCCATCAGAGGTTCAATGGTCAAGACTATAGTCAATGGTTTTCTATGATCTTTCTATTATTAATTGAGTTATCAACAAAAATGAACATAATAACTGATTTGTAAGCCCACAAGAAATAATCATGCATGCCCATACTTCACATTAGCATAATTATCACTAAACAAATGAGGAGAACTTCAACATGTCAATCATTTCATCTTAACTTAACTATGTTAACAAGAGAGAGGTAACATGAAAAATATTTAAACACCATATATAGGGGAATTATGCATAAAAGTAATCTCATTGCCCCAAATATTCTAATGATGGTAAGAGATTAAATGCCATGAGAGGGGGCTTTGAAGTCATTTTCAATCAAAAAATTGAAATTTCTAATTATGATGGGTGTGCTCTATCCTCAAAGCTTACCTTTGGGAGTTAAGACCAATTACTAAATTTTCTAGGTGATTAACCACTTGATTTGCATCTCTTCAAATGTGGGAAACAATGATTAAGGAGAACCTTGCAATTAACCCAGTAGAATCCTCATTTTTTAAAGAAAGTTACCAATTCTTACAAGATGATTTTTGTTATCTCTTTAATGTCCAAATCAACCCAATTATAATCACAAACAATCTTTAAACCTCTCCACAATGATTTTACCTTAGTGAAGTTGTTGGTGGATTTGCAAAGAGTCTCATAGTAGCCTAACAACAAGGTACCTTTTTCTTTTCTTAAAATGCCCTGAGCTCTTGCCCAACTAGATTTTTCTTTAGCTACTCTATTGAAGTTGAGTTTTATATACAAAGACCTAGGTGGAGTCTAAACTACCTTCTTGGAGACAACAGTTTTTCTACCAACCTTTTTATCAGAGAATAATTAAATTTTCTAAATCTTACAAAAAAATGTTTAATAATTTAGTAATAGTGATGCATAATAGGAGTACATATTATTATTATTATTATTATTATTATTATTATTATTATTATTATCATCATCATAAAAAATATTATTTTATAATTTGAACGATCATGTCAAGTATAATAAAGATGAAGTATGTAAGATAATAAAGAAATCAAAGAATGTGTTTCATCATTATTATACTCCATTTTCTCTCTCAAACCTCCCATTTGATATCCATACCATGATCAGCCATCGCTAATATAGAAAAGGTACTCCCTTAATAATTTTTATTACTACATTGTACTATTAGGTGCATGCATGAATGGGTAACAACAAAATACTATGTCCCACTAGCTGATCAGAAAAAAATCAAAAAAATATTAAAAAAAATCCTAAAAAATACTTAATGATTTTTAAAATAAAAATAAAAAATGTATATGCACTACATATTTGTATATATAGTCTAAAACATATTGTTTGATTAATTTAAATGACCGAAACTCAAGATATTTTGAGGAGAAGATGAAAGCATATGTGGCCTCTTTATGCCAGAAAATGGGACACACTATTATGCTTTGACCTGAAAGCTATATGCACAACATGTCATGAGCTGTAATACTGTGATTGAACTTCCATTTCTAGTTTGAATGTGTAATTTTCAACAAAGTCAATTACTAAAGCAATTGAACCAAGTGGGAGTGTATTGTTGCTTATATTGAAATGTTTATCCAACCATCTAGTCTTGTCTATGTGCCTCGCATACTCAAATAAGTTTCTCCTTGAATTTGACCAAAAATTTGGCAATAGGTATCTTTTTTGTAACAAGCTCACACCTTTTAGATTTTTTGTTATTTTTTACTTGATAAGTCACTGACTTATATTTGTTTAAACCAATTAATTCATGTCCAATTGCATTTATACTCTCCTCATGATATAATTTTTTAATTTTGGCAATCCACCACAAATGTTGTAATTTCTATCTAAATATGATTTGTTATAAAATAATTGTCCATCCGGTGTTTTAAAAAAATAGTTGTAATAAATTCTCTGGTTGATTTTGTTGGAACTTCAATGCCACACTCCTATAAAATGTTGTTGGTATGTAAAGTACAATCAATATGGTGAAAAACATTGTAGTGCATTGAAAATTCAACATGTTACATACAACAACAAGTGGTGCATGTGTGATTTATTTTTACATAAAAAGGTTTAGCCATCTCAAAATAACTTTGAATAATAAAAATTTATGGATGTTTTTTCAAATACATAGAGTACAATTATGTTTGATTCATATCCAAAAAATGTTTTAAATGTGGTTCATGATTATGAGAGCCAACTCTTATTTTCACTACATTTCTTGTATTGGATGAAACTCTTGTATTGTCTTTCTAAAATTGAGCAACTAACTCTTTTAGAGCTTTAGCTATAACCTTATCCTTTTATGGAAGTCTACTAGAGTATGCTTAGAGCTCATTGGTATTAGGTTCATTAAGTCATTCACATATTTCAATTGCTTTCATTAATGTTTATTTCTTTATATTAAGTGTTTGACATGTTTTTGAAAGCATTCATTTTTTATTTGTTTGGACAATTATTGCATAAGTTTTAAGTGTACATCAGGCAACATTACAATCTTTGGTGCATGATTTTGGACCTACAATATGATAGGCATAATGTATATGTTCAATAATTTTATTGTTTTCATCATCCATGTTAGATGTCCTTAGTCCTAATGCATACATTATAGGTCTCATCTTAATCAATTTATCAACGAAACATATAATTGACATCTTTGACTATCATAATCTAAATTATGAAAGAAATTATCACAAATTTATTGAGCCAATCTTTTTGAATAACGATCAAACATTTTGTTATTTATCAGTTCTAAAATATTTTCATTGACTTCACTTCAATTAACTACTTGTAATTTCTATGCACTATTATTAAAGGTGTTATTAAAGGTGGAATATGCTAAGAGGGTGTTTTAGAATCATTATGACTTTCATTGTTTATAGGTATAATGAAATTTTATTCATTATATATTTCCATGAAATTTTCTTGATTGTTAATTTTATCATTATTTTTTTCCACCAAATTTATTTCATTCATGGAGGGTAAATCATCATACATAGACTCATTATCAACAAAATACAAAATGTAGAACTTTGAATGTAAACTTCCAACATTATCTAATTCATTATTGTCAATTTCATCATTATTCATTTCATTATGGTCAATTTCATCATTATTTAATTCATTATGGTCAATTTTGTTATTATTTATTTCATTATTATCAATTGACTCATTCTCTACGACATTTCGTTCATAAGGATTAGAGTTTGTACCTTGTCTTAAACAATAATTTTGCATTCAGATCTTGTGTTTCTCTATCAATTCTTCTAATTCCTCTAGTGTTTTGTTCTTCAAATTATTCCTCTTCCTCAAATGTGATCTATCACCCATTGGATAATTGATAATTTTTCAAATGTGGGGTCAAAGAAGTACACATGTCTCACAATAGTATGTAGAGAATGTTTGTGGGGATAACATTCTCAATTTGGGTTAAAAGAGATGTTCAAAAGTGAGTTTTGTCTATATCAATAATAATGTGATCACATTATTGTACAACATGATCACACTATTCTTAATATAGATTAGGGATTAGGGCATAGGGTTTAGGGATTAGGAATTATTTCATTAGGGAATAAGGCTTACAATTTATGTTTTAAGGATTAGGGTTTAGGGATTAAGGTTTAGCTTTAAGGGTGTATATAAGGTCTAATCACTCTTTACCATGTGAACCTAATTATTACTACAAATGATGTTCACTAGGGCTAAATCAATTGGTAAATAGGGAAATTATGGTTTATAATTTAGGCTATAGGTGTAGGATTTATGGTTTAGTGCTTAGGGTTTAATTTTTATATATATTAGGGTTTACATAGGGTACAATGTCATTTTGGGCTCAATTATCCCCCACATCATCATTAATTGAACCAATTAGTCTGTTGGGAAAATGAGTAATGTGATTTGGGTCAAATTAAGTAATGTCTACCTAATTATTACTCTAAATGATGTTAATTAGTGCTAAAAAAATTGGTTTAGGGTTTAAAATATAGGGTATAGGGTTTATGGGTTATGGCTTTGGGTTCAAGACCTATAAGGTTTAGGGTTTAAGGTACACATGATCCAATCACAAAGATAATTATGAACAGTTTAAATTTCTTAAACCTATTTGTGAATATAGAATGTGTTTTTGTGTTGTCATTATACCTTATGTCATCATGTAGATTGAGTGAATTAGTCAAATGGGGCAATTAATCATCTGATTTAGGCCAAATTGATCTCTGTGAACTTAATTCTTAGTCTAAATGATGTTAATTTGGGCTAAAATGATTGGTTCAAGGTTTAAGAGTTTATATTTATGGTTTAGATTTTAGGGATTAGAAAACATATGGATTAGGGCTTAGGGTATAGGTTTTAGGGTATATATGGTACAATCATGAAGGGAATTAGGAAAAATTTGATCTCCTTGAACCTCGATCTATGAGTAAAGAATGTGACTTTGGGCTCAATTAGCCCCTACATCATCACTAATTAAGTCAATTAGTCAATTATGATAATGAGTGATGTAATTTTGACCAAGTTGATCCCTATGAACCTAATTATTACTATAAAGGATGTTAATTAGGGATAAATTTATTGATTTAGGGTATATAATTTAAAGGGTTTGGGTTTATGGCTTATGGCTTATGGTTTAAGGTAAATGGTATAGGCTTTAGGGTTTAAGGTATAGGATATAGGGACTAATCGCTAAGGTAATTCAAGATAATTTGAGCTGATTGAACCTATTTATGATAATTGCCTTCATATTTGCATTTCTAATAAAAGTAGGGTTAGTTAAGACATACATGTTGCATAAATTATATAATTTATTGAGTCATAAATTTAGTTCAAGGGCTCAATTTTGCCCAAAACATGCCCCTAATTGAACAAATTGACTAATTGGATCAATTCATGATAGAACTAAACTTAATTTTGCCCCAAATCATATCTTTCTCTTTAAGGGGTTAAAATTGGCCTCAAATGATTCCTTGATTATATGTATTAACTCTTGGGTTAATTATATATGACATGACATCAGGGTTAATTTCACTCCAAATCTCATCATATATAATTTAAAATAGGTTCATGTGGCTCATTTCGACACTAATTACCTCCATAATTGAACTAATTGACATTTACATTCATTAGCCGATGACATTCAAGTTTATTGAGATCAAAACCACAATATATACATGTAAAACTTGTATTTAAATAATGTTTCTTTACTTCAATAGAGATGATTAAATTGGAGTTGATCAACTCCCAAATCACATTTTACAATCATGTAATTAGGTTGAAGGAGCTCAAAATAGCCCCAATTTACTTTATATGCATAGCTAGATTGGTACTCCAAAGGCTAAACTTTGGCCATAGCTTTAAAAAATGCATTCTATGACCTCTCATGATAAAATCAATTATATTTTAAAATGTATAATGAGTTACACCTTAAAACCAAGTAATTATAAGTAGTTAAGTCAACATATTAAAATGCCTATATTTTTTTTGAATTCTAATGTGATACCATGACACCTTAATTCAATATCTAGGGTTAGGGACCTTTCCCATATCACATGAAAGAACACCACTATTAGGGAGCTCAAGAACATAGAAGAACATATGTAAAATTTGAGCTCAAGAGCAAATTTCTATTTTTGGGTATTATGAAGATATAACATGATTGCATTATTAATGTTATCACAATATTTGAATTTGAATTCAAACACCAAGAATTTTGACTCTAGAATAGCTTGGATTCCTAATCCAAAGGCTTAGATCTATCAATCTATAACTGAGTCTAAGACTTTGATAGAAAATGACAAAATTCAACTTCAATCGCCAAATACACTATGAATTTCAATGATAAAATTCAAATACTTAATACCATCACAATGAGCACGCTCTCCTCTTTCCAAAAATATAATTTTTAGACTAATTTAACTATACCTTTTCTAGGTCATTACATGCCACAAATATACATGCCTATACATGTTCATGTAATTTATTTTTCGTTAATCCAAATACAAAACAAGTTATATGCTCACAAACTAGGCCTAATTCTACACACATTTTTATAAAAAAAATAATTTTTTTAGGTAGTTAAGGGGGGCCACATAGTTAGTTATCCATTTTTTTTCAGTTGTCAGGATCTATTTACTTAGAAAATTCATTAAAAAATGTATTCATTGAAAAAATATAGAAAAATACAAGTCACAAACTAGAAGACCTTATATAAATATTCACCAAAGTGTTACAAAAAATATTAAACAATGCTAAAAAAAGTGGTGAGTCGTATGACCATCTATCTACTCTATTTTATTTAAAAAATAGGAGTTCCTCTACTAATTTTAGATGTTTTATAGCTTTCCATTTCTTAAAAGTATCAAAAACATCAATTTTTTTGTATGCAATAAACCCAAATTTTTTAAGTTGCATCATCAATAAAAATAACATAATAACAAGAGCCATCAAGGGATGATACCTGAACTGGTTCCTATACATTGTATGTGCAAGATCTAACTTTTCATCTTTCTTTGTCTTTCCAACTTTAAAAATATTTACTCTCTTTTGTTTTCCATACACACAGTGCACACAGAAATCCAAATCCACCTTCTTTAAATCTAGAAATAAATTCTTTAAGTGGAGAACTTGCATCCCCTTCTCACTCATATGCCCAAGTTTGTGGTGCCATAATTTTGTATCTAATTTTGTAGAAACTAAAACAATAGAAGATTCAACATTACCATTAGATAAATATAATGTACCTACATTCTCTCTTTTTGCTATTAATAGTGATCCTTTAGTGACCTTCCACAATTTTTTTGTAAATATAATTGCCGCCCTCCGTTCCCAACTGCTCTATTGAAATTAGATTTCTTCTCAACTCAAAAATATACCTCATCTCTTTCAACAACCATTTGTTTCCATTCTTTAATTTTATTTGTATCTTATCCTTTCCTACAATTTTATAGGGTTCACAATCACCCAAATAACTTTATCCAAAATCACCTTGAACATAGTTCTAAAAATATTTCTTATGGGGTGTAGCATGAAATGAAGCCATTGAATCTAACACTTAAGAATCATTAATGTTAGCTAAAGAAATGATTAAAAAGTATTGTAACACATCCCCTGTTACATTTGCTTCTTGATTTTTATTTTGTTGTCCATCTCTTTATTTTCCTTTTCAAAACCAATAATCTTTCTTTAGATGTCCTTTGTTCCTGTAAATCTAGCACACCCATGTTCCTCTAGATTTGGATTTGCCCTTATTAGATGTTTTACAATTTCTTAGGGCCTTTCCTCTATCTTTTTATCTTCTCCTATTTTCCATAGTCAAAGCATTACCTGGTGTCTCACCTATGATTTTTCATCGCATTTTTTCACTAAGAATAAAACCAATAACATCATCAAAATTTAAAGTGTTTGAACCAGAGATGAAATTACTCACAGTTACGACCAAGCCATTCTAGCTTTCTGGGAATGAGCATAGAATCGAAAAAATATAATTTATAAAAAATTGATTAAAAAATAATAATTCATTGGAAAGTGTTTCTAAGAAAAATACCATTCACCCTCAAATTGACATAAACAAACATAAAGTCACTCCATTATAGGTGAGTAAAACCATCCCATATAGATATGGGATAAATCGGTAGAGAGGATTCCAAAGCAAGTTAGTCAAACATTAGTCCATAAATAATGAAACATGTATAAATAACTAACTAACCAAGCCTATCTATTCCTATGGAAATTACAAAGGATAGCAAGAAATAAATGAAAGAAAGCAATACCATATTACCTTTCCAAATGGATTCACCATGCCCATGTGGCTCAAAAATATGTTCTCCCTTGATCAAGCATCCTTATCTTTGTCAATAGTGGTGGTAAGCTCTTTCAATGTCTCAAGAACACTCCACAAAACCTAGGCTCATGATTACAAATCACTAAACTAGTCTATCAATGAAGCTTGCAAAAGAAATCTATGATCAAATGCAAAGCCTTGTGAAAACAATTTAACATTATAACTTTGCAATATTCAAGTTTAACATTCATGTCCATGGCTTCTCTATTTATATATTTTTGAGATTGGTCAGGATCAACCATGACCATCCATCTCAAGATTGAGATGTGTGGCCATGGATAATCCTAATATTTAGAATTAAACTCATAAATATTCTAAAGATAAATAAGTATTAAAGAGGCATGGGAGGCATTAACTAGGCATGGGTGACTCATAATTCTGATATTTTATGCACTTATGGCTTGATGGATGCCACCCCATAAATGATGTCATTAGGTTATGGAGATATTCAAAATCAATTTCTAAAAATAAATATTCAACAACTCTCATAGAAAATTCACTTAAGCTTTTGATTTGGATTAATTAGCCTTAAATAAGGTTAATCAACATTTGTGAAATTATTTGAAAATTAGCCATAAGTTAATCAAAATAGTCAGAAAATTATATTACTAAGTTGTAATTTGACTCAGGAAGACTTAGAAGGTGACGTTAAATACGTCAAAACCATATTTTCATTTAGGATGTTTCCAACACAAAATAACAAAGGTATGTGATGTGTACTAATGAATTTAGGAGAAAAGAATGATCTAATGTACAAAAGGTGAAATCATCATTTTGACTTGAAATGATCTGATCAAACTTAGCTAGCCCATAAAATGCATTGCCCTATTTAGGGATACTTTGACCTAAATGGATACTTTTAAGTGACAAGTTCAAACCATTTAAGGTGTTTTATGGATTTTGACCTAAAATGTGCATTTGAGTGCAATTCGAGTAAGATTGACAATTTCAACATAAATAGTGTTAAAAATTGGATGTCTACATTTTACCCCTATTTAAAAAGGTGTAGCAAGACATTCAGGTGAAGCAACATATTTTTAAATAAAAGAGTTATCAAGAATAAATTGAAATAAACCCATGATGCTCCCTTGAGAGGACATACTAAGATGGAAGAAAAGAATGGACTCTCGAAAAGAGAGGGAAAGTGAGAGGTTAACCCACAGAATAGATCACATCCAAATGAGTTAATACTTGTACATGTGATTACAATCAATGATCAAAATATAATTAAAGGTATAATAAGCCCCAGAGATAGGGGAATGGGAAAGATACAATCCATAAATGTAAGGGACACACTATAAATTTACCCAATTTGAGAGTACAAGCTACACACTAATGGTATTGGTCAATCCTAAGACATGTTGCATACTAAATATTGTCATCATGGGATTTAATGTGGAGGGTTTGTAATTAGAGGAAAAGGGAAGATGTTTTGATTTAGGAAGGGAAGCACCACTAGAATGGGGTCCCCAAAGAGAATATAATAAGTACTCCAGTAGAGCAAATTTGATCACGATAAAATAGTTTTGCCACAGTAGGGAAAATTTTGATCATTGATAAAGAATAAATAATGATTTTTCCCCTATAGAGCTGATTTTATTCGGATGTTGTTCAGATGTTGTGCCCCATCATGGGCAATTGGCAAGAAAAATAGCTAAAAGATATAACTGAAAATATAGGTTAAAGTGAGTGGGCACAAATGTACATGCAATGGTGTAATGGCTTAGAATGCCATATAAAAACAAGCATATGAGAAAGCAAAAAGTGACGAGAGAGATAAAAAGAAGAATGGAGATAGTCGAGCTGACCTCAATAGAAATTGAGCATTGCCTACATAGTTATATGGACTCATGTTCCAGCATGAACTTCAGGGTAATGTAGTTCACCCAAGTTTGGGAGAATGGAATGAAGAATGATAAAAAATAACCAAGAATTGATTAGAATCATAATGTATGCAAAGAGATGTACATCTAAGCATAGAAAAAGAATCCTAAAATGCATGTTACCTAGAAGCCTAATTCTATATCATGAGCCTAGGTTGTGCAAAGTGTTCTTGAGAATCGTTTATCATAGTTGATGTTGATGTTAAGATGTTGACACCTGAGCACAAAGTGCTTGCTATAGCAAAAGAAATTAGGCATCATAAGTATGAATAACTTAAAATGACATAAGATTCCAATTGTGTTGAGATAATTCAAATGTGAATATCTATAACTAAGGATAATAGTGAAACAATGACCAAAACCAGAGTTATAGTGATTTACATTTAAACAAAAAAGTAAAAACAAAAAAAAAGACAAACATAAATGAACCTAACTTGAAATCAAGATATGATCTTAAGTAGGAACAAAATATGTAAAAGTCAAAGTCAAGAATGTATTAATGACAGAGACCAAGATATGAATAATCAAGATTCATGTGGACCATCAAGGAATTCTTGAACATAAAAGAGAAAAAATGAAATCAAACAAAAAAATAAGACACCAACAACAATTAAATAAATAAAAGATAAAAACAACAAAGGAGAAGAAATAAAATGAGAGGTGCAAAAGCATAACAAAACACCAAGAAAAATCAAATAAACACACACAAACAAAAACTAAGTGCGATTTAAAGACAAATGTTCATGCATGTGTGGTAGAGGCATTACTTTCCACCACATCATAGCAAAGAAAAATGACACAATAATTATTCCCTAATTAAAGAGGAACAATGACAAAAGAAATGGGGGAAGAGAAGAAAAGGAAGGGATTGGCTAAGCTAAATCTAGATGTCTAAGACAAGTGGATACTAACTACATAGTTCCATGGATGCATATTCCAACATAAACTTCAGGCCAAATGTAGTTCTCCCAAGAAATGGGATAGAATAATAATGATGATCAGACTAGCATGATTAATGTTATAGAAGAAATGGAAAATATGACAAACAAATGAGAATGGTTCAGTAAATAAGAAGTTGATGAGATGAGAAAGAATGATCTTGTAAAATAGTAAGTGCATGGGGAAAGATGAAATGAATTGGTGTTTTTGTTCTTATAAAAGTCTAAGAGTTTTAAAACTTAACAATTTCTTGTAAAACAATGAGAGCATTCAAACTTAATATTTGCTCACAAAATGGTGAGAGTGTGGGATGGTGGAATGGGAATGTACAAATGTACAAAAGCATAAGACAATGTTTTTGTTCTTTTATGGATCATGTTTTGATGTTTTTGGTATTTTCAAAGTATTTCCAATATTTGTAGTTTTTTTGGGATAAAATATGCACAAGGTGGGACCATATAGTCGAGGAGATGTACCTCCTAAGAGTAGAGGTTCCAATAAGATAGCTAAGTTGGCTGTAATGACCCATACTCATAAATCGATGAGAGTGAGGTGCTTGATTACTCACAAAATGGTGAGAGCATATGGAAAAGGGGGACTGAGGTGAACTCAACATGAATTGAGCATGACCTAGATAGTCTTAAAATGACCTCAAGTTATAGTAATTCCATCCACATAAAAGGTGAGGAGAAACCAACCAGGTCTCAACAAGTTCTCAAATCTGGCAAATGGCCAGTCAAATGAAAATAGTAATGGTAAGGTGATACAAAAATGCTTGATAAACAAGTGTTTCCCCTAGTTTACCCATAATCAGTTATAACTCGGATACAACAGCATAGGTCAATAATACTAATTTTTTCATAGGCAGTTATAATTAGTAGCAAGACTAGTGAGACACTAATTTGCCCATAGATAGTTATAATCAGGTTCACATAAACAAAAGTGGATATAAGTTGAAAGATATCTTGCCAGATCAACTGTCACACTACTTTCATAGACTATCATTATAAACATTAAAATCTATCAAAAATATATTTACCTATTTAGAATATTACTTCCATTACTATTTTTAAAGGTTCTTCAACCATTAATTTATAATACCTTCACTTTTAATCTAACTAACTTCATCAATGATTGTTTCTATCAAATATATTTAAACTAAAATCAATATAAATTTAATAAGTTATATGAATTTTATTATAAATCACTTCAGAAAAAAATGACCCTTTAAATTAATACCTTCACTTTTAAACTAATTAACTTCATCAATGATCATTTTTATCAAATGTCTTTAAACTAAAATCAATGCAAAACTAATAAGTTATATGATTTTTATTATAAATCACTTAGAGAAAAGATGATCATTTGTTTGAAATATCGAGCAAAAATAGAAAATAGAGAAATAATATAAACATTTAATCAAAATTTAAAAAAATATAATTTATAAAAAAATCAATTAAAAAATAATAATGCGTTGGAAAATGTTTCTAATAAAAAATACCATTCACCCTCCAATTGACATAAAAAAACATAAAGTCACTCCATTAGAGGTGATTAAAACCATCCCATATGGATATGAGATAAATATGTAGAGAGAATTACAAAGCAAGTTAGTCAAACATTAGTCCATAAATAATTAAACATGCATAAATAACTAACTAACCAAGCCTATCTATTCCTATGGGAATTACAAAGGATAGAAAGAAATAAATGAAAGAAATCAATACCATATTACCTTCCCAAATGGATTCATCATGCCCATGTGGCTCAAAATCATGTTCTCCCTTGATCAAGCATCCTTGTCTTTGTCAACAGTGGTGGCAAGCTCCTCCAATGCCTCAAGAACACTCCACAAAACCTAGGCTCATGATTTCAAATCACTAAAATAGTCTATCAATGAAGCTTGCAAAACAAAATCTATGATCAAATGCAAAGCCTTGTGGAAACAATTTAACATTATAACTTTTCAATATTCAAGCTTAAAATTCATGTCCATGGCCTCTCTATTTATATATTTTTAAAATTGGTCAGGATCAACCATGACCATCCATCTCAAGATTGAGATTTGTGGCCATGGATAATCCTAATATTTTGAATTAAACTCATAAATATCTTCAAGATAAATAAGCATTAAAGAGGCATGGGAGACATTAACTAGGCATGGATGACCCATAATTTTGATATTTTATGCACTTATGGCTTGATGGATGCCACCCCATAAATGATGTCATTAGGTGATAGAGATATTTAAAATCATTTTCGAAAAATAAATATTCAACAACTCTCATGAAAAATCCACTTAAGCTTTTGATTTGGATTAATTAGCCTTAAACAAGGTTAATCAACATTTGTTCAATTATTTGAAAATTGGCCCTCAATTAATCAAAATGGTTAGAAAGTCATATTACTAAGTTGTAATTTGACTCAGGAAGAATCAGAAGGTGACATTAAATACATCAAAACTTTATTTTCATTTATGATGTTTCCAACATAAAATAACAAAGGTATGTGATGTATACCAATGAATTTAGGAGAAAAGAGGGATCCATAGCACAAAAGGCAAAATCATTATTTTGACTCGAAATGATTTGATCAAAGTTAGCTATCCCATAAAATGCATTGCCCTATTTAGGGATACTTTGACCTAAACTATCACTTGTAAGTGACAAGTTCAAACCATTTAATGTGTTTTATAGATTTTGACCTAAAATGTTCATTTGAGTGTAGTTTGAGTAAGATTGACAATTTCTACACAAATGGTGTTAGGAATTGGATGTCTACAAAATCAACTTTGAACAAAATCATTCTATCAATTTTATGTTTGGGATCTCGAATACATATATAAATTCACTCTTATCAAATAAAAACTTAAAAAATAAACTTAAGATCTAAAGCATCAAGCATCCATGGCAATGGATCGAAAAAAATAATCATCTTTTTTGTTGTGATCTTCAGTTAAGACTCAAAATATATGTTGAGTATAACCAACCAGTGCATTTAGCATGGACTACCATGCTAGACATTGACCCCCACTTGGTCTCGTCAAGCTTCTTTGTGACTTTTCCTCTAGTGCATTTAGACTAGCTGCTATGGTTTTCCTTAACCAATGTTGTTTACACATTAACTACATATTTTTACCTTAACTTTGATTGTTAAGGCATTATTTGGCCCTACTAGTGCAATCATGAGTAAATAAGGGGAATGGTAATAATTTTGAGAAGCCTCATATTGTTTTCATCATTTTCAAATCTCGCACCCCTTTGTGATTTGTGCAATACACTTGCAAAGAAATCCTTCACAGGAACATCACCTGTATACTACTCAAAAGATAAATTGGTTCCATAGAGATTCAGTGCCTTACACAACTCTCTTACTTGCACTTTTGCACTTAAGGCAAAATCATGTGCATACAAAATACAACAACCTTATCTCTTTAGTGGAATGGTATGCCCCACAATGCAAACTTGTGAATTAGATTTTATTTGAACACGTGGCATTTAACTTGTGATTTCAGATGCTAATGATGCACTTGTATATTCTTGGAAGTGTCATTACAAATATTTATTTTCAAATGGTGGAAATAAAACAGAAGACAGTTACTTCTGCACCAAAACAATGATTTCATCACTATCACTCATTTATAATCTACATTCTGATCTAAACATATACATATACATAAAACAAATATACATGTGTATATCATTTTTCTATTATCCTTATATATATATATATATATATATATATATATATATATATATATATATATATATATTCTTGTCCTGATTTTATAAATGAATTTATTAACCTACTTACTCCTTTGCGCATGTTGTTTTTATCACTTAAAAATATTTGAATATTTATGTGTTAATTTAATTGAAATCCCTTTATCCATGTCACCACAACCTGTGTTCCAAATTGCATGCACTAACCTTGCAATTCTTGGTTTTCACTTAACATTGAAAAGAACATATCTATCTCTAAATCTTATTAAGGCAATATTGATGGCAATAACAGAAATGATAAATGTAATTGTAGTAGTGCCCTCTTTAATCTACATGAAAATATTTCATGTCCTTTCGATACTAATAAAATCTCTATGTTGCATGTGTATATATAAATTTTAATAATTACAAAAAAAACTTACAAGTTCAATATAAGCATGCATTTATTCTCACTTACTTTTACACAAAAGATAATAATATGTTTGAAAATTCTAATCATCATTTCTTTTTTAGGATAAAGTAATTTGATGTGACTTATGTTGTGATTTTAAGTTTAAACAAACCACAATCATTGGAACAATACACTTGCAAAGAAATCCTTCACGGGAACATCACCTATATACTACTCAAAAGAGAAATTGGTTCCATAGAGCTTCAGTGCCTTACACAACTCTCTTACTTGCACTTTTGCACTTAAGGCAAAATCATGTGCATACAAAATACAACAACCTTGTCTCTTTAATGGAATGTTATGCCCCAATCCATTCACATGCACGTATATCATATATATTCCTCCATGGGCCATGCCAACTCATCCACAAACCACATCGTCTACCACATCTCCTCCACAGTCATTATCAACTCACCACTGCCACCTCATCTTATGCATAGTGACTATGAATAGTAGCTTGTGAATAGTGTCTTGACTTGTCAAGGTTGAGACACCTCAATTCCCAACATTAACAAAAATATTAAATATTTTAAAAGTTTTATTAAATAAAAAATTTAAAAATATTCATTGTTATTTCATTTTATTATAAATACTCATCTTATCGCATAAGTATATATCCTCTCTCTCTCTCTCCTTTGGCAAAACTCAAAATTTTCATGGGCTCTATGGTCAAAAAGAGAGTGCAAAGGACGGAGGCAAAAACATTGAGATCTGAGGCCGAGGATATGATCAAGGATGGTTCCCAATAGACAATGGAAGATTTCCTATCTCGTCGAGGAAGAAGATTAATTTCATCCATGGGTTAATTTGTTTCTATTTACACTTGTTTGAGGTTGGTCTTGTATTTGGCTTTGCTCGAACACTGTCTCTTGGTTATTTTTAGGTTGAACGTTAGTTGCTTTGTTGATTTAAAGTCATTTTTAAGCTATTGTTCTCAGTTGTTGCTTTTTTTGTGGAGCTATCCTGATTTGAATTTGGTTTAATGATTTTGGTTGTATTAACTAAACCAATTATTGATTTAAATGATTTTATATAAATTATGAAATTGCATCAAAACTCTCTCCTTCTAATTTATAACTCCAACTTTAAAATATTTACCAATATTTAAAAACTAACTCCCATATATATTACTTCTTTAAAAAAAAGAAAAAAGAAAAAAGATTGAATAATTTACAATTCTCACACCGGTATGCCTCAAATAATCCACACCCACTTTCCCCACAAAAATGAAATTGAAAATAATAATCACAACTCACCCAAGCATTACTTCAAAAAGAAGGTTATTCGAAAGTAGGTTAGGATAGCGATCCCCAACCATTTAGATGCATAAGAAAAGTGGCGTAATTTATAAAGTTGCCGAAGAAATATTGTGCAAACCGCCAACGGAATTTTTTTTTTACCCACACTTAAAAGTGACTTGCGAAAGAAGATTTCGTGAATCGTGAAAGTGTTAAAACATAGCGATCCCCAACTATCTAGATGCATACCAATCGCACAACACGCCAGAAAAATGGCGCAATTTATATCATAGTGAGTTTTGTATTGGCGTTCACAAAAGGTTAATATGGTTTTATTTTTAAACAGGGTAGTTATAAGAAGATATGCTTCAGCTACGACTTATTTGAAATCTATAAAAGTAAACAATACTGATAAAGCAAATTCTATGGTACGTGGAAAGTTTATAGAATTCAGTAGTACAGTTGGAATGATCTTTGAGAAAGAAAAAATTACATATGACGCTAGATAGGTCTATGCTATATGTGGAATTTGAAGAAGACAATTTTTTTTTGTTGATTGGTGTATTGCAATTGTTCTAATAAGTACAGAGCCTCCCTCCATCCCTGATAGTTTGACACATCTTTTCCATGATTATTTTTGGAATGAATTTAGACTAGTTATTTAGGACATTATAACCACTTGGCATGTAATGTAGAGTTTACATGATATAAAATCGAACTAAAACAAAATGAAACAAAAAAAGGATAAAAATCCATGAAGCAAAAGTGTGACTACAACTGCTCCCCCACTGCCATATGTCAAAAATTAAGAACCACAAAAATATAAATGACATGTAGATAACAGTATTTGAAGATCAACAATAATTTTAGTAGAAATTATGAACAATGTTAACATATGTTGAAGCTCTATTAAATAAATAGAGATATGCCTAAATAACGCCAATGAAATATTCCAATATTTATATATCAACTTTAGATCAAACTTTATATTTGTTATCATAATATGTATTTCAAATGATTTAATTGGTTGAACAAAAAATGGATAATTAAAAGTGATTCCAATAATACCTACTTTAATAAGGACAAAAAATAATATTCTTCTCGATACCAAAAATTAAAGAGAACTAACTTAATAGATATTTAATGAAATAAAAAAATGTTTATATATAAAAAACCATTATAAAATTATGGAATGTCATCCAAAATATCATCAAAATTTTCTTTACATTATCTTTTCATACTTTTGAAAGCATAAAATCTTTAAGAAAAATGTCTATCTAAAAGTTTCTTTTTTCTATACATATCATCCCTATCAAAAATAAAAAATTTAAGAAAAATGTTTATTTTTATTATAGCATTATAGAATTCAAGAAAAAATAGAATTCACTTCCAATCATGAAATGCTTCCTTGAAGTTCTTCTAAGAGGAACTGAGTGCCATTCTTCCAAGCTCTTCCAACTTGGTGGCTGCCCTATTGAATTCCTCTCTTTCCAGGACACTCCTTACAGCACTCTCAACCTCTCCTCTCTCCTCACAATCCCATCTTCATTCTTCCTAACCTCAACCCCCACCTTGGCATTCTCCACCACAATCCTCGCATTCATCATCTGGTCCCCAAAGACAGGCCATGCAACCATAGGTATCCCCAATTATTTCGTTGGCTACCGACGAAATAATGTGCAAACTACCCAACAAATTTGTCCCACAACCAAGTTGAGACCCACTTAAAAAGTGACTTGCGAAAGGAGGCAAAATAGATTTCCCGAAATTTCCACACTCGTTCCTCACTACCGTGGAAATCACGTTATTTTACTTTACTTGCTATAAATACATGAGACTTACAGGAAAGGAAAGCAAAGCATGGTGTGAGAGATTTAATAATTTGTTGGTTTGTTTATTAATATTCCACCGGTGTCATCTCAACCCCTGCTCATTGTTACGATGGATATTAATCCGTTTTCTTGTCAACCACACAAAAAATGTGATGCGTTACAAGTTTATATGTTAATTTTTATAGAAGTAGGATTACTTTAGTAGAATGGATCTCTCAATTATTTATATTAAATGGAAGGAGGTTGATTCAATATAAAGTCTGTTGATAAATAATGTCATAAGATAGTTGTTATGATATGAAGTTAGACAATGTTTTTGATATTGGTAAGCTTTTCTTTTTTGAGATAATGTTAATTTAGTAGATTTTTTTCTTGGTTAAGTATATCTAGTAATTATGATTTTCAGTTTCTTTGTAATTGTGAATTCATTATAGTATTAGTATAGAGGATATAAAAAGATATATAAGTTGGTATTTATATGAATATTGTTTTCAAATTTATTAAGATTAAAATTAAATTGAAAGAGTTGTAATTTATTTAATGTGTTTGATAATAAAATAATATATTACTATTGTCATGGTTAAAATATGAATTATCAAAATCATATTTAAATTATTTATTTTTAATTTCATTTAAAATACATATTATAATAATAAATATAAAGTTAGATTTAAAATTTAAATTTAAATATTTGAAATACTTAATTGAACTTCAACATATATCAGCTTTGTTCATAATTTCTGTCAAAATTATTGTTGATTCCACAAAACTGTTATCTACGTGCCATTTATATTTTTGTGGTTCATGATTAAAATTACTGCACTTTCTGCAATGAGCAGAAAATTTGTCTTCTTCAAATTTAACGTGTTGCTTTTGTGGGCGCAACACCTGCTATCTGTGAAGTATGGTTGTGAGCAGACTGTTTTTGCAGAAGAAGAGCAAACGTCAACACTTAATGTGTCTGACAATGGATGGGTACAAAATAATCTCCTATACTGAAAATATTCATACCTGATGCAACCAAAATGCCTCCTATATAATAAGGTCAATAAAGAACACGTATAACCATACAACAAAGAGAGTGTCGGCCACTGAAATAAGCTGCAAACATTTTTCAAATTTGCATGCAAAGCAGGAGACAATGAAAACTAAATAGAACTGTATATTTTAAAATATGCATATAGAATGACTGGCCAAAGAAAAAAAAAAAAATGAGTCATGTAGAATAAATTAATCCATATACTTTATTAAAAGCCTTTATACTAAGATATATACATGATCAATTCATAACTACCTATTAGAAGATTGTAAAAAAAAAAGTATTAGTGACCTTTGTACTAATAAGTTAGCGAGATTCAAAATGAATAATTTATAAAGCATAATATTTATTAAAGGTTTTTAAAATAAGGGAGTATATTAAATAGTTTAATTGTGAGGGAAATCTATAATTAAATATATTTGAGTTTGAGTAATATTTGGATGTATTAGCTCTTATAAATATTATTTATATGTAATAAATATTAAATATATCATTTTTTTTTTAAGATGAAATTTTACGAAACATTATTCATAAAATATAAATTAATTCAAAATTATATATTGAAATCTTAAAAAATCATAACATATAATGAAAAAATGAGTTTTAGTCAATCTATCAAAAATATATTTATTTGTTTAAAATATAACTTCTATTACTCTTATTAAAAGTTCTTCAATTATTAATTTATAATACCTTCACTTTTAAGCTAATTTTATCAATGATCATTTCTATCAAATATCTTTAAACTAAAATCAATGTAAAATTACTAAGTTGTATAATTTTTATTATAAATTAATTAAAAAAAAAGATGACTCTCCTCTCAAAATATTAAGCAAAAATACAAAATATTTAGTGAAAGAATATAAACACTTAATCAAAATTAAAATTAAAATTAAAATAAAAAATATATAATTTATAAGAAATCAATTTTAAAAAAGTTCTCTGAAAAATGTTTCTAAGAAAAATTACAATTCACCCTCAAATTGACATAAACAAACATAAACTCACTTGGTTAGAGGAGAACAAAACCATCCCATATGGATATGGGATAAATCAATTTTGGACAAA
Organism: Torreya grandis; assembly: GCA_037957365.1. Taxonomy (NCBI): domain Eukaryota; kingdom Viridiplantae; phylum Streptophyta; class Pinopsida; order Cupressales; family Taxaceae; genus Torreya; species Torreya grandis. The sequence continues at coordinate 2,884,478 of JARHVA010001853.1, read as the reverse complement.
ATCATTCTAGCACTTTTCTGTTTGGAGCTTGAATATAGATATAAAGTCATACCTATTAAATAAAAATTTAAAAAATAAACTTTAAGATTTAAAGCATTAATCATTCATGGTAATGGAATGAAAAAATTCAATTGCTTTTATTGTTGTTATCTTCGATCAAAACTTAAAATATATATGTTGAATGTAACTAGCCAGTGCATTTGAGGTGTGGATCGTCATGCTAGACATTGACCCCAAATTGGTCCCTTCAAATTTATCCATGACATTGACCCTGATAAGTTTGGTTTAATTGTTGTCATTTTCCTTAGCCATTGTTGTTTGCATTAACCATAGATTTTTCCCTTAACCTTGATTGTTAAGGCATTGTTTGGCCCCATAGACGCAATCACGAGTAAATAAGGGGAATGGTAGTAATTTTGAGAAGCGTCATATCGTTTTCATCATTTTCAAATATTGTACCCCTTCACGAGATATCTATAAACTCCCCTTCACGAGCTTAGTTTCTCTTGTCCTATTTGTCACCAATACTGGATAATTGAGGACTAGTTGATGAGTTCACAAATACTATAATTAGTTTTTATTCTTTGTTTAAATTATTTTTCACTAGGTAAGTTCTCACACCTCCTACATCATAGGGTTTTAAGGTTGTTCCTTTCTAAGATGTGTGATATTGCTAAACCATAAAACCGTTCATTTAACGCATAATCATTATTGGATATGCTACATATAAATAATTTTAAAGTCTATACCTTTGTATTTTGGCTTTATACTATAAAGGAATTTGAATGTTTAGAATTTTGACTCCTAGTCTATTCACTAACCATGTATATACACTCAAATTATGAAGCCTATTGGTTATACTAAAAAGTAAATTCTATTGAAACACTCCATTGATTTTATCCTTACTTGTATTAATATAATTTCCTATGTAGTAATGCCATATTATAACACTTACTAATGTCCTATTTATTTTATACTTGATTGTACTAATTTTTGAACCCTAAATTCTCATGTTATGCTACATTCATATTCAAAGGTTGAGTGTGCATATTCTCATGAAAATGTATTATTATAAAGTGGAATCACAATAGGAAGGTGATCATGACAAAGATCCCTCTGCTCCCTCCATGATGCAATGTTCAAATTTTCTCATTTCAATCAAATTTACAAGGATGTTTATCCACTTTCTTGGAGGTAAAGGAAAACTCATAGCCTTTAGATTATTTGTAATGGTATACATAAATCAATTTACATTCTTTCTAAAAATGAGTATGTACATATATTCATTGCTTGTATAATAATCTTTATTACAATCTATATAATGCCTTGAATCTTCTCTATCTTGTTTGTATATATAATACCCTATACATTTTGTATATCTTTATCATATATGCTACAAATAAGGGTAGATGTAGTATAATGGGGGACAAGAGGGGGGGGCTTAAAGAAACACTTTTTCCTTCTACTAAAAATAACAATTGTTTAACTTAAAGATAATTTTAGAGACACTTAGAAAGTGAATTTGACAATCACGTAAGAACATGAATTATGGAATCTTTAATGTAGTTTCTAATTTTTTCCCCCAATACCCCAATGATAAAAGCGTGTAAAATAGATGCATTTATTGCAATAGCTTGATACTTTTTTGTGAAAAGATAAGGAGACTGCATGTGTAGGAACACATTTTTTCTAGTAAATGAATGAATTGGTATATGAAATTTCATAAATGGATAGATGAAATGTTGAAGATTGTAAACAATAGTTTAACATTAAAAAAATTATATATTAAAAAACTACTCTTTTCCCTTTACAAACCCATATAATATTTTTAAATAATAAAATTTACTTGATCAAATGTGTCGACAAAGATGAAAAAGACTCTTAAATTTTTTTAAACCATGATCCGAGCAACAATTCAGGTGACGGGTCTAGCCCAATTGATGATGAAACTTTCAGGAGCCATAACTTTTGCACCGTAGTTCCAATTGACTCATCGTTTGAACCATTGGAAAGCTAAGAATGAGGAGAACACGGTGAGATGGCATGGATCTTTGCTAGATGAAGTTTGAAACTCCAAAACACAATGAAAGTGCCCCAAATTTCAATTTTAGTAGTGTATTATAAAAATAATAAGTTTTTAAAAATAGTAATTCTTCAAATTTTGTATTATTGTAAATCATGGAAGTCAAACCAATTCATCTCCCTTGAGATTGGTGACCTTCCACATCCTCTTCCCACCTTCAAAACATGTATAAATAAAGATGTAACCTGAAATAGAAATTAGACATCTCTTCTCACAGATAAGCATATGTTTGGGTATGCAAATTTTTATTAATAAAACATCTCTTCTCAAATATAGCATTATTGGAATTGTCTTGTTCTAGTTTCTTGAATTATCTTTCAACCAAAGATTTCGAGTTTTGTATAAGTGGTATCAGAGTAGTTTTTATTTAGATTGTATGATCCTGAGGATGAGGTCAAATTACAAGAAGCTTGGGTGAAAAATAGAACTAGTAGACTATCCATCCATTCGCTCCAAATGACTTTAAATGGCGGACAACACTGAGACATCCGATCCTTTCAAAGAAATGGTGAATGAAGCCCTCCAACAATAGCAAGCATAGATGCTAAAATAATTTTCTCAAATTCTCCAACAAATGTTGATGGGAAATTCTAGCTCCTCATCCACACCCCCACATCCTTTCAGTGCCCCAACACCCTTCAAAGTTCAGGTGAATTTTGATATCCCTACATTTGAAGGCAAAATCAATGCTGATGTAGTAGAAATTGGTTAAATCAATTGTCATATTATTTTTCTATAAATAAATTCATCGATAAAGAAAAGATCACTTTTTCTCTTTTGAAAGCATCATTGCCTATCAAAAATTGGTGGGAAGTGTATAAAAAGAGATTCAGTGCAAATCATATTGGCCTTGAGATGGAACCTACCTAGGATGATTTCATAAAAAATATAAAAGGAAGAATACTACCTCATTGGAGCATATGACGATCTATATATAGAGTGGCAACAACTTCACCAAAGTAAGGAACAGTCTATTCAAGATTACACTGACATTTTTCATTCTCTATATGTGAGATTGGACATCCAAGAAAGTGAGAAAAATAAGGTTCTCAAATACCATGGTGGACTACAATGGTACATATGGGGAGAAATAGAACTCTTCAATTTGGAAACCCTTGGTGAAGCATACAGGTTCATAGTGAAGATTGATCATAAGTATGGAAGAATGAATACAAAGAGTCAGCCATCAAAATAGAAAAATGACAAAGAAGGTCAAACACGAGGCCAAAATTGGAAGCAAAAGGAAGAAAAGACTGAGAAGTGGTGTGATTATCACAAATATGGAACTCACTCTAAAGAAGAATGTCAATCCATCAAGTCCTTGCTTTCTGAGTCATAGTTCTCAACATCTACTTCTCTGACTCATACAGACCCTGCAGTTGAAGAGGTTAAAGAATAAATTATAGATGTTAAGCCTGAAGCCATTATTGCTTCATCACAGACCCACGAGGAGAGGCTAGATGACAAGAAAAGGTTGTTTCACTCTAAGTTATGGGTGAAAGGTAAGCCTCTGCATTTCATTCTTGATAGTGGAAGTCAAAATAATTTAATCTCTATTAATGTTATGAAAAACCTAAATCTATTCATGAAGCCTCACCCAAAGACATACAATATTGGACGGTTGAGTCCAGGGAGAAACATCTGTGTCACCCACCAATGTCTTCTCTCATATGCAATAAAACCTTTCCAAGATGAGGTCTTATGTAATGTGGTCAATCTAGATGTTTATGATGTACTCTCTGGTTAACCATTCATGTATGATCGACATGGCATCTATAAATCAAAAACTCAAAGGATTACTCTCACTCTTGGAACACGACACTACAGGGTACTAGAGGTACCACCTTCTACATCTATCTCTCTGATTAGTGCAAAGAAATTTGTTCTCATGGTGGTCAAGCCACAAGAATCCAAAAGGGCTGATGTTGTAGCCCTAACTACACAAACAACACAACAACAAAATAAAATAGATATCAAGCTAAAAAATTTCATGGCCTTCCATCCACAGACTCATGATCAGATAGAAATGGTGAATAATCGAGCCCTGCACATTTCCATAAATCACAGTCCATTCCAAGTCTACATCGGGAATCAAATCAAACTACAACTGCCACACTTGATGACAAATCTTGATGCAATGGGGACCATTGCTTCTCAAGGAGGAAGGAATGATTCAGGAAACAATTCAAGTGATAATTTAGGTGACGGGTCTACCCTAATTGATGATAAAACTTTTGGGAGCCATGACTTTTACACCATAGTTCCAATTGACTCATCGTTTGAACCGTTGGAAAGCTAAGAATGAGGAGAACATGGTGAGATGTCATGGAGCTCTGATTGATGAAATTTGACCCTCAAAAACCCAATGGAAGTGCCCTAAATTTCAATTTTAGTAGTGCAGTGTAAAAATAGTAATTCTTCAAATTCTGTATTGTCGTAAATTGTGGAAGTCAAACCAATTCATCTCCCTCGAGATTGGTGACCTTCCACATCCTACCCCCACCTTCAAAACATGTATAAATGAAGATATAACCTGAAATGAAAATCAGACATCTCTTCTCTGAGATAAGCATATGTTTGGGTCTGCAAATTTGTATTAATAAAACATCTCTTCTCAGAGATAGCATTATTTGAATTGTCTTGTTCTAGTTTCTTGAATTATCTTTCAAAAAAAGCTTTCAAGTTTTTGATCAGTGGTATTAGAGCAATTTTTCTTTAGAGTGTATGATCCCAAGGATGAGGTCAGATTATAGGAAGCTTGGGTGAAAAATAGAACCAACAAACTATACATCCATTCACTCCAAACGACTTTAAATGGTAGACAACACCGAGACATCTGGTCCTTTCAAAGAAATGGTGAATGAATCCCTCCAACAACTAAAATTGTAGATGCTAAAATAATTTACTCAAATTCTTCAACAAATCTCGATAATAAATTATGGCTCCTCATCCACACTTCCACATCCTTTCAGTGACCCAACACCCTTCAAGGTTCAAGTGAGTTTTGATATCCCTACATTTGAAGGCAAAATCAATGCTAATGCAATAAAAAATTGGTTAGATCAATTGTCATCTTATTTTTCTATAAATAAATTCATTGATAAAGAGAAGATCACTTTTGCTCTTTTAAAAGCATCATTGCTTGTCAAAAATTAGTGGGAATTGTACAAAAAAATATTTAGTGCAGATGATATTGGCCTTGAGACGAAACCTACCTAGGATGATTTCGTAGAAGCTATAAAGGAAGAATACTACCTCATTGGAGCATATGATGATCTCTATACAGAGTGGCAACAACTTCACCAAGGTAAGGAACAGTCTATTCACAGACATTTTGTATTCTCTATCTATGAGATTAGGCATCCAAGAAAGTGATAAATATAAGGTTCTCAAATACCGTGGTGGACTACAATGGTACATCTAGGGAGAAATGGAAATCTTCAATTTGGAAACCCTTGGTGAAGCGTACAGGTTCATAGTGAAGATTGAGAAGAAGCATAGAAGAATGAATATGAAGAGTCAACCTTCAAAATAGAAAAGTGACAAAGAAGGTCAAACATGAGACCAAAATTAGAAGCAAAAAGAAGGAAAGACTGAGAAGTGGTGTGATTATCACAAATCTAGAACTCACTCTAAAGAAGAATGTTGAGCCATCAAGTCCTTCCTTTCTAAGTCACAATCCTCAACATCCACTACTCTGCCTCATACAGACCCTGCAGTTGAAGAGGTTGAAGGAGAGATTATAGATGTTAAGCCCGAAGCCATTGTTACTTCATCACAAACCCACGAGGAGAGACTAGATGACAAGAAAAGGTTGTTTCACTCTAAGTTATAGGTGAAATGTAAGCCTCTGCATTTCATTCTTGATAGTGGAAGTCAAAAGAATTTAATCTCTCCTAATGTTGTGAAAAAGCTAAATTTGTCCATGAAGCCTCACCTAAAGCCATACAATATTGGATGGTTGAGTCCAGGGAGAAACCTCTGTGTCACCCACCAATGTATTCTCTCATATGCAATAAAACTTTTCCAAGATGAGGTCTTAAGTGATGTGGTCAATCTAGATATTTGTGATGTACTCTTTGGTCAGCCATTCATGTATGATCGACATGGCATCTATAAATCAAAAACTCAAAGGATTACTCTCACTCTTAGAACATGGTGCTACAGGGTACTAGAGGTACCACCTTCTACATCTATCTCTCTAATTAGTTTCAAGAAATTTGTTCTCATAGTGGTCAAGCCACAAGAATCCAAAAGGGCTGATGTTGCAGCCCTGACTACACAAACAACACAATAATAAAATAAAATAAAATAGATAACAAGCTAAAGAAGTTCATGGCCTTCCATCCACAGACTGATGGTCAGACATAAATGGTGAATAATCGAGCCCTGCATAGTTTCATAAATCACAATCTATTCCAAGTCTGTATTGGGAATCAAATCAAAGTACAACTACCACACTTGATGATAAATATTGATGCAATGGGAAACATTGATTCTCAAAGAGGGAGGAATGATCCAGGCAACAATTTAGGTGACAATTCAGGTGACGGGTCTATCCCAATTGATGACAAAACTTTTGGGAGCCATAACTTTTGCATCGTAGTTCTAATTGACTCACTGTTTGAACCGTTGAAAAGATAAGAATGAGGAGAACACAGTGAGATGGCATGGAGATTTTATTGATGAAGTTTGACCCTAAAAAAATAATGAAAGTGCCCCAAATTTCAATTTCAGTAGTGCAATCTAAAAATAGTAATTCTTCAAATTCTGTACTATTGTAAATCATGGAAGTCGAACCAATTCATCTTCCTCGAGATTGGTGACCTTCCACATCCTCCCCCCACCTTCAAAACATGTATAAATGAAGATGTAACCTGAAATGAAAATCAAACATCTCTTCTCAGAGATAAGCATATGTTTGGGTCTGCAAATTTTTATCAATAAAACATCTCTTCTCAGAGATAGCATTATTTGAATTATCTTGTTCTGGTTTCTTGAATTATCTTTCAACCAAAGCTTTCAAGTTTTTGATCATATGGTCTACTCCATGACTAGTTTTAGGCTAGGTTCGAACCTCCCCAAACTTATACCCAATGTAATTTTGGAGGGAAAATGTAAAAGTAAAAAATTGAAATGTTAAAAAGGTGTATGCCCTTTGAAAGACATATTACACATTTTCCCCTATAAAACATGTCTTCTACACCCTTTGAAAAATATTTTTATAAGGAAATGTAAATATTTAAAAAAATTGAAAGGAAAGGGTGTATGCCCTTTGCTAATATAGGTTTTTTTCTTTTACTATTTGCTTGTATTAGTGTGAGTATATATTTAATAAAATAAATGTAAGTTGCATTTAGTTATATTACATTTTATATTCTTATACTTTAAATTTAATTTACTAAATATAATAAATTAGGGCCATTCTACATATTTTGAAATTGATTCTAAAGTAGTAAGAATAACCATTTAGAAGTTAGTTTTTCAAAATCTATTTTGGTCAATACTTAGTTTTCAAAATTTTAAGGCATGAAGATAGAATGAGAATTAAAATATTGAATCATGCTACGTATGTAATAAATCTATACCATTGAGTATGCCCCCCTACTTTACCTAATTGAGTATGACCTACCTACTTGAGTATGTTCTACTCAATTGAGTACCCAAGCCATATCTTGATCTTGATTATCCTTAAACCCTTATCATAAAACCTAAAATCTTTAACCCTTAAAACCTAAATCCTTAAAAGTAAAATCTAAAACCTTAAACCCTAATCCAAAAAACTATAAAAAATTGTAATCATAAAACCCTAAAATCCTAAAACCTAAGTGCTAAAAGATAAACCCTAAACCCCATAAATCTCAATCCCCTAAACCCCAAAGCCTAAGTTCCACAATGATAAAATTGATTTGACACAATATTCAAGCCTTATTTGTTTAAGTAAAATTTGGGATGGTGAGAGTCAATGAGTGAGTGATTAGGGATGACGATGGATGAAGATTAGGGATGATAAGTGATGATGAGAGTGACTATAGACAATGAGGGTGTGATTAGGGATGATGAAGGCCAACGAGGAAATGTTTAGAGATGATGAGGGATGAAGAGGGTTTAGGAGGGAGTGATGAGGGATGATGAGGGAGTGATAAGGGATAATCGAGGTCAATGGAAGATAATGAAGTGACAAAGGATGATGATAAATGATGAGGGTTGATGAGCGAGTGATTAGGGATGATGAGGACTAATGAGGAAGTGATTAGGGAGAAAGAAGAATGAGAAGTGAGTGATTAAGGATGGTGAGTAGATATTGATAGAATGATTAGGGATAATGATATGCATGATAGTAAAATTAAGTTTTTTATATTATAAATTAAGATAATTTATTTTATTTTATTTTTTATATGTGAAAAAAATAAATTATAAAGTTAAATTTAATTTAATTAAATAGATACCTCTACATTATTAATATTAAATTATAAAATATATAATTATTTATATACCAAATAGCAACAGATACTTATTCAGAATAATCATCTTTCATTATATATATAAAATCCTAATCTTTCTTAAATTCACTTTTTATTGCGTCTCACAGCCAAGGGGTGAATGGTAAAGGAAACTGGGTGTGGCAGCAGGTTCAAATGCAACAACGCGGTTTGGAAGGCGTTCCAGACCGTCAAAACACCCACCATCGGACCCTGGTTTGACAGCATTTTCATATACCCCATCCCCATTTCGGATGTGGTCAAGCTGTAAAATTAAAATAATAAAATAATTATAACATTCATGGAAACTTTATGTTTGCTTTGGGCCGATTGTTATTGTTACTGGCTTTGCAGTTTAAGATAGTAGGTAAAGCTCTTCAATTTTTATGTCCACTCTATTTTATTGTCCTCATGATAAATCAGGCTCAGAATTCAGTTTTGCCCACATGAATTGTAAATAAATAAATATATATATATATATATATATATATATATATATATATATATATATACTTATATACTGATATATATATACTGATTATAACTTATCAGGTCGATAGAATTATGCCAGACAAAGCTAACCTTACGATCGAGCGGGTCTCGGAATACCCTTTTGCTACAAGGAGAACAGGTGAAATATGAAGCCAACCATCAGAAGATATTCACATTCTTTCAGAACTAAAACTGATATGTCTTCAACATCCTGCACTGGAAAATCAGGGAAAGAAGACTAGGTTTTTTTTTGGTTGCCTTAGTTTTATTAACTCCTCTTTGCAGATTTTTTCATCACCATCATAACAACCACTTGGAAGTTTAATAGGACAAGGGTCTTTTTATTTTTAAAGATTTACGTTTTTTTTTTTTTTTTTTTTTTTGGGTTATTTATAATAAAAAATATATATAATTATTTTTCTTTTTAAGATAGATTTCAGCTTTTACCCAAAGCTTTAACTGGTTTTGGGGCACATCAGGAGGCTTGGTGTCTGAGAAACATAAAACCAAATACCAGATTTAAGCACGCTACTACCTAAAAATCCCTAACAAATAAGGAAGAAATCCAAAGCTAAAAACATAAAGACCAAACCAGAAAATAAATCCCAGGCAAAACACATGCCAGAAATAAAAAGACCTAATAACAAATCACTTCAAAACACAACAAAACCAGCCAATAAAAAGAATCAACCTCTTGCTGCCAACAAGTGCCTACCTTTGCTAGAAAGCAAAGATTCCATTGTCCACTGAGTGCTGCCATAAATTGAGTTCACAGCATCAATTTGCAACCTTTCTACTTATGTTTTCATACTTCTTTTCCTTTTCATGTTGTAGTTTGGTGTCTTCAATCTATAAGGATGTTGAGCTAATGACAAAATTTCCCTGCTAACCAGCGCTTTTTCTTCCTCCTCCAAACCTTTACCATCATCTTTAAAGACTTCCCTCTACTATGACCCTTCAGGAATTGGAGAAGCTTGATCTAAAACCTCTGCGCTGAGATTCTTAATGGCCTCTTCCCCTTCCTAAATGGAAGGAGAAGGTTACCCTGCCACCAAACCATCCAAACCTCAAGTTGTTACCAAAACCACACCCTTATGAGGACTACCCTGACTATCTTGATGGACAACCAAAGGTGGAGAAACCTGAATAGGAGTGGATTTTGAAAGAAATAACATGTTGTGAACCAAATCTCAATTAGGGCATCCAAATTTTCTGATCCACTTCATTAGAATCATTGCATGTGATCCTTCAAAACCCTTCTTAGGGCATAAAGCAATTTTGTGATCCACTTGATTACATTTGAAGCATCTAAATGGCAGTCCTTCAAAATTAATAAATTGAGTCCACATTCCATGGGATGACTAACTCTGAATGGAATGATACAAAATTTTGGAGATATCAATCAAAATACACACCCTAATAAAACTCTGATTAATTGCTAGAAATTCATCGATTTTAACAAAAACACCTAGCTTACTAACTAGTTGTTTAAGGAGACCAATATCACGCATGGCTAATGAAAGATTATAAAATATTACCCAAATCAGAGCTTGAAAAATAACCAAAGCATCTAGATCAAAAAAAGGAGCTTGGGGCTCAAAAACACCTCCCACTTACCAACAAACCAAGGCCCATTAGACCAAATAAAATCTCTATCTTTATAAGAATGAAACACCTAAGCATAAAAAAACCATTTGAAAGCATCAAAAGAGAGGGAAATTTTAACAAAGGCAAGGTTACTTTTGACCATTTCAAAAGATCTTCCCATGAAGACCACTTCCCCACACATCTATCAATTAAAGACTTGCACTCTCTATCCAATCTTATCACTAAAAGATCTGCATCTAAAATTCCCAGAATAGGAGGTGTATCAAAAAATACCAATGGGACATCTCCAAAACAAGTTGTTTCCATAACCACTTTCTGTTGGACCTCTACTTTTGCTTCCCCTTGAACACACCATCACCTCTACTTCCTCCACAAAAGGTTTTTTCAAAGGAATCTAACCTCTGGGAATAATAATGTGATTAGAGCTAGGCTAAACTTTAACAAGAAACTCTTTACAGGATTGCCCATGGGTATGGAAAGGATTAGAAATACTTTTGCAACTAGCAAACACCAATGATCTTGAGGAAACCCTAGCTGCCCTTTATACAACTTTAGTATCCCTCTTACGTGGAGAGGAACATGCATGAAAATAGTCTATATCTTCATTTGAATGCTCCAGCCCAACAGATTTAGGTGAGTTACCTATACCTTTCAGCACAAAAATAAAACTATCTTAGGATTTTTTCTTTACCTCTGCCAACTCCTCCCCTACCAACCATACCACAGCTTCCCAACATCGAATCACAACCTCCCCCTTTCTCTTCACCCTCACTCTCCTAGCTACAACCTATTGTCAACTCCTTCACCATTGTTCTCCTGGCAGACTCTGTTGCTGTTGCTTCTCTCCCACTTGTTAATGTCGCCTTCATTGTCATTCCCCAAAATGTTGGGTAACAACATGATATACTTTTTTATCCTTTGAGGAATTTTGTAATGACCCTGTTTGGAGGCTAAAATGTATCAATCAATGAAAAATCCACTTGCAAGCGTTTTCACATGAAGCCCTTGTGACCAAAGGAGGTAAAACCCTATACAACTATTTTTTCTTATAATAAATGTTTTAAAATAATTGATCTGTTTCTTACATTTATTAGACATTTTTATTATTATTTATATTTTAGATATTATATTTAAATAAGTAATAAATATATAAATATTATATGTATTTAATAATTTATATTTTTTAAAAATATAAAACAAATAAACTTTAAAAATAATATGAATAAAATTAATTAAATTGTCATTATATATTATTATTAAATTGTCATGTTTTATTATATAAAAATATTATAATATATATTATATAATATAATATTTTTATGTATTACATAATATAATATTCATATATATTCTATAATTAATATTTAATGTACAAAAATAATATAATATATGTTATTTATATAATAATTAATATTTAATATATAAAATTATTATACTATTATATATATTTGTCATGTTATAATATAACTATATTATATATTATTTATATATAAATATACAATATATATGAGGGCCCACATTGTACACAAAACTAAGTTTCAGGTTGGGTATTAGATTTACATGATACATACACATTACAAAATGGGTTTGCATCTTGTAGGGTGGTGACATCTTTGATAGGGAATTTTCTATTGTCAAGGTTGGATAAGAATGCCATGAGAGTTAATTTTATTATGACATGGATCCACATTCGATGTGCATCTTGAACCAATGTTGTAATACCGCTAACATTGAGACAAAACTTTGAGGTAGTGATGGTTATCTTATTACTTGTATCTTCTATTCATCCATGCTACAAATATATTGAAACATGGAGCAATTACACCAGGCATAGAAACATATTAATATGCCATACTTGAACCCTAGAAGAAAATTCGAGCACAATTAGAGGTTATCTTCATAAGCATCTTATATAACCATACAGAAAAAAACATAAAAATTAATAGATTACTCATCAACAAAAGTATGTTTTGGAAACATTACTAAAATGAATATCATGTTATTGTTGTTTAACACTTCATACAAAAAAGTTAGATGTGGTCAATGGTAATTGTTTATTTTGGTAAAGTAGGGTTTTGTAAAATAAAAAAGTGTAAATCGACACTTGTACCACACACAAAAATTTTAACTGCAAAACTTCTCTCACCTTTTTTAAATAAAACATTAATAAGTAATAATTTCATAAACATAATAGATAATATTTTTATTATTAAAAAAGTGTCATTCATCTTCTTTCCCAAGTAATTGTTCCCCTTTTTGCAAGTGTGTCGATTTGATTTACATATGTGTTGCACGTTGATATTCGTATTGACATGATTTGTACTTTGAAAGTGTTTTTTGTAATGGCAAGATGTGTTGTTGAGTCTCTATATGGTGAATACAAAAGAAGCTATGAAATTTTGTCACAACACCTTGGTTGATGGCATCAAAGATGAAAATATCCTAAAGAGGATGATGCCCAGTTAATCCACTACGTGCTCAATGCTTTTCTAGGGTTGCAGAGACCCTTTGGTGGACAGTGTGATTCAAGCCATCACTAACTCAGCCCTATCCACTCCACATTTTGACACCTTGAAAATCACCCAAATCATTGGTATTCAAATTGTTTTTTTGGTGGGATAACAACACTTTGACACTCCATGAAGATGTGGAACATCTTGGTACTGTGCTTGGAAAGAGAGTTGATGAAATATGGAGCCCATGAAAGAAGTTTTTGTGGATAATATCACTCAAGATAGTAATTTATATGTAATTTGTGGTAATCTTGGTATTCCTTCATTGAGATATGAAGACTCTAAGCTTAATGAATCTTTGGTGGAACTAATCATGGAAGATGAATTTTTTGTTGATAATCTCATGATCATGGTTTTGAGATCTTTTAAGGATTAGTTTGATATGCAATTTTGTAGTAGAATTGGAATTAGAAATTATTTGTTTTTTACTATATTTTCACCCTTAAACGCTGATAGTCACCTTTACAGATACCTAATTCTATCAAGTTTTTGATTACTATATAAATAAACAAGCCTTGGTCAAAAATATATATAATATATTAGTTTATTATATATAATAAATAATTAATATTATAAAATATATATTATTATATAATATAAATATTTATGCTAATTTATAATGTATTATTATTATATGTTAAAAAATTTTAATCATTGATGTTAACTTACTTGTTTCAACACATTAAACTAAGTTTTCTCTCTATTAAATTTATTTTAAAACTAAGTCTATATCATAATTTTATCTATTTCATTGTATCATATAATTTAATGCCACTATTTATCAAAATAAGAAGGTAAGCTTGTAAAACTGTAAGATACAAAGATTTAACAATTATTGTGGAACCTTACCACTACCCCAATTTGTATTCATATCCTCATCCTTTCTCATTAAGGCTATCCTTTCATCTTTTTCTCATATTTTAAGCTTCGCTCAGTGAGCAAGATCATAAATTTTTGGGTGAATGTTTTTTTTGTGTGCATAAATATTTTTTTAATGTGTTTAACAAAGTGTTGGATGGCTGACATTTGAGGTAAGTGGGGAAAATGTGGAAAGACTTTGCACCACCTCAAATATGTGTGTTAATAAGTTCATAAGTAAAATTGTTGGCTGAGTCGAAGATTTGAATGTGCATTATAGGTGGGTCGAGGTTATATTTAACTTGCCTTTTGATGTGAGGTGTGTTGGCTAGCATGCATAATACATTTCTTTTGTGCTGCCACATTTATTATTAGTTATTTCCAATGAATTATAACTATAAGCCACATATCTATACAAGTTATTAGATGCATTCTTCAGTTCCACTATGGTACCTATGGTCATCTTCTTCTTCCTCGTGTGGTAGGTTTTTAATGAAAGGATACTCGAATAAATACATTCAATTATTAATTACAATGTAACCATTTATAGCCAATATGAAAATTTTACTATCTAAAACATAAATAAGCTTATACAATGTGTTATAAGGATATGGGAGATAATTGCAAAGAAATTCAACAAATCGTTTGGCTCCACAACGTAGAGAAGAATGAGAACTATTATTTGAAGATAAAGTCCCAAGATACTCTTAACTTTTTATTCAAAAATATTTACTACACACGGGTTCCATTCCCATAGACATGCCTAATATAATTGAATACATGATTATGTTTGCAAAGGTGATTGACATAGATCCTTATGTTAGATGTAGCTTCTTGAGATAGTGCAGGTGAGTAAGTGCACAAAGTTGGGTGATAAAAAGTGGTTTACCCATGGACATGATTTTTATGAAATTTTAAAAATCTGAAACTCTATAGATAATTTGAGATATCTACACTTCAAAGTTGAAGATGGTGTAAAAACATGAAACGTATCATTTCAAGTCTAATTTCCAAAACACTATTTTTTTTTAAAAAATGGTTAAGTATAACTAGGTCTTACATCTAAAATTTGAATAAGAAATCCTATTTTTATCAAAAAACATAGTAGATAGATGGTCGTGACATGCAACATTTTTTGAGCAACATTTAATATTATTTAAAACCCTTTGGGGAAATTTAGATAAATTATTCTAGCATGTCACCTATATTTTTTTGTATCTTTTCAATGAATACTTTCCTTTATGAATTTTGTAAGTAAATACATCCTAAAAACTGACAAAGAAATGGATAGCCATCTGTACGACATGCCTAACTACCCTTAAAAAAATGAAAATCATTTTTTTTTCAATATGTGTATAATTAGGCATACTTGGTCACCATACAATTTTTTTCACTTGGATCAACAAAAGACAAATTACATGAACATGTATAGGCATGTATGTTTGCAGCATGTAGTGGCCTAAAAATGGCATAGTTATAAATAAACCTAGTCTTAAACCTTAAATTAGTCCAAAAATTATAAAAATCGTATTTTTGGAAAGAGGAAAGTGTGCTCATCGTGATGGTATCAAGTTTTTAAATTTTCATGTTGAAATTATTAGTTTAGTTGGAAATCAAAGTTGAAATTTGTTGTGTATTTTCATACCTTTTAAAAATCAACTGTACATTGACAGTCCAAGCCTTTGGCTCAGCAATCCAAGCCATTCTCGAGCCAAAAATCATGAGAATTAAATTCAAATTCAAATAATGTGATCAGGTTATTAACTATGTTATTAACACAATCATGGTATTTAGTAATGTGATCATGATAATAACATGATAGCATTACATATTCTCAGCACCCTAAAACTTGAATAGGAGACATTAAGCCTAGTAGTCTTAAGATCAAATATTGGTTGATTAAGATTATTGTTTGGGACCAATGTTCTTCTCAAGAATTGATACAATTGAATGATAATTGGAGATGTATTAACCTATAAATCAATTTATCATTCCTTTGATCCCAATATGGTGTGCAATCGGGCCAATAAATCCTAAATTGACATTAGATGGTCATATTTCCTTGGATGGATCTTGGTTGACCCCAATTACGTATCAAATTAAACTAAATACTTGGTTTTTTATAATATGTTGTGCAATTAGAGACCCAATTGACATCATATGGACATAATTCTTTTTCCAGGGCTGATTTAACCTTGATTATGTATTAGATTGAACTAAATATTCAATCAGTTTAATATGGTGAGATATCAAATCCCTAATTTACATTATATTGAAGGAACTCCTTACACGGGGACCAATTAATCTTAATTACATATTATACTAAATAAAATACTCAATTGGTTAAATGTGATATGTAATTAGGGAAAATATTCACAATGGTCATTAGATGGACATAATTCATTACATGGGGTGAAAAATGCCTTGATTGATATTCTAAGTGGAAGCAAATAATTACAAGGGCTTGGTTGTCCTCAATTGTGTATAATATTGAAAAAAATATCAATTAATTGAACATGGTGTAATTAGAGCCCAAAATGACATTAGATGGATGTAATTCCTTGTTTGGGGATTGAGTGGCCCCAATTGCATATCATATTGAACCTAAATACTCAATTGGTTCAATATGGTGTGAAATCGCGGCTAATGTAACCCAATTGAAACATTATACAAAAAAATACTTTCATGCCTCAGCCCCAATTATGTATAAGATAAAACTAAATGCATTATTAGCTAGATATAGTTTACAATTCAGGCCAATGAAGTTGTAATTGGCATTAGATGTATGAATAGTTACTTGCATGAGCCTTGGTTGGCCATAATTACATATTCAACTGAACTAAATACTTGGTTGATTCAATATGTTATGTATTTGAGACCAATAGACCCCCTTGTTGACATTAGAAGGATGAAATTTCTTACACAAGGCTTGTTTGGACTAAATTTCTTATATCATATTGAACCAAATATTCTTTCAAATGAATTTGGTACACAATCAAAATCCCAATTTTTATTAGATGGATTTAATTCCTTACAAAGGGTTCAATTGCTCCTAATTTCATATCAAATTCAATCATACACTCAATTATTTGAATAAGGTGTGCAATTAAGGCCCTAATTAAAATGATGTTGACAAAATTCCTTGGGAAAGCCTTGATTGGCCCCAATTATGTATCATTTGGAACCTAATACTTAATTGGTTTGATATGGTATGCAATCAGGGCCAAGTAAGCCCCAATTTCCATTATATATGAATGTAATTCCTTGTACATGGATCTTTTAGACCGAATTGCATATCAAATTGAAAAAATACTTACTTTTTTAATATGGTGAGCACTTGGATCCCTAATTGATATGATATGGATGAAATTCCTTACCTTAAGGCTCAGTAAGCCCTTGGGATCAATTTAGACCCAATTAACATCCTTTATATATAGTAAGAATTAGGTTCACAAAGATTAATTTGGTTAAAATCGCATTAGCCATTACCATAATTGACTTCATAAGCTCAATCTGTGATGATGTGGGGGATAATTGATCCCAAATTCACATTCTATACTCACAAATTACGTTTAAGGAGCTCAAATTTTCCCCAATCACCATCATAATTGTACATTATAAACCCTAAAACCTATACCCTAATACTTAATCCCTAAAGTTCCTAATCCCTAAACTCTAAACCATAAATATAAACTCTTTAAACCTTAAACCAATCATTTTATCCCAAATTAACATCATTTAGACTAGGTATTAAGTTAATAGGGCTCAGTTTAGCCTAAATCACATAATTGATTGCCCCATTTGATTAATTCACTCAATCTACATGATGACATCCATGGTATAATGACAACCCAAAAACACATTCTATAGTCACAAATGGGTCCAAGTGATTCAAATTGTCCTCAATTATCTTTGTGATTGACCATGTATACCCTAAACCATGTATATACATTAAAACCTAGAAGCCATATACCATAAACCCTAAACACTTTACCCTAAATTTTAAACCATAAACTTTCCCTATCTACCAAATTCAATTTAATCCCAATTAATATCCTTTATAGTAAGAATCAAGTTTGAACACATGGCATATCTAGTAATTAGACATTAATATATACAAGTCCTTATACCTAAACCCTAATTCCTAATCCCTAATCCCTAATCCCTAAAAAATAAATTGTAAGAGCTCCCTATGACCTAATGCCCACTACATGCCACAAACATACATGCCTTACAATATAATTGATTTTATCATGAGATGTCATAAAATGCACTTTTTAAACATATGGCTAAACCCTTTGGAATACCAATCTAGTTGTGCATCTAAAGTAAATTTGGGATATTTCTTGCCCCTTCAACCTAATTAACCAAAGAGGAGGATCTATTTGATTCTTTTAATCAAGGAGGCATTTGAAGCCAATTTTAACCCCTTCAATAACAAGATATGATTTGGGGCAAAATCAAAATATAAATCTTCTATCTTGAATTGATCCAATTAGTCAATTTGTGCAATTCCCTATGTGATCTAGGCAAAATTGAGCCCCTAAACCAAATTTATGGTTCAATCTATGGTATAACATGTATGCAACATGTACATGGCATAATTGACCCTACTTTTATCATAAATGCAAACATGAAGGTAATCAAGTCATAAATAGGTGTCATAAGTAGCTCAAATGTTCCTCAATTACCTTAGTGATTGGACCCTATATATGATATAAATTACACCTTAAGTTACCCTATACCTTTTAACTTTAACTGTAGAAACCTTGTACCATTTAAATTAAACCCTAAGACATAAGTCCTAAACCCCAAACCCTTTAAATTATAGACCCTAAACCTTAAACCAATAAATTTAGCTCCAATTAGCATCCTTTATATATATAGTAAGAATTAGGTTCACAGGGATGAACTTGGTTAAAATTGCATCACTCATTACCATAATTTACTTTGTAGGCTCAATCTATGATGATGTGGGGGATAATTGATCCTAAATTCACATTCTTTACTCATATATATAGGTTTAAGGCTCCCAAATTTACCCCATTCGCTACATGATTGAATAAATATACCATAAAACCTATACCCTAATCCCTAATCCTTAAAGTTACTAATCCCTAAACTCTAAACCATAAATATAAACTCTTTAAACCTTGAACCAATCATTATATCCCAAATTAACATCACTTCTAGACTAAGAATTAAGTTCACAGGGCTCAGTTTGACCTAAATCACATAACTAAATGCCCTATTTGACTAATTCACTCAATTTGAATTATACCCTAAACACTATACCCTAAATTCTAAACCATAAACTTTTCCTATTTACCAATCAATTTAGTCCCAATTAACATCATTTATATTAAGAATTAGGTTCACATGGCATAGAGTGATTAAATAAATTAATATATAGGTCTTTAAACCTAATCCTCATGCCCTAATCCCTAATCCCTAAAACATAAATTGTAAGCTTGATACCCTAATGCCCACTACATGTCGCAAACATACATGCCTTACAATATAATTGATTTTATCATGAGATGTCATAAAATGCACTTTTTAAACATATGGCTAAAGCCTTTGGAACTTACCAATCTAGTTGTTGACCTTATGTACCCTAAACCTAAGCCCTAAATATTATACCCTAAATTGTAAACCAAAAACTTTCCCTATTTACCAATCAATTTAGTCCTAATTAACATCTTTTGTAGTAAAAATTAGGTTCACATATGGCATATAGTGATTAAACCTTATATACACCCTTAAACCCAAACCCTCCATACCCTAATCCGTAAACCCTAAAACATAAATTTTAATCCCTAAGACATAGATTGTAATCCCTAATCCCTAATTCATAAACCTTATGCACTAATGCCTTAATCCCTAATCTATAATCCCTTATCTATATTAATCATAACATGATCATGTTATTTTATAATGCAATCATGTTATTCTTAACATAGGCAACACTCAATTATCATTGCCAGTTACCAACCCCAATGCTTATATGGAAACTCATGCAATCATGTTATTACATAACATGATTTTATTATTGTCGATATAAGCTTCACAATGGGTTAGATGGGCCAAAACCTTATAATAAACATAATGCGATCATGTTATGAAATAATGTGATTGTGTTATATAGTGTAATCATGTTATTATTATTTTATACTAAGCTCACTTATCAATGACTATTTTTAACCCAAATCGAGACTTCTATCCCCACAAACATTCTCTACATACTTTTGTGAGATCTGCATACTAGTGTAGTTGACCCCAACTTTGAAAAGTTGTTAATTATCCCTTCTAATGGGTTCCAGATCATATTCAAAGAGGAAGAGGAATTTGTTGAATAAAAAAACACCAGAGGAATTAGAATATTTGAGAGAGAAACACAAGCTATAAATGTGAAAACTTCATGGTAAATAAGGTAGAAACCCTAATCCTAATGAATCAAATGCCATAGATAATGAGCCAATTGATGATAATGAATTAAACAATGATGAAATTGACTCTAATCAATTAAATAATGTTGAAACTAACCATAATGAAATCAATAATAATGAAATTGAAAATAATGAATTAGTTTATGTTGAAAGTTCACATTCAAACTTTCAATCTTTTGATTTTGTTGATGGTGAGTCTATGTATGATGCTTCACCCCCCATGAATGAAGAAAATTTGATGAAAACAAATAATGATGAAATTAAGCATCAATAAAATTTCATGGAAACATATAATGAAGAAATTAACAATGAATAAAATGTCATCCCACCTCTAAACAATGCAAGTAATAATGGTTTTGAAACACCCTCTCAACAAATTCCACCATTACCAACACCTCCAAAAATTGTACATAGAAAATACAAGTACTTAATTAAAGTTGATGAAAATATTTTAAAACTAATGCATAACAAAATGTTTGATCATCATTCAAGAAGACTGGCTCAACAAATTTGGGATAGTTAAATTCATAATTTGGAGTATGATAGTCAAAGATGTCAATTATTTATTTCATTGATAAAATTGATTAAGATGAGACCTATAATGTGCACATTAGGACTAAGAACATCTAACATTGATGATGAAAATGATGGAATTGTTGAAAATCTACATGATGCATATCATACTATAATCCCGAGATCACGTAACAAAGATTGTAATGTTGCCCAACGTATAATGACAACTTGTACAGTAAGTACTAAAATAGGAAAAAAATGGTCAATTTCAAAAATAATATGAACACTTGATATAAACAGAATAACATTAATGAAATTAATTGGAAGACGTGAAAGACTTAATGAACCTAATACTAATGAGCTATGGGCATTCTTTGTTAGACTTCCATAAAAGGACAAGGCTATAGCTGATACTCTCAAAGAGTCACTTGCTCAAAGGCTATAGTTGACACAAGAGTTTTGCCCAATGAAAGAGATGTTGTGAAAAGAAGAGTTGGTTCTTGTAACCATGAAATGCATCCAAAACATATATTATATATGACTTAAACATAATTTTACTCTAAATTTTTTATAAAATATCCACAAATTTATATTTGTCAAAGATATGTTGAGATGGTAAAACCTTTTTATGTTAAAATAAATCACACACACACACCACTTGTTGTAGCAACATGTTGAATTTTTAATGCACTATGATATTTTTCACCATATTCATCTTACTTTACATATGAACATTTTTTAGGAGTGTGGTATTGAATTGCCACCAAAATTAGGCAGGGAATTTATTCGAACTATCTTTTGTAAAAGAGTTGATGGACAATTATTTTACAACAAATCATTTTTAAATGGAAATTACAGCATTTGTGGTGGATTGCCAAATTTTAAAAAATATATCCATGACGATATCACAAGTGTAATTGGATGGTAATTAATTGGTTAGAGAAAATATAAATCAGTGACTTATCAATTAATAGATGGCAAAGAATCTAAAAGGTGTGAACTTGTTACAAAAAAGAAACATGTTTCTAAATTTTTGGTCAAATTAAGGGAGAAGATTATTTATGACTATGCAAGGCACACACATAGGGATAGATTGTTGTATGAACATTTCAAGATACGAAAGGATACATTCCCCCTTGGTTCCATTATTTTATTAGTTTATTTTTCTGAGAATTACACATTCAAACCCCAAATGAAAGTTCAATCATAGTATTACAACTCATCATAATTTGGCATATTCATGCATATAGCATTCATGCATGCACCTGATAGTACATAATAACAACAAAAAATACTAAGGGAGTACCATTTCTATATCAGTGATGACATATCACTTTTTTCAGAGTATGTGCAAGGTTGTTTTTAGAAGTTCTATGAACAATTGAGTCAAAAGAACATTACTTTAAATTAACATTACATTTGGTTAGATAATTACACATCCCAATTAAAAATGCATGGATATTTTATTGGTTGAGCCAGATTCACGTTACCACTGGTGTAGAACACATTTTTAGTTTCAGCAAGGCTGGCCATGGACAAGGGGAGCATGACGGTGTTGGAGCATGTGTAAAAGAGATATTACAAGGGAGGAGTTGAAATTTGAAGAAGATGTTCATTTGACATATGCAAAAACTATGATTGAATGGTGTAACAAGAACATGTGTCATGGTACTCAACCAAATTCTATTGTTCTTAGACATTTCTAGTTAACGAAGGAAAAACACTTGGCAAAGTATGAGGATTATATGACTCTAACGGGTTCAAGTGACCTCCACTCATTTCGTAGCACAAATGCAAGTTCTTAGACTATTCATATGAGACACTTGGCATGTTTCTATTTTGCATGCATGAAATTTATTTGGATTGAGTGTGAGTCATAAGAATGGGTGGATGATTAGAGTTCTAAACCTTTAATTCCAATCAACACATATCAAGTTCCAACATCATTTCAAATTACAAATATGACATCATCAAATGACTTTGACCATGTATCTGATCTAGTGCAACTAGGTAGAATATTATTCATTATATATAATTTATTTTCATTAAATATATCTTCATATTATCACTAGAAATGATATTTTGTGATACAAGGAATGTTTTAACAGTTATTACAGATGAAGATAATGAAGAAGGGACTGGTTACTACTTGTGTCAGTGTGTAGAGATAAATAAAAAATTGACTTCCCTAGTTATAGATGGAGAAAACATTGAATATCCCACTAGGTCAGTGGTAGTCATGAGAACTTAGTTTCGATGATATCCTATACAAAATTTATATCAATGTTTGTTTGAAGAGTTTGAAATGCACAAAAAGATACTTCACTATTCAAATTTGATTCTTGTAATGAATATTGAATTACAAAAATATTATGGGAGGCCATTAAACAGGAAACTATGGAAAGTTCAAAAGTCTGACCATGAAGTTATTCTTGATACTATCAAAGTTAGAGCAGATTCTAGTGGTTCATTGGATTGAAATATGGAGGTATGTTAAATTTTCAAAAGTAGATGTAATCAATTTTACTAAATGCTTTTTATTTTATAGGTAGTACATATATAAATTTCATTTTTAATTGCTTACTAACAATTTTTTGAAGGTTATTGGTGTCAAATAAGCTTCCACCTTCACATGGTTAGCATTGTCAGTAAAGAATTCTATATTTTTGAAGCTAAGAGAAGCTTATGTTTTATGGGTATTTGAACTTGGGCTAAAAAAATCATTTTTCTTGTATTGAGAAGGGTGTTCTTGAGGACAGAATGGGTGGTGGGTTTGTCAATCGAGCCTAATAAGAGGCTAATAACCTAATCCTAGATGTTATTCTCCCCCCTTAGATGTGTTGGAGGTGTTAGTTTTCACTCAAGAAGCATCAAAAGTAGAGTTCTGCAACCACAACTTTAACTTTGACAACATTTGTTGTCAGTGTTTTCGCTCTCTAGAACAGTAGTGAAAGTACACTTTCAAGTAGATTCAGACATTGTGGCAATGTGATAACATGTAATTTTACTATCTAGAAATGATCAAATTGATATATTCATAGGTAGAGGTCCTGGACATAGAAATGCCAATTGGAGCTCGAGAAGTTTCTTGTTCACTGACAAAAACTTGCATTTTTGGACCCCTCACTATAACTTGCCTAACGGATTGATATTGAAACTTCCACCTAAGTTATATAGGCTAACATTAGAGGGATTAAATAGGTACGTGAGGTATTTTATGGTTCTCGTAAATGACTTACAATTTCATTTTATGTGTGTTTGAACTTAGGCTAAAAATACATTTTTATTGTACCGGGAAGGGTGTTTTTGAGGTCAGAATGGATAGTGGGTTTATCTATCAGGCCTAATAAGAGGCCAATACCCTGATCCTAGATGTTATTCATCCCCAAAAACATGTTGGATGTGTCATTTTTCACTCAAAAAGGAACCAAACCAGAGTTCTATAACCACAACTTGAACTTTGATAACATTTATTATCAGTGTTTCTACTCTCTAAAATGGTAGTGAAAATGCACTTTTGAGTGGATTCAAACATCATGGTGGTATGATAACATGTAATTTGACTATCTATATGTGATCAAAATTATATATTCATAGGTGGAGGTCCCATAGGTATAAATGCCAATTTGAACTTGAGAAGTTGTTTGTTCACTGATAAAAATTTGCATTTTTAGACCCCTCGCTATAACTTGTCTAATATATTTATCTTGAATCTCTTAGTTGAGTGATTTGGGGTGAGATTAGAGGGATTAAATAGTTATGTGAGAGATCTAATGGTTCATATAAATGACTTACATTTTTTAATTTTTTTCATGTTTG
Source organism: Torreya grandis (assembly GCA_037957365.1). Taxonomy (NCBI): domain Eukaryota; kingdom Viridiplantae; phylum Streptophyta; class Pinopsida; order Cupressales; family Taxaceae; genus Torreya; species Torreya grandis. The sequence goes on along the minus strand of JARHVA010001853.1, from coordinate 2,859,661 downwards.
AACTTAGGCTAAAAAAATGCATTTTTTTGGTATTCGGAAGGGTGTTCTTAAGAACAAAATTGGTGGTGGGTTTGTCGCTCAGGCCTAATGGGATGCCAAAAATTTGGTCCTAGATGTTATCCACTCCCTCAAAAATTATTTTCGGTATCATTTTTCACTCAAGAAGCATCATAACTAAAGTTTTACAACCACAACTTGAACTTTGGCAACATTTATTGTCAATGTTTCCACTCGTTGAAATGGTAGTGAAAATGCACTTTTGAGTGGATTCAAATGCCATGATAGTGTGATAAAATGTAATGTGTCTATCTATATGTAATAAAAGTGATATATTTATAGGTGGAGGTCCTAGAGGTAAAAATTCCAGTTGGAGCTCGAGAAGTTGCTTGTTCACTGACAAAAACTTGCATTTTTAGACCCCTCACTGCAACTTATCTAATGGATTGATCTCAAAACTTCCAATTAAGTGATATAGGTTGTGATTATAGGGATTAAATATGTATTTGAAGGATCTGATGGTTTATGTAAATGACTTACAATTTTTATTTTGAGTGTGTTTGAACTTAGGCTAAAAAAATTCATTTTTTGTATTGCGAAGGGTGTTCTTGAGGTCAAAATAGGTGGTGGGTTTATCGATCATGCCTAATGGGAAGCCAATAAATTTCTCTTAGATGTTATCTACCTCCATCAGATGTGTTGGCAATGTCATTTTTCACTCAAAAATCATCAAAAGTAGAGTTTTGCAACCATAACTTGAACTTTGACAACATTTGTTGTTAGTGTTTCTATTGTCCAAAATGGTAGTGAAAATGCACTTTTGGGTGGATTAAAACATCATGATAGTGTGATAAAATTTAATTTTATTATCTAGACATGATCAAAGTTATTGATTCATAGATGGAGGTCTCGAAGGTAGAAATGCCAATTGGAGCTCAAGAAGTTGCTTGTTCACTAACAAAAACTTGCATTTTTGGACCCCTCACTACAACTTGTCTAACGGATTGATATCAAAGCTTCCACCTGAGTGATTTAGGGTGTGATTATAGAGCTTAAAGAGGTATGTGAATGATCTAATAGTTCATGGAAATGGCTTACATATTTAATTTTATGCATGTTTGAACATAGGCTAAAAATTTGCATTTTTCTTGTATTAGGAAGGGGGTTCTTGAAGCCAGAATAGGTGGTGGGTTTGTCGATCGGGCCTGATGGGAGGCCAAGAACCTAGTCCTAGACATTATTCACCCCCTTGAATGTGTTGGTAATGTCATTTTTCACTTAGGAAGAATCTGAACCAAAATTTTACAACCATAACTTGAACTTTGACAACTTTGATAACTTTGATATAGAGCATCAACCTTGTACCAAAACCAAAATTAGAGGATTAGTGAAAGGGAATATATAATATACTAGTTTCTTTTTTTCATTGATAAATATAAATATTCTTGGATCAAGATGTTCAATTTATACTATATTACATGTTAGACTATATTGGTTGTTCATTTATTACTTGTCTAAAAATAAGGGTTTGACTTAGGTAGGACCCTCGTAACTTCTTCATTTTTGCACGGTCTTAAAAAGATCATTTGATCTTATTATCACTTTTCAAGGAAGGAGATTAAAGAGTAGGCATTGACAATCATCTCCCCTTTTTGAGAAATGATTTGGGAAACCAATGAGTGGGTTTTGATACTCATTCTAAATCTTAGCCTAATCACAAGGATGTATGTGTTGGGCATGACATTGATGATTATAGTAGTTCCTTATTATTTGTTAGAGATGGTTGTTTAAGTGGATTGGTCAAGGATATTTATTTCACATACCTACCATAAAATATATACATACATGGATCTTATACAAATGTTGACAAATATAGATGGGAAATAGAGAAAAGGGATTGTTCACATTTACCCATATTAAAGATGAAGAAGTATTTATGCTACATGTGAAGTCATGTCAAGTTTATGTCCTTATGGTTTTAGATGCAATATAGTCATAGGAATTATAGTTTACATTATTAGGAAAGTCTTTTTAGGAAAGAGGTATATGATCAAGACTCCCATTTAATAGGATATTATCACTTCCAAGCTAACTTCCACTAGGCAAATGCGTGTATATTCATAAGGAAGCTTCAAATATTCTATGGCAACATGTGCTTCATGTTTTATTCATAAATAATGTCCTATCCCTGGAAGCATATAATAGATTTATTTTAAAATAGTGTATTGACCTTAGGTAATAAAAAGAGAAAATGTACCATATGGGTAATGGGTAGAATATATGAATACAACATCTACATCCTTAATCAGTGACAAAATATAGTTGTAACACAACTATCCCACTCATTAATTTGATAGGATTGATTGTGGTTGTTTTCATTAAAAATATTGTGAAAAAATGTTAGTGTGTGAACGTGTGTAACTCTATATTATTATGTTATCATGTTTTATTTTCAATAATAGAAGTTTTGTAACTATTTTTCAAGTAACACATGAAGGTGTTACATGTTTGTAACAAAGCATGGTTCAAAACTTTTGGCCTTTTCAACCAACCATGATTTCTATATTACGTTATGTTAAAAAAAGTTGGATTTCTTATTAGAATGATTTATCATCATACAATTAACATGACCATATTTTTTCTCTTTTAATTGTAGGTATAAAATATCAACCATGATCAAACTATATGAGGAAAGGAGAAAAAACCTTATATTAAATTTGTGCTAACTGGGGAATCTTTTATAGATAGATAAGATGTTATAATTTTGATACCCATTGACTTGGAAATGCGTGTGGTGTTAAGCAAACTCAATGATAGGATGCCTCTAGGGAAAAATTAAGGAATAGGATAAAATCAATCCATGAGTGTGATTATGAACATAATGTTTAGCAAGAGAGAGATACCAATGTATTACATGGAATATCATCTATTGGGGGAGCTCATGACAATGGTGACACACATCAAAGCTTGGATGGAATTACCTGCAAACTAAATAAAGTTAAAAGGGTCTTAAATTCACTAGATGAATCTTTGTTAGGGAAGTTGATGCTTGGATAATAGGTATGAAAAGGTGATTTGAGATAATATATTTTTCAATAAATAGTATGGACATGATATTTATTTTACAACTTTTAGATGAATCAACCTTATGTTGGGACTATCAAGAAATAATTATGAATTTAGATATGCCCACAATCTCTTAGGTGACGTTCAAGGAAAGACAACACTACTTGTTGGATATCTACTTAAATGATAGAGTAAATGCATTCCATAACCTCTATAAAAATGATCATACGGAAAAGGAATATAATGCATGTTTTTTAACCTTGCTTTATTACATGGGATATATGCAGGATGAGCCAATGAAATGCAGTATGTATCTTAAGATAATTTTGGTTGTCATTGGGAATACGGTAAAAAAAATTTAACATAATACACCAGTGTAAGAGCATTGTAGGATGTTACTCTCAAGGAATCATGGTCCAACATAAGACCATTCATGACTTTTATGTTTTTGATTGTTTTATTTTTGCATTAATTCTTGAGAAGAGAAGTAAATTAGAAACAAAGAGAAAAATATATAAGTAAACACTTTTTACCTCTCTATAGGTAAATGGTGTCATCCTAATAGAGGAAAATGCAGTCATGGATGGCCCAACAACTTGATCTAAATGTATAAAGAATGGCCACAACAAATCAAATGTTGTAAATGCTAATTGTGATGATGAAGGAACTATCACCTCCTGTAACATAAAAAATGACATATATATTATATTAAATTTCTATGTAAAAATTAATTGTTAGCTTAAAAATTAAATTTGTAAATATAACTTAAATTTAACATGATATTTATATAAAATATACTACATATATGTGGTGACTGATGTCTGCATGCCAAATGTGCATACCAAAAACTCATCACTCATAAGAATATGATCTAAAGCCATCTGAACCACTAATGCCATCATCATCACAAGGTCCTGTGCACATAGATCCACATGAGTTGTAAGGGTGGGGTCAGGTTTAGGTAGCTTGTGGCATATTTATAGTATCACTTTGTGAAAACCTACTTGTATGTTGAATGAGTGTATCGATGAATGAACTAAAAGCATATAGAGTGTCTATCCCCACATCCTGTTGAACCACATAGGGGATATCATGCTCTAGAGGCTTTTAGATATGGATTTGCACATGCTAATTAGGTGTATGATATAAACCTAGTCGATCCTATGTAGAGCCTTTTTCTCGACCTTGAAACTCACTAAAATCAAAATAATGGGAATTTGGTTGAGGAAAAACTCACAGTAGAGTTTCCTCAAAAAATATAATGGGACCTCATGGTTGTTACTTGGTGAATAGTCAAAAACCATCCACCATCGATCCCAAAAATTGGTTGTGATTAAGTTATGTACACAGTGATAGATATGAAAATGTTTAGTGGTTATGGGAAATGGGGCATTGGTGGTTGGGTCAATGGATAGGGTGAAAATGTTAGCTTTTAAAATATCCAAATTCTTGACCTAAATGGCTGACAACTTGTCAGGATAATATGCCCTACAAGTATCCCTATATGAGGTCCATTGATCAATTTGACTCATTATAAAGTTAATTTGACCTAATAAGGTATGTAGGGAATTAGCTAGTTGGGTGTAGTGGGGGTTGGTTGAACTAGGATCCTTCATTTTTTCAATTAACTCTTCAATTTTAAGTTTGTTTCTCATAATGTTGTCAATCAAAACCTCTTGACTACCAGGGGATTTTGGGAAACTGTAAGAGGGTTAGGTGGAGGGATAGGAAGAAAAACAAGGTTTTGTGGAAGGTTAGGAGGAGGAGCAACTAGAGGGTTCTCTAGAGGGTTGGGAGGGTTAACAAGATGGGTTGTTAAAAAAGTAAATTATAATTAAAAACTAGGGTTGAACAATGAAAATTATGAAAAATTAGGGTTAAATAAGGAAGATTTTAATCAATTACCTCTCCTAAATGGTGGTATCATCAATCAACAAGTCCATGGGATGAATCTAGTATCTTCTTGGTACTATCTAGAGTCTTCTAAGCAAAACGTGATTTTGAAAGTTATGGGAGAGTGAGGGAACTCAAATGCAAAATGAGTATTTTTACATTTGGGTTTCCCTTTTAATTTTTTGACACATAGGTAATATGATCACATTATTAACATGATCATGTTATTGTAAATGTTAATAACACAATTACATTAATAACATAATCATATTAATGTTAAATATAACGTGATCACATTATTATATAATAAGATCATGTTATGGCTCAGCAATCTTGAGCCTAGACTCAAATAACATGATCATGTTAATTAAATAACATGATCACATTATTAATTAATGAGATCGTGTTATGGGTAATGTCCATATAATATTCCCCCAACTCCATGTACTTATCCAGGAACTACATGAAATTGCATTGATATCCATTATATTATCCAATTGAAAATGTTTTCTTCATGCCCTGTGTATTGACCACCAATTCACCCCACACTTGATTGAACAAATGATATCAATAGTAACCATAGTGCAGAGGTTGACTTCCCTCAATGAACCCTTTTCTAACGTTTAGTTCAACAAATTTAATGATGATGTCACTATAAAAGTTTTATGCAAGGGACGAATTTCAAGTTTAATTACTTCTCTATCAATATAGTGGGAAAATATGTGTGAAATTAATATTGAATTCAATCCATCCACTATAATCCCAGTCATAGTCAGACACTTTGACGACACAAGATCAATGATAGGGAGTGACTATTTAATAGCCTTAACCTTTGAATGGAGATTTGTATTATTTTATTTCTAAAAAGCGAAGGCTACAAATATTTTAATATAGGTAATTATTCAATTTATACTATAGTTTGAATATTCTCACAACTCTCAATTCCAATGGTCTCAAGGAAGCTCAGTCTAACAACATGTATTTTTCATGACCAATATTGATTGTTTTAATCAACTGGCACCTCATCGTTGCTAGCTAAGTTTATGAATATGAAGTATGTTATCTTGAATAAAATAAGGTAGAGAGGTGAAAATAGGGGGGGAGGTGGAAACATATGTAGGTAAGTGCATGGAGTTGAGGGACAATTCCATGGACATTTTAGGTAATGCAGTCACATTATTAAATAATATGATTGCATTATTTAAATAATGTGATCATGTTATTTAATTAACATAATCACATTATTTAATTAAAATTATCACATTATTTAAATTATGGATCGGTAATTATCGAGCCATGTCTAACATGATCACATTATAATAAAATAATAATGTGACCACGTCACTATTATTTTACGCATTAAAGTAATAAATATGTAGATTGAGCGAACATTGGTTAACAGATAACATGATCATGTTGTTAATAATGTGATTGTGTTATTGATGATGTGATCGTGTTACTATTATTTTTTACATAAAAGTATGTGGGAGTTACAAATGAAGGCAACTTTGGCTAGAAGCTTATATTTACTACTCTATAAGTTTACATTTATTTTCTTATAATTTAAATTTATTTTATTAAATATAAGAAATTATGGTCACTCAGTATTTGATAGAGTTGGTCTCACAGTTGCACACCTTACAATGTGCAAAATAATTTTTCAAAATCCAATCTAGTTAGTACTTAGGCATTTTTAGGGTCTAAGTATTAAACCTAGGGATTTTCAGACATTTTTTTTTTATGTCCATTTTTGGTAAACATATAGTCATGTTTTTAGGTTTTTGTGCCTTATGGATTGATTCCTAATATTTATAAGAATCTTAGGTTTGTCAAAATTGAAGTTTTCAAACCACTCACTTTGAAATTGATGCAAAGTGGTGTGATTGAGGTAACATAGATCACATTGTTGACCTGCACACATCAAATGACCACTTTGTGTTAATTTCACTTGTTCATCATCCCTCCCTCATCCCTAATCACTTTTTACTCATACCTCATCATGCCTAATCACTCTCTCATCATTCTTCATTGTCCCTGATCACTCCCTCATTGACCCTCACTCTCCCTAGTCATCTCTAACTACTCTCTCATCATCCTTAATTACTCCCTCATTAATCCTCACTATCCCTCATCATCCCTAATTACTCACTCTTCATCCCTCATCATCCCTCATCACTCCATCATTGACCCTCACCATCCCACATAATATTTAATGACTCCCTCGTCATCCCTAATTACTCCCTCATTGTTTCTCACTATACCTCATGTTCCCTAATCACTCCCTCATTGGCTCTCACCATCCCTAATCACCACTTCATCATCCCTAATCACTCTCTCCTCATCCATCATCATCCCTAATCACTCCCTTATTAGCCCTCACCATTCCTCATCATTTATAATCACCCCTCATCATCCCTAATCACTACTTCATCATACCTCATCATCTCTAATCTCTCATTCCTCATCCCTCATCACCTCTAATCACTCCATCATTAATCCCCACCATGCATCATCATCAATAATCACTCCCTAATCAATACCTCATTGACCCTCATCATTCGTATTGACTCCATCATCATCTCTATTCTATTCCTCCTCATCCCTCCTCATCCTTAATGCCTTGATGGTGGTATTTTGTTGGGGTTTAACAATGTTAGGAGCTACAAGTGGAGAGTTGATTTCTAGCATAAAATATAAAACATAGAGATCAAAATGATGTGGAGGCAAATTTGAAACATAAATATTTAACACCAACGAAAAAATATGGGCCTATTAGAAATGATTGTAATTCACAATTGAAAATCTATCAGAAAAAGAGAAGCAAGTAAGACCACCATAACACCAAAAATGGGTAATAAATACATGAGGATCACCAAGCTTTGTGATTTCTTGAAACCAATCAATTGTTTTCCATATGAGGACATTTTATGATCTAAATAATTACATTGAAAGTGTTTTATTTGTATGTCTATTGATTGAGTCATCATACCAAATAGTGGAAAATAATTTTCAAATTATTGGAACAAGTAGTCCAAGATTGCAAAGTGGTGCTTCATTTATAAATCCAATGAAGAGTGTCACAGTATGATCTCTCTACTTTCACATCTTGAGAAGTGGGTACAAGTTATCTATCACTATAAAAAGGTAAGTAGATAATAGATTATGAACCCAATTATATGTTTAGTACTAAAAATATCTCTACTTCCCCCAGTAAGAAATTATATGAATTAAAAATATTGTTTCAATAAAAAATGTAGATCAATTGTGAGCTAATACACTTCATCATTTACAATGGAATTCAAAAGAATTTAATTTATCCTAAAGCATATTTTATAAAATTTTACTCAAAATTTATACATCATCCATAACCATACGCTAGTGTATGGTCTAGTGTAGGCCTTAAGAAATGGATCACCTAGTAATGTCTTTTGGCGTATAAAATCAAAAATGTTAAAGATGCAATCCTTTGTGACATCTTACCATTAGAGGTTTGTGATGTTTTACATATGTTCAACCATATATTTACCATTGACATGTAGTCTATGAAGTAAATCCTTGAAGGTTTTTGATAGAATGTCATGATCTAAAATACCATATATTGTAGTTAGTTCATAAGCTTTCAGTCATTAGTGCCAAGAAGTGCAAGAATCTTGTCAGTTCTAGTAAGAAATATACCCTTGATGGTAAGAAGTAAATGTAATAAGATCCTTATGTCACCATATCATATTGTGTTTTATCCAACAATAATAAAGACAAAATAACTGAACCACAAACTAGATGAATACAAGGATATCTTTTAGTCACCTAAATAAGTTCCTACATATTGCACTCTAAAAAATACTATTGATTTGATCCCTTAACTACCTCTACATCAAACCTCTTTATAAAACATATCATTTCTAGGGAATGAATAGATCAAGTGGTAGATCCATGAAATCATGGATAATGGACACATCATGCCCAAATCATTGCATTGCAGAAGCCCAATTATGTTTGTGCGAAAGTTGTGAATCAATTAAAAAATATTAATGAGATTAAAGTGAAGAACAATTATCCTCATTTAAATATTAAGAAATTTTTCTGACATATCTATGTTGTAGAAGTCTTTTCCAAAATTGATCTTAAGTTTGGGTATCATCATATTCATGTCAAACCTCTAGATATTTGGAATATAGTCTTAAAACAAAGGAAGGATTGATCGGCTAGTTAGTTGTGTATTTTATGTTAACTCATGTAAAAAATTCATTCATTTCAACATGTTGAATGAAATCTCCAGGCCCTTTACCTATGTCATTTTTTAATCTACCTTGATGACATCTACACCATGCTCAAATAGTGTTTCACATTTTGTAGAAACATATTTTTATGATACTATGAATAAATGTTCATTTTTCATGCAAGAGATAAAATATTTGGGACACAGTACACACAAGGAGTGCATGTGTGAACCTGACCAAGATTCAGGTCATATAGGAATGAGAAACCCTAAATAAATTTGCATCTGATTCAAATATTTTCAAAATTAGAAAATTATACAAGAGATTTGTGTTTAATTTTTATCTTTTGAACCAAACTACCAAATAAAGTTTCATCTAGTCAATTGCACAACAAAGTTAATTTGATGAACTAAAATTTAGACTCTATTTTGTGCTAGTACTTATGTTACTTGACTATAAATTTGAAAGATCATCCAATTCATTTAGTAATAAAATTGGCTATCACAAATGGGTTTGACAACACAAGTCCTAGAAAAGAGTTAATTTCTATTATAATGGATTAACAAACATATGATTGGAATCAAAGATATCTTTAAATTATATACTTACGCCAGATGATGAGGGAGCAATTAGGTATGGTGAGGTCAATTATGGAGTGATGAGGGATAGTAAGGTATGATGAGGGTCAATGAGGGATTGATTAGTGATGATGATGGATGAAGAAATATTGATTAGGGATTATGAGGGATGAGGAGGGAGTGATTAGGGATGATGAGGGATGGTGATAATCAATGGAGTGACTAGGTATGATAATCCTGAGTGATTAGAGATGATGAGAGACAATGAAGGTCAATGAGGGAGTGATTAGGGATGAGGAGGAATAAATAGGGATGATGAAGGATGGTGAAGGAGTGATTAGGGATGATGAGGGATAGTGAGGGTCAATGGAGGAGTGATTATGGATGATAAGGGAGTGATAAGAGATGACTATAAATAGTGAAGGTCAATGAGGGAATGATTAAGGACAATGAGTAATGATATGAGAGTGATTAGGGGTAATGAGGGATGAGTATGAAGTGATCAAGGATGAGAGAAGGACAATGAATAAGTGAAATTAATATAAAGTGATCATCTGATGTGTACAAGACATCAATATGACTTACACCACCCAAATCACACTAATTTGGATCAACTTCAAACTTAGTAGTTTTCAAAATTCAATTTTGACAAACCTGGGACTCTTATAAATGCTAGGAATCAATCCAGAAGGCATAAAAACCTTTAAAATGATTATATGTTTACCAAAAATGGATATCAATTACAAAATTTATGTACTAAAATACCTAGGCTTAGTACTTAGACCCTAAAAATGCCTAAGTACTACCTAGATTGGATTTTGAAAAACTATTTTCCATGTCATAAGGCATGCAGCTATGTGACCAACTCTATCAAATACTAAGTGACCCTAATTTCTTATATTTACTAACATAAATTTAAAGCATAAGTTTACATTTATATTTTTACATTATAATCAACATTTAGAGTAGTAAATATAAGCCTCTATCCAACATTGCCTTCATGTGAAACTCCCACATGTTTTAGGATGTTGAAAATATATAATGTGATCACGTTATTAAATAACACAATGGTGTTACTAACACAGTTAATAATGTGATAGCATTATTAGCACAATCATGTTATTAGTGTGATCATTATATTTGAATTCGAATTCAATTATTGCACCTTTGGCTTGGGAATGGCTTGGATTCCTGTGTTAAAGGCTTGGACTGTCAATGTACTATCGAGTTTTGAGAATTATGGTAAAAAACAACAAAATTTAAATTTGATTTCCAAATACACTAATAATTTCAATGTGAAAATTTAAAAACTTAATATCATCATGATGAACACACTCTCCTCTTTCCAAAAATATGATTTTTATAATTTTTGAACTAATTTAAGGTTTCAAACTATGTTGATTTCTAACTATACATTTTTTAGGCCACTACATGCTGCAAACATTTATGCATATACATGTTCATGTAATATTTATTTCATTGATCCAAGTGAAAAACAAGTTATATGGCCATAAACTAGGCCTAATTCTACACACATTCAAAAAAATGATTTTAGATGTTTTTTGAGGTTGTTAGGCATGTCGCACAGATGACTATCCATTTTTTAATCAATTTTTAGGGTCTATTTACTTGAAATTTTCATTAAAAAAATGTATTCATTGAAAAAATATTTAAAATAATAGGTCAAAAACTAGAAGGTCTTATCTAAATTTTCCCAAAAGGGTTTCAAATAATATTAAACGTTGGTAAAAAAAATGGTACACTACACAAATGTCTATCTACTATATTTTCTTTAAAAATATGAGTTTCTCATCAAATTTTATATGTTTGACCTAGTTATACTTAACAACCTTTTAAAAAAATTAGTGAATTGGAAACTAAACTTGAAATTATACATTGCATGTTCTTACACCATCTTCAAATTTGGAGTGTAGATATTTCAAATATCTACAGAAGTTCAAATTTATAAATTTTTAGAAAAATCATGTCCATGAATAGGCCAGTTTTTGTCCCCCAACTTTTTGCACTTACCCATGTAGGCCATGAAGGTGGGACATTTGGAGGATCAACATGTAAGGGAGTATTGTAGGGTGATAGATGAAACTGTAAGATGCATGTTGCAACAAGACAATGTGCTTCTACAGTGACTCATGTTTACATGGGAGCCATGTTTTTCGATGATTTTATTACATGTATTTTTGTACGATGGCCTTTGAATAAAAATTTATATAATATAATATTACATTTGGTTATGTTGCATCTATAATGATGTTAGGACATTAAATAATTTGAGAAAAAGAATTATCACTAGTATTTTGTAATCTTAAAAAGTCCTTTCATGAAGGGAATTTAAAGGTTAAATGAAATTTTTAATTTTGTTAACATGATGTGTGATAAGGATTAAAACTAGTAGTTTCCCTAAAGGTTCAAGTTATTGTTTTGGTAAGATAAGGATTTGTAAAGTGAGAGAGTAAATTTGTGTTTCTTAATATGGTGTGGCAATGCACTATGTGGGAAGGAGACATTTTATCTTATAGTAAACTTGAGAAATGGTGAATTGGTGGGGAAATGCAAGCCCATACATAGAATTCAAGTGGTAAAAGATATCAAGATGAGTATGGCAGTGATGTTGAGGGTCAATGACAAGGTATTTCAATGAGAGTCCCAAATATTCTCAATAAAATATACATAAAAATTACAGTGATAGGGCTCATCTGAAAATGCAATATGTATCCTCCACTAAATTGTTTCAATTATCAAAGACATGATTGAAATAGGTGTCAAATATACATTAATTTTTTGAAACACATAATGCACCATGTGTCAATTTAGACAAGTTTAAAACTAAAATGACATAAAATGTGATTGTCTTAACTACATAAAACCTGATTAGATGCCTCTAAAATTAATTAGACAAAAAATGGAAAAGACTTCTTCAATGAAAGACACCTTTAATATAATATTTAGTCACTAGTAAGGGACTAACCAGTTAGGTCTGAATTTGTGACTTTCTCCTCTCTTTTTGTCTTTTTGGCTGTTGAGTCTTAGGACAAGGTCTCCCACTTTTATAGGACATTTTTAAACATAATTTTGAAGCTCACAATACTATAGATAAGACATGGTTGAATCTACTTTTCCCATTATTTCTTTTTTAGGAATAGTTTGTGAGAACTTAGTGAGTAGCTCTCTATGGTTTTCTTCTTTTGTATATGGGAGAGAGGACCCAATATTGGGGGTGTTTGGGTATTTATTATAACTATTATTAATTTTCACAGTGCATATTATTAACATATGAATCCTTCCCTTGTGTGTTGGGGTGGTTGGGGGAGGATGAATGGTTTGGTTATTTATCTTAAAGTTTAACATATGATCTAAACTACCACTTTCCTTTGTGTGATAGGGTGTTGGGTGACTATGTTAAAGATATGGAGCATTAGGCTCTTTTGGGTGTTTGTCCTCATTCCCCCAAGTGTTATATCTTTCTAACATGGTGGTCTAAAACAATAGGGTTAAGAGCCTCTAATCCAAGAGGCATGTGAGAAGTATAATTTTTGATCCTATAAGGATCAATGAAAGTTTGATTTATTCATCTCTTTCCAAGATATTGATAATCTCAGTCATAGACTTGGTCGAGGTGGTTGACAATGTCATAGGAGTTTCTTTGCTTAATTTTTATGTTGATTCAACTACCTTTTCTTCATGTTTTTCATTTGGTAGGAGCTTAATAACTTCATCACCACTCTTTAAGACAATTACCTTGGTTATTGAGGGGTCTTCGTCTTCAACCAACTATTGGGGGGGTTTTACACATTGTTGGTGGGCAAGTGATAATCAAGTGTAACCCTAGTTATTTTTGCATTTTAATTTAAATAAAATAAAATGGATTAAGGTATCCTTGAGCAACAAAGAATTTCACTAAGTGGAGGAACCTAATTTACTAGAACAGGGTAGGAGGACTTGTCGTCATCCTGTGGATCCAAATTCTACCCAAGATCATGTTTTAATTTATAACTCTATCAATCACATTAAATTTTGTCAAAATGGTATTGAAAGCCAAAGTGAATGGAAGCATGATGATACCTATTGAGGTAGACTTGAGGCTATCATAACCTTACAAAGTGTTCTTAGTAGTAGAGTAATTGGTTTCTCCATACCCATGTTTTTGAAGAAATGAAAAGGGGACTATGTTGATAATCACCCCATCATCAAATGTTACTCATTTTACTTAATTGTTATAGATCCATACTTGTAGATACAAGGCTAGATCTCCCCCTTTGGCCATTTTTGCGTCTAGGGGTAGGCTTTGTAGGTCAAAAAAATGACCAATGTCTCTTGAGTTTTATCTAGGTGGGAACATATCTAGATCAATATGATTGATTTGAGCTTGCAATGGAGGCATGACACTGCTTAGATGTCTCAATCCTAAGGAATCAAATAATGTTGAATGATGGGTAAGAGAGTTTTTAAGCATGTCTAGGAAAGAGACATGGGAAAATGTCGTTGTGGGATCATAAATTAAATCATAGTTTACCATGGGTTTGGGATTGTTGTCAGTATCTAAGACATTTGTCATGTAAGGTGTTGCGGGTTGATAATCTCTTATGTGAGTAATAATGTTCACATATTCCTTAGTTCCAAGCTCCTAGAACTCATATCATGTATATTTTTCCTTATGGCCCTAATTGGGGAGCCACATTAGGGTTTATTATACCAAAGGTAGATGCCTCAACATCATGAGTACCAACTAGTGAGGGTTGGTTAGTTTGGCTAACCTGTTATTGGTAGTAAATAAGGATATAAAATTATAGAGTGTAATTGATAGACACATGCAACTCACACCATTTTTTATTTTGTATCTCTTTTTGTATATATTTGACACTTGAAAGAATGTTAAGAGTCTTCAAAAGACAAAGAGTCTTTCTTTTGTTTGTAGTGAAAGGCTGGAATATGAAGTGATAACACCTTGTAAAAGCTCTATATATAACACTCAGTTGTACCATAAAAGAGTTTTGATGTGATAGAGATTAATATAAAATTCTAAAATGGATTTTTTTGAAAGTTTTTTATCTTTGCTCTATGTACAGTGAACACTCTATTTAACCAAATCTATTTAGTCATGTAAAATAATATTAAGTGTATGTTCTATATCAGTTAAGACTATAATTTATTGCATAAATACACCATCATTAATAAAATAATACCTTTGTTTAGTTTGTAACTATGTCTGCATGAAAATATTTTTTTTACTTTGCATAACTATCCCCGTAATAACATATTATGATGGGTTTTCCAAAAACTTTTGTTAACAATGGTGTGGTGAGAGTGGATTATTAAAACATATTGTGATGGCTACTAGGATTGAGAGATTTGGAGAGATGGATCAATAAATAAATTTGAAATGTATTAGAGAAAGAAGTAAAGAGAATATGGATTTCTACACAAGAAATTATTCATGAACACATTTACAATGAAATATGTGATATTTTTTATGTGAATTTCCTAGACTATTAGCTATGTGGTTATCAAGATTGGAATAATATTGTTCTTGGCTAAGGAGGACAAAATTTCTATCTTGGATAGAAGAAAGACTAGAAAACCAATGAAGATTAAACACCTACTAGAGTCATGTGATAGAACACTTGATAAAAACCAATATCAATAGATATATTATGAAATTTGATGTACAAAGATATCTATTTTTTTAGGCTGCACATGATCTATTTGTGAGAGGCATTCGAGGAAAGATTTTCTAGTGACTACCTACTCTTATCAATATGCTAGTTATTAAAAAGGCCATGGTACTTAACCCTACCAATATGAAGTAGTCACTTCAAGATTTATGGGGATGTGTGTGATGTAGGAGTGAATGATGATGATTTGAGTAGAGGAAATTGAACTTTAAACCACAACATGGAGGACACAAAGAAGCAAAGCAAAAAGAAAATTTTGGGATTAGAAAGAGAGTTGTGAAAACAAATAAGGTGGAATAAATAGCATAATCAAAATATAACTACGAATAGGAGTAGGAGTAAAATAGAGGATATAGAAGAGAGGGGAGCCTAAATAGGGGCTACAAAATTTATAGAAATTAGAGAATTTGGAGATTATGCAAAGCAAGGAAAGAAAGGGCCTGAGAAAGAAGAAGATAAAGATTTAAATATAGAAGATAAGAAATAGAACGAGGAGAAAAAATAAAGTATAGTAGCAATAAAGTTGTTAGAAGATAGTGGTAGATCACAATTACAAGGAACGTTATTATTTAGATCAGAGAAAAAATATTCTATAGATGAGGTTATGCAAAATCATAGGATTATCATAGGTTCAAAGTAACAAATAGAAGAAGCCAAAGACACAATCATTCATTTTGTGAGTATGCATCCCCTGAGCCCATTTTATCATCATAAAAGAGAAAGAAAAGTGCAAAGGCTGGGATAGATGAAAATTGGTTTGATTTGTTTATAGATAAATTTGGTAAACTTAGTGTAGAGACTCAAAAAACAATAGACAAGAAGTTAGAAGAGGTTGGGTTTTATTTTACAAGTTTATCACACCATTGAAGACTAGTTTATAGAAGCCAATAGTAGTAGTTACGAGTGTACCAAACATGTATTTGAATGCATGAATGCTCATTACTCAAACACCTTATGATAAGTCTTCTGAGCTTGAGTAGTATTTGTTAACCCATGACATGAAATGATAGGTTAAGTGAGTAACCACTGAGGATGTGAAAAATTACGAGCTTGTAAGGGCCTTAACAGGTTGAGCTCTGGAATTCATATACAAAAGGGATGTTTCTTCATTAAGTCTTCAACATATAATTCAAAATGAAGAAGTGCACTAGCTGGACTATTCGAGATCTTAAAGAAATTTGACATGAAATTGGAGAATTGGTATGGGAGTAAGATCACATATTCTTAGATGTAATGAACAAAGTTGACTATATTTTAGAAGATAAAGGTAGGGTTGTTTGGTTTGTAGAAGGATTGTGATCAAGGATTACGTTTGCCATTGCACAATCACAGTTTCTTACTAATGCTGATGCATAAGCAACTATGCTTTGGGTAGAATAAATTAAGGATTATGGAGATGCTCCATTGACTGGCTCTAAAATTGAGATGAAAATAGATGTTTTTCTAAGAAAAATAGATGAGATTCATGAAAACAAAAAACCCAAGTTGGGTTTGTGGTGTATGGAGTGCGACAAAGAAGGGAATCAGAGGAATGATTGCCCTAAAATCAAAACAAAGTTATGCAATATACACAGGGTATTAATACATGCGACATCAAAATGTCATCTACTATAGTAGTACATTAAAAACTGTGAAATATATACTATAATTTTTGTAAGTCACCAAATCATAACGAGAATAGTTGGTTGTCTCTGTAGGAGCTAAAAGAAGGCATCACTAAGAACATCTTTGCAGTTGTAACACAACATATACCTACTGTGACGCAGGAAATTCCAACCCTGAGGTAGAAATGTCTAGTGTGACACAAGGTGTTTCTGGATGGATGCCTTCATCGCCACAGTATCAACCCTACGATCTGGCAAGATGAATGTTGTCATCACCACAATATCAATACCAATCATCATGGAATACTACAATTCCCTAGCCACAACGATCAAATTGGGCTCCATCATCTCCTCAACAACAACAAGGGGGATTTGATAGGCAACAATTACAACAAAATAAAGGCGGACGCAGAAGAGATATCATGGAAGATATTAGAAAGGTCATAATAATGATAGTAAAAAAACTCATTGACCAATACTCTCTGTGTGGCAAATATAATCACTTTGCACCCCTGACTAACCCTCTATTTTAAATTAGAGAAATATTCATAAATAACATCTAAGAAATATTTTAAAATTAATATACCAAACTTAAACAAAACTTAAATATTGTTAATATTTTATATTTTATATCTTCCACACTAACAATAAAGTGAATTCACAATTACAAAAATATTAAAAAAAAATTATGTAAAATTAATATTATCCAACACCATATCATAACCACTATCCTATTATATTATATATTTATATTTCTTGACAAATTATATCAACCTTCTTTTATTTAATAATAAAGACTAAAAATTGTCCATTTTACCAAATTCATCTTATTTCCGTGAAAACTAACAAATAAACTGCATCACATATTTGTGCCAATAATCTGACAATGTTAGGTGCCATTAATGTGCGAAGAAAACGGATTAATATCCATCGTAATAATGCACAGGATTTGAGGTGACACCGATAGAATACAAATTAAAAAAACAAATTTTAGCCTCTCTCACACCATGCTTTCGTTTCATGCAAGTCTCGTGTATTTATGGCAAGTAAAGAATGTGAAATGCGAATAACGTGATTTCCACGGAGGGGAGGAAATTTGACGTTATTCGCATTTCACAAAGTCTTTTGCCGGCTTTCAAAAGTCCCTTTGAAGTGCCTGGGTCAAATTTGTTGGGTAGTTTGCACATTATTATGATTATTATTATTATTTGGACAGCACACTATAAATTGCCTGACTTTTCTGGCGTGTTTTGCGCCTTAATTGTCGGCGATCGCCATCTGACTCCTACTTTTGTACCATCATATTCGAACTTTGACGCAACGTATTAGAAGCTGGTGATCGGATTAATGTTTGAGTTGTCATTATTAATTACTCGGGACCGGCAAGTATGGTACTATTGTTTTCCGTTGAAGCGATTAATTTATATTAAGCCTCACGTAAGATTGGTCTCCAAACATATTTCAAAATATAGTTTTAATATTTAGATTCGATGTAGACGATTTTTTTGAAAACGACCTTTAAACAGTTAGCAGCTTTGATGATATTTATTTTGTTTAAATTTTTTAATATTTTTTCCCACTGTTCACAAAATAGACATTACTGCTCCATTGTGATCGCGTAACATTACCGTGTATGACCTATGCGCTGTGGACGTTGGAGATGCATTTAACTTTCAACTACGAGCCTACGGTTCAGATTTAAAGAAGGATTGCGATCCATGTCAAAACAAAGAAGATATTGAATATTTATATAAACATAACCCCAATATGCACAACGAAACACAACATTTCTCCTGTGTTGTCCCCCGAAATTGTCGGTGATAGCCATCTTATCCCAAGTTTTTGTCCCATTGGATTTTATCTTTAACGTAATGTATTGTATGTTGAAGATTAAGCACGGGGCTTCTAAATTATTTTGTCACTTTCTTTTGTGTTATTTCTATCTCTTGGTCAATGAATTTGGTTGGATTCATATCCAAATTCTTCTCTTGATCAATCTATTTCGCTGGATTCATATCCATATTTCTACAAGCATTTTTTTTTAACAATTCATATGTTGGATGGTGGTGCTTAATCTTATTTTAATGTCCAGTTTTTAACAGGGGGTAGGGCGGGGGTGATGGGTAGGCGGATCGGTGCTAAAGGAACGCCCCCCACTAAGATCATCATGAGAGGCAAAACTTTGTTAAATATGTATTGTAAAATATTATAATTTCGTAGTAAATCCGGTCCGTTTACGTTTAGGTCACAGATCTAATGATAGAAATTATGTTTGTACATTTTTGCCCTAGTATGTAACCCTCTTTTGATATAAGGGCATTGTAATCATGTCGACATACTGTGTGTGTAATTGAAGAGGGTATTGCAGTGAATGTATTGCAGGTTTTCCTTTTATTTGTTGGACTGAATAATAAGGACGAGTTGTTTCTATGTGGGCATAGCCCATACTGAGTGAACCACGTTAAATCTTTGTTTCTATTGTGTTGTGTTTCGTGCATTTTATTTCTGTATTTAATTCATTAATATTACTCTATGTTCTATATTTCTAACAACTGGTATCAGATCCAAAGGTCACAAATCTAATGATAGAAATTATGTTTGTGCATTTTTACCATAATATGTAACCCTCCTTTGATAAAAGGGCATTGTAATCATGACGATATATATTGTGTGTGAGTGAAGAGGATATTGTAGTGGATATATTGCAAGTTTTTCCTTTCATTTGTTGGACTAAATAATAAGGACTGGTGATTTTTGTGTGGACATAGCCCATACTGGGTGAACCACGTTAAATCTATGTTCTTATTGTGTTGTGTTTTTTGTATTTTATTTATATCTTTAATTTATTAATATTGTTTTATGTTATATATTCCTAAAAACTAGTATCAGAGTTAAAAGTTTATTTGGCAGATAAACTCACAGGAAAAGATGGTACATGGTTCGAGTGGAAGCAATGGCATAAGGAAAGTTTAAGGTCGATAAGTTTAATGGCTAAAACTACCAGCTATGGGAGATGTAGATGGAGGACTATCTATATCAGAGTGATCTTTTTTTACCATTGGGTGGAATAGTAAAAAAGCCGACAACTATGAAGGATGAAGGATGAAGATTGAGAGTTTCTTGACAAAAAAGCACTAGGAACAA
This sequence comes from Torreya grandis, assembly GCA_037957365.1. Lineage (NCBI taxonomy): Eukaryota > Viridiplantae > Streptophyta > Pinopsida > Cupressales > Taxaceae > Torreya > Torreya grandis. The sequence goes on along the minus strand of JARHVA010001853.1, from coordinate 2,839,472 downwards.
TACGGCTATACCTGAAAACGTCACTGGATTTCAATATTTCAAAATAAAAAACAACGGATGTGATAAAGATATTAGATAGTGTATGAAAAACCCTCAACCTTCAACAAGGTATTTCTTATGAAGAATTTATTTAATCTAGAAATGTCAGAAGGTGGGTTTATTGTTGATCATTTAAATGAATTTAACACGATCACAAATCAGTTAAGCTATGTGGGAGTAAATTTTGATGATGAGGTTAGGGATCTTTTGATTATGTGCTCATTGCCAGAAAACTGGAATGGCTTGGTCATAACTGTGAGTAATTTTATCTCTGGTTCAAACACTTTAAAGTTTGATGATGTTATTAATGTTATTATTAGTGAAAAAATACGATAAAAAATCATAGGGAAGACACTAAGTAATGCTTTAACTATGGAAAACAGGGGAAGATAAAAGGACAAAGGAAAGGGCCTAAGAAATCATGAGAATTCTAAGAAGCGCAAATCCAAATCTAGAGGAACATTGGTGTGATGGATTTGCAGGAAGAAAGGACATCTAAAGAAAGATTGTTGGTTTCAAAAAAAGAAATAAGGAAATGGACAACAAGATAAAAATCAAGAAGCAAATGTAGCAGGGGATGTGTTACAAGACTCTTTAATCCTTTTTTTAGATAACATTAATGATTCTTAGGTGTGAGATTCAATGGCTTCATTTCATGCTACACTCTATAACAAATATTTCTAGAACTATGTTCAAGGTGATTTTGGACAGAGTTATTTGGGTGATGGTGAACCCTATAAAATTTTAGCAAATGATAAGATACAAATAAAATTAAATAATTAAAACAATTGGTTGTTGAAAGAGATAAGCCATATTTCTTAGTTGAGAAGAAATCTAATTTCAATAGAGAAGTTGGGAATGGAGGGCTACAATTACATTTGCAGAAAATTCATGGAAGGTCACTAAAGGATCACTAGGAATAGCAAAAGGAGAGAAGGTAGGTACATTATATTTATCTAATGGTAATGTTGACTCTTCTATTGCTTTAGTTTCTACAAAAGTAGATACAAAATTATGGCACCACAAAATTAGGCACATGAGTGAAAAGGGGATGCAATTTCTCCACTCAAAAAAATTATTTCCAAATTTGAAGGTGGATTTGGATTTCTTTGAGCACTGTGTATGAAAAACAAAAGAGAGTCAATTTTTTTAGAGTTGGGAAGATAAAGAAGGATGAAAAGTTAGATCTTCTACATTAAAATGTATATAAATTGGTTCAAGTATCATCCCTTGATGGTTTTTTTATTATGTTACTTTTATTGATGATGCAACTAGAAAAATTTGCGTTTATTGCATACAAAAAAATTGATGTTTTTGATACTTTTAAGAAATAGAAAGATTTGGTTGAGAATGAGATAAAAAATAAGTTGAAGTGTGTCAGATCAGATAATGAAGGTAAATACTGTAGAAAAAAATTTGATAATTATTGTTCATCTCATGGGATTCATAGAGAGAAGATAGTTTCAAAAATACCACAACAAAATGGTGTGTCAGAAAGGATGAGCATGACAATCATGAAGTGTGCAAGGAGCATGAGATTGCATGCAAGGTTGACCTTATAGTTTTGGGCAGATGTTGTGGATACTATTGTTTACTTCATAAACAAAGGACCTTCAAGTCCTTTGGATGGTGGCATTCTAGAAGAAGCATGGATAGGTAAAAAGGTAGATTATTCATTTTTAAAGACATTCGGTTGTGAAGCATTTGTCCATATTAATTTAAAAAATAGAACCAAGCTTGAAACAAAATCCAAGAAATGTACTTTTATTAGATATGAAATTTATGATTTTGGTTACCGTTTATGGGATTTTAAAAATTGTAAAATCATTAAGAGTAGAGATGTGGTCTTTAATGAGAAAGTCATGTACAAATATCATTTTCAAGGAAAGAAATAATAAAATCCAAATACTTAACATGCAGTACTTAATGAAATCACTGGAAATAAAATTCTAAAAGTGTCAGAAAATTAGAATGTGCAACAAATACAATAAGTACCTCAATCTCCTAGAAATGTAGTTAAAATATCTACCAGAGTAAGTAGACTCCCTGAATGATACTCTCTTTTAATTTATTATTTATTATTGACTGATGGTGGTGACTAAGAAAGCTATGAAGAAGCAATACATGTAGAAACTAGAAAGAAGTAGAAGCAAGGCATAAAAAATGAGATGGACTCCTTGGTACATAACCAAAATTGAAATTTTATTCAGTTGCATGTAGGTAAAAGAGCATTGTAGAATAAATGGGTTTATAGGTTGAAGGAAGAATATGGAGGAAAAAAGAGGTACAAGGCTAGACTCGTTGTAAAAGGGTTTGATAAAATAAATGTATAGATTTTGACAAAATATTATCTCCAATAGTTAAAAGGACTTCTATAAGAACTATTTTAAGTTTGGTAGTAGTAGAAGATTTGCACCTTGAAAAGTTAGATGTCAAGACATATTTTATTCATGGTGACTTGGAGGATGAAATATATATGGAGTAGCCACAGGGATAAGAAGTTAAAGGTAAGGGGAAAATGGTGTGCGAGTTGAAGAAGAGTTTGTATGGCTTAAAACGAGCTCCAAAATAGTGGCATTTAAAATTTGACATGTTTATAATAAAACAAAGTTATAGTAGATGTCATTCTGACCACTATGTTTATTTTAATAGATTAAATAATGACAACTATATTATATTATAATTGTATGTAGATGACATGCTTGTTTTAGGGTCTAGCATGCATGATATCAATGAGCTCAAAAGAAAATTAGTAGATTCATTTATAATGAAGGATTTAGGTGCTACAAAACAAATCCTTGGTATGAGAATAACAAGAGACAGAAAAAATAGAAAATTGACATTGTCTCAAGAAGAATACATCAAGGTGTTAGTCAGGTTTAATATGCAAGATACAAAACTAGTGAATACACCTCTGGGAGGACACTTCAAATTAAGCAAGGAATAATGTCCTAAAATGCAGGAAGAAATCAATTATATATCCAAAGTGCCCTATACTTTAGTAGTTGGAAGTTTAATATATGCTATGGTGTGTACTAGACCAGACATTGCTCATGCAGTGGGAGTTGTTAGTAGGTTTATAAATAAATAGTTTTGCTATGAAGGGTCAAATGTTACCTTACAAGGATATGTTGATGCAGACATAGCTGGATATTTAAATTGTAAGAGGACAACCAAAAGATATTTTTTCACTATCGATGTCACAACATTTAGATTTCAAAATTGTATAAGATAGTTGCTTTGTCAACTATAGAGATAAAATATGTTGTAGCTACAGAAGCGAGCAAAGAGATAATATGGATGAAAGGGTTCATGGAAGAGTTGAGGTAGAATCAATAAGATTGCAGGTTGTATAGTGATATCTAAAGTGTAATTCATTTAGTAAAAAACTCATCATTCAATTCAAAAACAAAACATATACAACTCAGGTATCACTTCATTCATTCAATTTTCAAGGATAATCAACTGAAGTTAGAAAAGATCTATACGAGTTATAATCCTATAAATATGTGAACAAATGTAGTCATAAAAGATAAGTTGGAGAGTTTTTCAACTTCAATAGGTTTTCAAGAATAACAAAGAAGATGATAAATATGACAGGGTCAAAGTTCAAAGAAAAGTTCAAGGAAGAGTTGTAGTGGTGGAGTTGCAATAATCAATCTTCAAGTGAGAGATTACTTGATGGTGGACCCTGATCTTATTTTGATGTTTAGTCCTTGATAGGATATGTGGTGGGGAAACGTTCCCCCTCCATTAGATTCACCATAAGGGGAAAAATTTTGTTAAAAATGTATTATAAAATATTTTAATTTTATAGTAAATTTGGACCATTCACTATTCAGTCACATATCTAATGGTAGAAATTATGTTTTTGCATTTTTACCCTAATATATAACCCTTCTTTGATATGAGGGCATTATAATCATGATGACATATTTTGTGTGTGAGTGAAGAGGATATTGTAGTAGATGTATTGTAGGTTTTTTCCTTTATTTGTTGGATTGAATAATATGGACTAGTTAATTCTGTATGAACATAGCCCATACTAGATAAAACCATATTAAATTTATGTCTCTATTGTGTTATGTTTTTTGAATTTTATTTTTGTCTTTAATTCATTAAAATTACTCTATGTTATATATTCCTAACACAATAAACATCTTTTGATTGCAAGGAGAAAAAAAAAAGAATGCATAACATAAGTGGACTATTTTTATTTATTGGTGTTTGTGTTTCTCTACTTCTGTATTTAGTTTTATCCATAAAATAAGGAGAGGGTAAAAATAATAAAAAATTGTTAAAAATTCCATGTGATATTTTGGTTGTATATCAACTAGTCATTCGATGTATTAAATTAGAGGCATGGACATACTGGTATTTATGGATAGTGCATGAAAGAATATACTAGTAGGCAGTATAAGAAAAAATTGTACAACATGTGTGCATTACAAATTATATGAGCCCATATGGGATACAATTTATTCCATTCAATTTCAATGGTACGTTGCCTTATCACCTATAGTAAGGTCAAGACATAACTCATTTTGAGTTATTAGAGCTTTAGTGTAGCAAAATAGGTTACCAATATTTTTTAAATGATTTCCTCATAGACCACCACTACCATTCTTCCCACCTAACATACCATAATTTTTGGTCCCTAAATTTAAGGAGGCCCACAAGATGACATAACACAATTATGAAACTAAATGAAAGCTTCTTATTCATTACATGTACAAAATTATACAAAAAATATCATCTCCATCCCACATAATATACGAAAGATGCTCAGGGCTACAAACAATGAGTTATCATTCCACTTACAAAATTTGATTGACACTAACTATAGTAATGCCATTATCTAAGATTTTATGGATGGAATAGACTGAATTTGAGATATTTGTATTAAAGTAGTCATATACCACTATCCAATATCAGTTCTTTACAACTAATTTGAGTAGTGCCCATAATGATCATGGGTATTTCTATCATCCTCAAATTCTTTTGATAGTGTTAAAAAATGACTTCTTCGCCACATTGCTTCTTGGTATGTAAGCTCATCCAACACATGTTCAAGATCTAATTCAGAATTTGAATCTAGAGAATTCCATGATTATACGCAATTATCATGAATATTTTCCAATGTTAGAAGTTGAAATCTAATCACAAGGTAATATGTACGAAAGAATCTTTCTGGAAAGAATGTTTCATAACTAGTTCTATCAAAGTATCTTTCAAACCAAATTTTCATCATGAGATTCAAAGATATTCCATGCTACAGAGTACTTGATTCTAATAAGAGATTAGACTTAAAAATTATATCCAACATTTGCATTTGTCAACGTGACCAATTGCCTTTTAATAGCTTCAAAGTAAAATCATTATTAGTATTCCACCAAATGCTATCAACATGATTTGCATGAGTAGCCCAAAAAGGTGGTGGCTAACTGAAAAATTTATTCAATTCAACTGAAACTTGATCTAAGTCTCTTCTTATTACATCTTTAAGTTGGATTAGGGAATTTCATAAGTAATCGGAATGCCAATTGGAGAGGGGTTTCGAAAATAGTGACATACTGCAAACAAATACATAAACCACAAAAAACAAATTATATACAGGGTACACTGCATCTTACGTAATAGATTATTCAAAAGAGTGATTATCGATCACCCAGTCAATTCAAAATATAAATTGTCAAAAGATTCAATAATTTTCATAGTAAAAAATTAACTTTAGAAATGTACTTGTAAGAATGTAGTTGTGAAATATGTATCAATTATTTTTATAAAGGTGGAATAAGACCACCATATAGACTGCATAGGTAGGAGAATGTTCTTTAATGTAGAAACACCTCTGACATAAACATCATACTCTAAAGTGGTGTCATACAAATATAAGAAGTCAATATGTTAAATATCAGATTAACATTCAACACTAGTACTTTACAAGTATTTTATGGGCCTCCATTCTGAGATGGAGCCATAACATGCCTCTCATTTCCATCGAAAAGCTTGGTTAAGATTGGAGATTTTTCTTTTACACTTATACTCAAGAATAGAAAAGATATATGTGTAAATTACAAGCTAGTTGAAAGGAGCTACCATTTTGGTATCATCCAAGCTTGCAAGCCATCTAATTTGAAAAAAATATTGAGGAAGAGAACAACCTTTCAAAAAACTCATCAAATGTGAACATTTTAATAATAACACTCTTAGAATATTGGTTTGACTAGAAGTTATATATAAAACTTGAATATTTCTCATCTAATTTGGACAAAACCTTGTATATAAAATGCACATTTTCTTTTTTTATTTTACAATGTTTAAGTTGTAGTCAAAATGAGTTAATGTTTTAATGTTATCAAAGTCAATTGGATTGAGAGTAATAAGCTATGAGTGTAGTTGACAATCATTAATTTTATTACTCTTCTAATAAATTTTTTTTTTAAAATTTCATATTACATTTATATTAGTAGGAGACCCATTGTGAAATTATAGCTAAGGTGATATAGAGAAACATATAAGACCAACAAAACTGCCAAAAATAAATTAATATCTAAAAATTATTGACAAAACAAAATAAAATACTTTTAATTTTTATCAACACAAATTTGAATAATGAATAAATTAAAAGGGTTCAATGTTTTGGTTAAAATTAAAATTTGCATGTAAATCAATCCATAATCTTAAAAATAAAATATGAATTGAATGCAAAAACATATAAGATCACATGGAGAAGAGCACATTTTCAATATGTACGATTCTTCTTGTGTAGGTAATTGTGGCCTTCATCCAAAGGTTGAGAATGGGTTTCTATGCCTCTATACCAATAGAACTTTATAATTAGAGATCCTTGTTACTTTAAATAAGTCAAAAATTTATTTACAAGGTATAGCCCAAAAATATATAACATAATTAATATTTATTATCCATAATTTGTGAGTATCTTTCATGAATGTATACAAGTGGGTGTTTTAAAAATAAAATGGGTCTTTTTTTTATAATATAAGAGTTGTATAATCAAGTTTATTAATCTATTTTTCTTGAATAATATCTAAACAACAATATATAAATTTTTATCGTATCAGGGAAAGAGTGTTCTCTAATTGAATTTTGGTTTGTATTTCCACTTTTATGATGTTATCATAGGATAAAAAATAAGATCTATTATCTTCATCTACTCCATATAGAGATCTAGTTTGAGGTTGTACATGCCATTCCTAGCAGTGCAAAAAAAAGGGATGGAATTCATAATAGCAATGGAGGTCAGGATGTTAGTATCCCAATGCATGGGTATATAGAATAAGAACACCCATCACCATTATATAATTCATTTGGATATCTAGTTTAGATTGGTGCATAAGCCTCATATACCAATGCAATAGAAAGTGATGGAGTTTTTAATTACAATGGGGATTAAGATGATAATACCTAATAGATGGTGATATATAAGAATAATGATCATCATCATTATTTACTTCATACAAAGACTTATCTTCAATTAGTGCATGTTCCATATATAAAAATGCAACAAGAAATGCTAAAATTCCTTCTTGTAATGGAAGTCAAGATGATTGTATCCTAATGAATGAAGATATAGAAGAATCCCCATCGTCAGTATTTACCTCATATGGAGATGTAGTTTCAATTGGTGCTTATACCACATATACCAATGTAGTATGAATTGATGAAATTATTATTGCAATGAAGGTCAAGATGAAAATATTCTAATTATGGAGAATACAGAAAAATAATTCCCATCATCATTATGTACATCATATGGAGATCTGTCTTTATTTGATGCATATGCTACATTTAGAAACATAATAGCAAGTGATGGAATTCCTACTTGCAATGTATTTTTGGATGATAATATCCTAATGGACGAGCATATATAAGAATAATTACCAGCATCATTAAATATAATATCCTAATTGATGTAGACTATGCCCACTTCACGATGACTAGTGATGACCAGCATGTGCCAAGAGCTAGCGTGTACTGGTTAAACTCATCATGAGAAAAATGGCATAATTTATAAAGCTACCAATGAAATAATGTGCAAACCACCCAACAAATTTATCTCACTTAAAAGTTGAGACCCACTTAAAATTGACTTCTGAAAGGAGGCAAAAAATATTTTGCAAAATTTCCACACTAGTTATTCACCACCATGGAAATCATGTTACTCATATTTCACTCTCTTTATTCGCTATAAATACCAATGAGATTAACCAACACACACCAAATCTTGGCATGTGATGGTTGCCGGTGAATAGTCATCATCAACCAATATTCATTAGCATAAACTTGGTGTTTACCTAACTTACACTAACTTCACTCTCAATGACAATCACCTAACCCACACTAACCTGCACAGTCACGATAACCTACGCAGTCAAGGACATGGTTAGCTAAGTGGGAAATAAATGATGGCTGAGAATATTAAATTTACCCCATTTCATTCATGTGCCCATTTCATTCTGGAGTGTGTTGGTTCAAGATTACCCCTGCGTAGTTCCTGTGCCCATTTTCGAAGCAACCTGTGCCCATTTTCAAAGTAACCTGTGCCCATTTCAATTTGGAGCATGTTGGTTTGATATTGCCTTTGTATTTTGATGGTCATGAGTAGTTGGTTCGAGATTACCTTCGTATTTCAGTGGTCATGAGTATTTCACCATTCACTTTTACTGTGATCTATTCATTACTATAGTTTTTGCTCTTACTTTTGTCTTATGCTTCTAACTGTTATTTGCTTTTGTTTATTCCTCTGTTGCATTCATTTTATTCTATTCTTATAAAAAAATTATGTTAAAATTGAAAATTGATAACTTGTTTGATTACCGACATTGATCAATTAAGAAAAACAAACAATGTTGTTAAAGGAAAAGGCCTACCTTTGTGATTCATGCACACATATAAAAGAAATATGAATAATCCAAAAAGATATTAAAGGATAGTGATGCTAGTGCATGGGGCTTGGTTGTCTCTGCTAGCCCAATATCTCTTATCTCTCTTCATCCTTGCCAACACCATTACATTTCTGTTGATTTATTTTTCACTGCAATATGGAGATCTGAAGTGTTTTCCTTTTTCCCCCATACCTATTCTTTCTTTGTATATTGGGGATTTTATCTTAGTTAATAAGTTATGGATTTGATTTTTTCAAATTTACAAAAAACTTTGGGATTTATTTCCTTGTTCAACTTATTGAATGTCCACTTGCCCTTCTATGATCACAAATATGAATGAATATATCATAAATAACTTAGGGATTCAGTTTTATGCAGGGTCATATGCACCATTATCTGACCCAATATCTCTTGTCTCTCTTCATCCTTGCTAATGAGGGATTGATTATATGGACAGGGCTTAGGGAAGTAAAATTTTAATACCTCTTCTTGAAAAATATTGAGTTTGAACCCATTGAATCAGTTTATAACTGTTTGGTTGACATCAAGACCAAGTCCATCTAGAGCCCTTAATGTGGATAGAGGCAATGTAAATTTATCAAATAGAACACCTAAAAAAAAAATTAAAAAATGACTACTAAGCTTTTTTGTCATAGATTCAGTTAGTTCAAAACATTAACTATGTAATCATAATGCCAATCATACTACCATTGCTTTGTCAAGACTATGTAGCTTTATAAAAATATAAGGATTTGTATTAGATTTCTATCATTCATAATCTTGGAAAGGGACAATAGTTATTTGGAAATTTCTGACAAACCCACGGAATTTGATGGGTACTCTACTAGTAACAAAATCATATAAGCATTACCTCATGAATATAATCATCAATGGTGGGAGGTTGGGATGTAAGAAAAAAATTCCTTACCCTAGCACAATTGTGCAATATGAAAACAAAAAAATAACGTGTCATTCTTCAAAGAAAGCCTCATATTTTAGTCCAATGATGATGTATGTAACCATATACTAGAATAAAAAACTGGGACTTGTCACATAAATTAATTAAGTTATTATATAACCATGTACTAGAAGTAAGAAATGGGACTTAAAATAAAAATCAATTTAGCTAATGGAGAATATCTGGAAAATTCATTGGCAAATAAATGAATTCACCCTATTTTAGGTTCCCAAGGGATATATGACCCTAGAAGCACCACAATGCTACAACCATCTGGAACACCATGGACAAGGTGCCAAATAATACTACCCTCACATGAAAATTGAAATGGCCATGGCCCATGACCTGCAAATAATCAAATTGCTACTAAAAGGAATGGCATGAATACAAAAGAAAAATAAAATATTGATCATATAAAATCAATGAAACTTGTAAGCAAATTTTATTAAAACAAATGAGGTAGTCCCATATATAATGATAAATTGCATAAATCCATTGAAAACTGTACCAATAATGAATTCATTGCTACCTAGTAGAAATTGAGTTTGTCTTCTTACATCTGTTCTAACTTCTTATCTTAAAAGCTATAAAATGTTGTGCATGTTTTTGTTCAAGAAATTTGTGCATGCTTTTGTTCAAGAAAGAGGCTATTAAATGTTCTATTTTGTTTATTCCTCTGTTGTGTTCATTTTCTTCTATTCTTCTACAAATTGTTGTGTTAAAATTTCCCTCTCAATCTCTAACTGCACTAAAATTATAATAATACTTAAATTCTCGTATCGCTAAGCTTGCATAATGTTTCCACATCCCTTTTGTGATTGGTTTTCTATGGTCTTCAATGTGATTTTTTTCCAACAAGCCCTCAAGCTACTATTCTTTGATTGTAAATAAACTACATTGTTGTTTTTGGAGCTTCTAATGGAGCTTAGAACCTATCTTATGTTGTTTCCCTCCTACCACTGAGACACTATGGTTTCCAACATTTGCCAATTTCACACTTTTTCCTTAAGTTTGCCCTCTTGCTCTTTAATTCCTCAAATTACTCTTGTATTCCTCAAATATGTGGGTTAATCTCCTGCTCTGTGTTTGTTTGTCCTCTTACTCTTTAAATCCTCAAATGTGTTTGTTTGTAGTATGTTACTATTTTCAGAACCCCTCTCCAATTGTCATTCCAATCACTTATGGAATTCCCTAATCCAACTCAGAGATGTAACAAGAAGAGACTTTGATCAAGTTGCAGTCAAACTAAATGAAATTTTTAGTCATCCACCACCTTCTTGGGCTACTCATGTAAATCACATTGCTAGGATTTGGTGGAATACTAATAATGCTTTTACTTTTGACATGTTAAAAGTAAATTGATCACGTCAACAAATGGAAACACTGGATACAATTTTCAAGTCTAACCTCTTATCAAAATTGATTATTCTACAACATTGAGTATCTTTGAATCCCATGATGAAAAGTTGGTTTGACATATATGATAGAACTAATTATGTAGCATTCTTGCCAGAGATATTATTTCGTACATATCACCTTGTGATTAGATTTCAACTTTCAATGTGGGACGGTCTTCATGATAATTGTGTATGATTGTGGAATTCTTTGGATTCAAATCTTGAATTAGATCCTGAACACGCGTTGGATGACCTTATATACTAAGAAGCAATGTGGTGAAGAATTCATTTTATAAAACCATCAGAAGAATTTGAGGATGATAGAAATGCCTATGATCATGATGGGCACTACTTGGATTAGTTATAAATAACTGACATTGGGCAGTGCTATAATTTTGTACATGTAATGAAGAAGAATCTTTTTTATCATCACAATTTTTTATATAATTTTGTACATGTAATGAAGAAAAAGATTTCATTTAGTTTCATAATTGTGTTCTATCATCTCATAGGCCTCCTTAAATTTAGGGACCAAAAATTCTGGTCTGGTACATGGGAGTAATGGTAGTGGTCGTCTATGAAGAAATTGTGTAAATAAAATTGGTGGCCTATTTTGCTACACTAAAGCTCTAATAACTCAATATGGGTTATGAATTGACCTTACTTTGGGTGATAAGACAACCTAGCATTAAAATTAAATGGGATTAATTACATCCTATATGGGCTCATATAATTTGTAATGCACACATGTCATACAAATTTTTCTTGTGTCACCTACTAGCATTTCCTTTTATGTGTTGTCCATAAATACTAGTATGTCCATGCCGCTAATTCAATACATCGAATGATTAATTGATGGACAATGAGAATATCACATGGCCTTCTTAGTAATTTCACTTTTTTCTAACCTCTCTTGATTCTATGGGCTTTTAGTAAATTCCATATCTTTAAAACCGTGTCTTCATTGTATGGGCTTCCTATCAATTTCTCTTTTTTTTAACCCTTTCTTGAAGCTATGGGATTCATGGTAAAATCACAATCCTACGCCTAACCACATGCATGCATTTAGTGCATGCCACTTAAGATCGTCTATAAATGTAACTACCTTGTGCATGCACTATTTTGTTTATTTCTATGGTTTGATGCATTGATTTTGATATGTTTTATGAAGGGTCTTATATTGATTTCAATGCAATTTTGTACATTCTTATAACCTTTTTGTTCATAGTCTCTGTCATATTTTTATTAAGTGGTTTGAATTCTCATATTTTAATTTCTATGTGCAGTTCATGGCTTTTATTTGTGGTATGTTTGACCGACACGTGCATTTATTGGTTATGTCTGAATGGAAAGGAAGACATATTTATATCAAAAGCATGTTATTTTCTCCTCAAAATGAAATCATATGGCAATATGACACTTTTCTATTCAATGAAGTGTCTTTACAATGTGCCTCCTACATTACTTTAATAGATGGGCTAGGCTTATATTTGTATTTGTGTGATCAAATGGGTGTGTGCATGGACATCGATTCTAAAGACATTTATCATGAAATTATAGTGGATAGGGATGTGCTTTGATGTCTGATCACTGAGTTACATGACAATGTGACTTTCATGTATATGTTATTTTTATGTATTCACATTTGTTGCACAAACATACATCTTCAACAACCATCATCAGGGTAGAAATAAAATGAAATATGAAAAATCACTATGGATGCATTTTCAATGCCTGATTTAGAAAACATTCCCTCGAACAATTTTTTTGATACTTTGACTAATTTTCCATTGGTCGACATAGTTTTTGATGCCAACATGTATCAATTCATATTCACTCATTGTGTAAGTTCACTATTGTAGCTACCATCCCATTCTCCATTCTCTTCCCGTACTTGATGTAATGTTCAAACGAAGTCATGAATTTTATTTTGTATATATGTTGTAGTTCTCTTGATAATTTAAACATGTCTTTATACAGACTTTATTTTGCCTCTTTATATGGTGTCATCAACTTCCTAATATTTTTGCATTCAACGCACTCTAAAATAGGTTTATAACTTGAATGCCCCAATACATGTTAAATGTAATAGTTCATGCAAAAGGACATATTTAAATGAGAGGTACAATAAATGTAGCCAAAAGGGGTGTTCTCTTCTTTATCGATGCAGATGAGTCTGACTGGCCATTTCAATGATGTTAATGTTGTTTGGACCAAATTGTGCTTATATTGTATGCATTATTCAACTATTGTCCTTTGTATATTGCAGTATATGAAAGAGAGCATTCAATCAAAAAAAGTCCTCTACAATACATGGTAACTTGCATTTACTCAATACAAAAAGTCCATTTCTAATTCATTCAATGAAATTTTCTCCTTGTAGGTTGCAATAGATGGAAAAAAGGTGGGAAGAAATAATGCACCTTGAACTACAGAATCCAAGTGAAGGTCTATTTGATTGAAGTTATATCAAGTGGGCCAATTTTCTTGATGTCAACGAGCAAGACTTGTTGGTTGCCTAGGTTGAGCAGGATAGGGTTGATAACTTCATCACTGGAGAATCAAGAAGGGCATTGTTCCCTAGAGATTTTTTGTGTTTCACATCGCAAGAGAAATTCAAATTTTGATGGAAAAGATAGCAAGATCACCACAACCTTTAAATATGTCATGTGAGTCACCTCACACTGTAGATTTCAAGTTGGTGTCTATCTAGATTGTATTATGTTCCGTTCATTTACATTTTTTCATCTTGCATGAATGTTTTTTTTTTTCACCATAATCTTGCAAGTACTAGTATTCATCTGGCCCTGATGACTTTTGGGAAATTGATGCCATGCCAAAAGACAAGTCTTTAATGCCCAAGTCTAGAAAGGGTAGCTGATTAGGTCAAATGCATACAAGGTGTGATTGTCATTATAATTTTAGCACATGATGCATGGTCTATAGACCTAATCATGTGATGCTCACATAAAATCAAGTAGATCACATGGACAATGAGCACAACTATTTCTATGACCAACAATATGAATAGTTCAAGGGCAAGAAATATTTTTTTGCTCCCCACATTAGCCCCCAACTTAATGAATGGGTTCATAGGCTACTATTGTTGAGAATGTCTGCTAATGTTATCCACTTTAAACTCCAGGAGATGGTGCATGACAAACTTGTATTGTTTAGTGGTGAAATAAAGAGGGATGATTTCTTGAGTAAGGACAACATATACAATAGAGAGAGATTGATCAAGGAGGCAAAATACATGTATAATGTTATGATGCAATAAGTTTTTGAGAGTAAGCACTAGTAAATCTTGATAAGTGGTTTTTCTATAAGGATATAATGGGGGAAAGCTTGATGGGGATGGAGAAATCCCCTTCATCCTGGGCATCCAACTCCCACAACAGCTGGAATGGTTATTGAGATTTGGGAAGCATAGCTTATTGGTGATGGATACAACATTTGGGACAAATTCAATGAAGGTATTAAGCCAATGTTTGTAAAATTAGTTGATAATATTAGTTATTCTAATGTTTGTAATAATAGTAGTTATTCTAATGTTTTTATTATTTTCTTATACAATTTTAATTATACACACTGTTGGTATTTGATTCCAAACATGAAGGTGTGCCCATTACATGAGTCATTATGTCCCAATCATGTAATATTAGCATAAGAAAATATTTGCAAATTCTTCTTCAAAGAGTGCATTTGAAAGACATTTAATGGGTAATCATTGCCATCATGGTCGATGATGTCGATGTGGAGATAAAAGCTATTAGGTGAATCATTTTTATTCCTACACGCATCATAGAATTCACATTTGTATGTTCATAGACACCATCCCCACCTTATTCCATTTACTTATGCAAAAATATTATGTTATTTAGGGAGACATTCAACTGTGACATCTACTTATGCATTTAACATGTTCGTCATGCATGGTTGAAGAATTTGATAGCAAAGGTGAAAGATGATGATGTCAAATGTGTGATGCTTCAAGATTTGGGGTTCATAATGCATAGTTTTTTTTATGAGGACATGGATACAAGGGAGTCCAAAAAGTTTTTAAAAGATAACGCTCCTCTTAGCCTGCCTTTATTGAATACTAGGAACAACACTGGGCATACATGGTTGGGATGTGGTCACGATGTTATTGAATACTTATGCATGATGTGTAAGACACTAATGTATCTATAAAATCTTACCATTCCAATTTGAAATGTAATCATAGTAAGGACTTCTGCACATCATAGCATGGATTGGTTGGTTCACCAACTAACAACATTGGCTTACATACATTATTGGTGGCTACAGCTATGCAAGGACACTAATTTCTATAGGAAATTCAAAGTAGAAAGACATGAAAATATTTCATGGGTAAGGGCTTTGAACATCCCAGATTCTCATATTACCTTTGATAATAGAGACCCTTATACAACATGGGTGTAAAGTATGAAAGATGAGACATCACGTTATCATGTATTCAATGTAACACCTTTTATGTTGATGTGTAATTGCTTGTTTTCAATCCAAGGATATACTTGAAAGCATGTGCTCAAGGTATACCTGATGAAAAAGATGAAAACTTAGGTAGTTGTAAAGGATGCAACCACAATACATGGTGTTAACAAGAGCATCAACAACATCGATGTTGAGTACCATGTAAATTTAGTTTCCCCTGCATACTGTATGCATTGACAACTTTGAGGTGATTATAGTTTGTGTAATAATTTTTCATTGCCTAGGTCAATGACAATGGATGTCAAATTGAAAATGAAGGAGAAGGCATGGATGTCAGAGATTTTCACACCAAAATACATGGTGTATTGGATATGGATATGTAAGGATCAGGCTATGAACTAGAAGTTGTTACAACAAATCTAGCATATGACACTAAAGACTAGCTGAGGGGGACTGATATTGTAAGTCTAATAACTAATTGCAGTCATATGTTTTTCATATTTTTCAACATTTCTAAATGGATGCTTTTCACTTTATGAATAGATCCTTTATACTACTTGAGTTGATGATGTTGAGGCCCTAATATGCAGAGCGCGAGAGATATTTGATAGATGTTATGTAGTGGATAGATGCATATAAATTATGGCATTATTCAAAAACTGTATGGCATAAGTTTACAATAAGGTGTATACTAGGGTGATATCGAATACACAACACCCAATGCCTCATCTATTTTAAAAATTGCATGATGGGCATGAAATTTCCACTCATAGTACAGAAACTTCATAAAAAATATCAATAGATGTAAATATCAGAGCATGTCATAGGAGACCACACTTTTTCCAACCCCACCTCATAATAATCTAAAATGAAAAGTCTAGGATGACAAGCTTAACAGTGCATCCAAACAAGATAGGGTTGGACATAATAAAGATAATGCATCATGAATGCAGGCCTTTGTAGGTTTCAGTGATAACACAACAATGATAAATGCATGTAATAATGATAAATGCATATAATGAAAAAATAAATACCTTTTTAAAGGTGAATAGTTTTCTTAGACTGCCCACATGTTGTAACATATTGCATAAGTGTACTATCTCTTAAAGTATTTTATGAATGATATTTGAACCCTACCCTAAGGAATGTGGTAAATCTAGCCATTGTTTTAAACATAAATAGCATTTATGAATATTATATAAACAAATAATGTTACTGAAATTATATAGACAAAGAATGCAATAGTTCTGAGGTTCATTTGATTGGTTAATAGCTTTAGTACCTTGTTCATGCTTAAAAGAGTATATTTAGTCCTCTTTTTACAACTACTTTTTACATCAACTACCTTTTGACAACTACTTTTGTGTTGATGGTCATCTTTAATTATATTACTTTTGCAATGGTGGTCATCCTTTATCCCTTAGTTGGAATATTCTTTTTACCCAAGCTCTCTATGATTCCCTCATCTCACCATGTAAATTCAAAGAGAGTACCCTTTAGGGGACTAGGATGAACTAAGATGATCAAATTCAAGAAAATATTACCCATTGGAGGATCATGAAAGAATTTAAGCAATGCCCAGAAACAATAATATAATGTACATCATCACCAACCACTCTTGTGGTAACATAACCATTACCATTATGAGAGTGTCCATACAAATGGAATAAAATATGTGTCTCACACTAGTATATAAAAATCATAAAATCACCTACAATAATTTTTTTTTAAATGTATTTTAGGATCACCAATTTAACATCGTGCCCATATAGGAGAGTCGATGATTGAGTTAAGGAAAGTCCTCTAAGGCATGTAAACTATGTTAATAGATACTCACCTACTCTCTTCATCACATTTTCCCATGTTGGATATAACCCAAATACACCTTAAATATGTAATAATATTTGGATATGCTCTCTTCATCACATTCAATGTTATGTTTATCCTTGAAGCTTCCATCTTCTTACAATATTTCTTTGGTTCTTGGGATAGTGGCCTTCTTCTTGATATACCTATCATTTATACATTTTAGATACACTTTTTTGACTCAGTAGGCATCTATCATATCACTAGCATCCACTCTTGACTCACTTCTTAACACTGTTATCTCCTTACCATTCAATTCTCTCTACTAGCTCTATATTATGTGTATCTCATAGGTTTCAAACATCAATATTTGATGTAACTCTTAGGAATGTGTCCTATTATCATGAATGATCTCATATTACCCTATTTAACCTATCTTGGATCCTTTTATGTGTTCCATCCTAACTCATCATTCCATTTTAACTCATCATTCCATTTTATACCCCAAGTTCACAAAGCTTACACAAAGATTGTAGCCTTTTTTAAGATAAACCACCTTGCTTGGGACACTCCACAACTCACTTTGGAAAAATAAGGTCATATTCTAGCTAATGCAAAGGAATGGGGAGAAGCCTCCAATAACATCATTGTCTGATTTCAAACCCAACTAATCACAATGTAATTAATGATTTGATTTTCATCATTCCATCTCTATTTCTAATCTCTCTTTTTGATGAGGTATAAATAGTCTCTTTGCATATTTACCTATGTGTTTTTATCCTCAAATCATTTATTGATAGCATTAACCTCTTTGTGTTGGTTGATAACTCATTCTTTATCTTTAAAAATATTTTCTTTTAGAACCTCCTTCTTATGTTTACACTAGTTTGTTACTATGCACTACCCTTTGAAATTCAAGCACTAAATATTAATTTAGGTTTTATAAGTTCAATCTCAACACTTGAATTGTCTTAAATGATCCAAACATACTTATCCATACATTCGTGAAGGAATCCAACACACTTTTGCACCCTTTTCCACCATCCAAGCTCCTTGTGGCATTAAAAGGCTTATAACCCTTTTCTTGAGGTTTCCACTTAAATAATCATATCCAAGAACTTTTTACAAGATGTAATCACTCTTATAGGCTCCATGCATCCCATTTAATGTGTGTATAAGGTTTCATAACCTAATTCCTTCTCTAACTAGCACTTCTTTAGAAAAGACTTTTTTAGGCCTAATTAGCTCTATTTCCTTGACTCATTGCTAGAATCTATATAATACATATCACTTTCAACTCAAAAACACTTGAATCATCTTAATCATGTTTGATATATCCAAACTACAATTTTTTACCTTTTTTAATGGTTGAGACTCTCTAAAATGGCTAAACCCTGATCTAAGGTTTTAAAGTCACTATACAGACCGAGGGTATATAAAAATAAATATCTTAAGTTATAAAACACTTCAAAAGATCAAATACACTTAATTGGGTCTATTTCCATCCCCTTCACCTTTAAAAATAGGCTATATTCTTTGTTCTATCCATTTCTTGCATGAAACTATAGAAACTCAGGTGATTATCTATGTAAAACAAGGTACACACTATTATGAGAGGGTTTCCACATCCAAATCTCATTCAAATGTCTTCTAAACCCTACCTGGGTTATAACATAAGGTTTATCCACCTTTATATATCCTATAACTCACCCTACATGTGACTCATTCACCTCCAATAATCCATTACACCTTGTTTTGTCTATTGACTGTGCATACCATTATGACCTACAGGGTTGTACCTACCATAGAGATAAATTGCTTCCTTTTAAACCTGTTATATTGCATCAAATGGGTTCATAATCTCATTTTTTATTGGAATCATCTCATAAAAATTTCCATTCAATTTTTACCTGGCCATGACAAGAATTGAAGCTTTATCTTACTCACAATGGGACTGTGTCCTCAAAATAGAGTACACCTTGTTATAGGTGTTGCAACCTAATTGTCTTCAAATCATATCCTCTATTATTCTAAGGCTTTACTCGACATTCCTCTGTATTATATCAAAATGATTCATTATGATGGTGCTCATTCTTTCCTCCAATGTTATTCTCCACGTTGAAATAATTCTCCCTTATCTAGGACTATGCTCAAGGTCCTTTGATTGTAAACAAGATATGTATTTTACTAACCTCTGCAGTTTGTCATGCCACCATTTTAGTATGGATTCCATTCACCCAATTATCTTTTCATTAACATCTAAACTTGTTCACCCAAGTTTCCTTTCTCACAAGTTTTTTGCATTTGGAATCATCTTACTCAATTACTCAGGGCTCTGAATGATCTTCGCAATGAATCTTGTTTATTTCACTCAAAACCATTTGTCCAAAGCTTGATTTCTTGACTATAATCACAATCCTACCAACCCTATAGATGTACACATAATCCAAACACACATATATTGCCTTGAAGTCTCACTAAATAATATACATATATATATAAAGAACAATCCATTTGTCTTGAAGAAGGAACATCACCATTAACACTTATTTTCATTTATGGGGTTAACAGTCATATAAAAATATTCCATCAAAGGTAGACTCTGTAAATAGGGTAAGGTTGGGTATGACTATGTCAAATGTTTCCAAGAATCAAGATGCATTCATGAGGTTATGATCACTTTCCCAAAGTTACTCTCAGGATCTTAATCTCTTCTAAATGTTGATAAGACACAAACAATTCAATGTCTTTATCCCTTCTCACACTCATGTATTCATTTTTTCTTGAAAAAGGAAATATGGTACTAGTATGTGCAGATAGGGTTCCTTTATTCAAGATGACTGTATATTATCTCTTTGCCATAAAATTTTCTATAAACAATAGTTAATCTACTCCTTCAATGACCAATCTTAGTCTATACATCATTCCTTTCATCTAAACCATACACCACTTTGTGAGAAACAACCTTCCACTTTCTTTATTCAAAATTTTATCTTCTCCTTATTTAATAGTTAGATTAACTACAGTTTTTGAATTGTTTTTGGAAATTATCGCTAACAAATTAATGTAATTGTGTGTTAGGTGGAATTAATAATACATGGGGAGTGTTGTACAAATGTGAGAGTAATTCCATAAATTCATATGGAATAATCAAATGTATTGGAACAACTCAATGTATAATAACAGACATTGCATGAAATTTCATTTATGGTGGCCAAGTCCATCAATCAGAGGAAGCTTGGAACCACGTCAAATTTCAGGCACCCTAAAGGATTGCAATGGGTGAATGTTCTCCTATGTTACAACATGGTGTATCCTACCTACCACATTCTGATGGTGAACTATGAGTACACAACATTCATAGATAGGCCTGATCATGATTTCTACATATAGTTGTCATATGGATAGCCATAGGATGATGCCATTTTGATTGATGCATGGGGTACTCCTGGTGCTATTTCAGCGTATCTGAGGCCCTTCTTGGAGAAGTTCTTGCCAATGAAGGTGTCTAATGATCTGGATGTCTATGTGCATCTGGATCAAGTACAGAATATATTCATTGATGCCAAAATACCATTCAAAATGTGTTTCAAACTATATAATGTTTAGAATAACCTCTTGTAAGCCACGAATCTTTTTCTAGCATAGCCATATGCAACATTATAGAAGAGATACACAATCTTCCATAACATGGAAATTCCTCTCATCCAACTGAGTGGAATTATTTCAAGAAAGAAACCACTATTTTTTTACATGCATGTTCTAGAGGATGAAATTGATGGTGACTAAAATCCATCAAATGAAAGTGATGGTTCTGAAAGTCAATAGAACAATTTTATAAAAATATGTTTCAATATTGATAAATAGTTTAATTTATTGCTAAATTAAGTGCATATTTGTGTATTACATATTTATTGTTGTTCTTGATGTTGATTGATGCAGACAATAAGCTACTTATCTCACACTTTGCAATGTTCTTGATTGCATTTCTTTTCAAAATTTCACTAATTCATTGCTCACAATGTAGTTTATGGTTCTTCAACATATCTTTAGGTTCAAGGTATCTAAACATGCTCTTTGACTATGTTTTTAAGACTTGAGGGCATTCAAATTACTCTTAATCTCTTCATGTAGGGTTTCAAAAGGATTTTAAATTTTCATAAGGTTTTTATGGTTACAAGAAACCTCTTCAATCCATTATATTTCCACACTTGAGCCTCCATTCAACTTTTCTATCAGGATATTTGCTTCACTATACATTCAGACTTTGTCAACAGGGTTTCCAGGATCTGTCTCAGGGTTTTAAATTCACACAAATGTCTAAAAACATTTTCAAATATTGCAAAGCCTTTGAAAAAAATTCTTATACCTTTCTAAACTTTGGATTTCATTTGTTAATCTCTATTTCCACTACACTATCCATATTATTGCCTCTTATGTGCACATAGTCTCCATTTACTAAATATGCAAGTGACTTATT
This sequence comes from Torreya grandis, assembly GCA_037957365.1. Lineage (NCBI taxonomy): Eukaryota > Viridiplantae > Streptophyta > Pinopsida > Cupressales > Taxaceae > Torreya > Torreya grandis. The sequence goes on along the minus strand of JARHVA010001853.1, from coordinate 2,817,425 downwards.
GTGAGTTTTTATTCATGGTTTTCTAAATATCTTTGGTTTCTTAAGCCTATGAAGGCTCTTTAGGTTTGGTTCCAATATCAAACAGCTTTTCAAAACATTTGATCTTCACTAGAACGCTCCTATACTCCTCTTGATAACTTCCTAGACTCCTTTGTTTACACAATGACCAATTACAATTATGTAAGTGTTATCCTCAAGTTTTAGATTGTTGAATCGATTTACCAACTCTATCTAATGGTGATAGGTCCAAAGACACTTTGTGACATCTTCCAAAATAATTCCCAACTCCTTTGATATCTCACTTAACCTCTTTTACTACAATATGTATACTCATAGCCTAAGTATGTTTTTTCTAACAGGACTGTGTCATCCTCAAACTAGTTAACATAAAAATTAACAACAAGAATCATCTCACATACATTTAATAGCATAAAAAAAGGACTCACCAGATTCAAACTAAATTTTAGAAAATAATACACTATGAATATTTTCCCCTTGAGCAAACAATAAATAATAAGTATTCATTTCTATGCATAGAAAATAAGGTTGCAAACATGTTGCAAAAAATTGAACTCACCATTCATATTATTTTGGGTCTTGAGCCCTTATTTTTTTGAGTACACATGAAAATCACAAAACCAAAATTGAACTATTTTTGAAACAAACGTAACTACCTAAAGTACCTATCAACAATCATTTGCAAGACATGTGGCACCTTGGCACAAGTTTCATGGTTGATTGTCCTTATAAGTGACCTATGCATATGTGTAAATGTGTCTATGATGTAATTTTTATGATTTCCAAACCATTTGATGTTAGTTGATGTTAGTTGATATTTTTTTGTGATGTTAGTTGATGTAATGAATAAAGAAGGAATTTAGCCATGTAAGTTGATGTTCTTGAACTATATTGAGTTGTTGTGAATAATGTTCATTACCTTTGAAGGCCCTTGAGGCCATGTATTTTTTCATACTTATGTCATGTTACAGGTTGTTGAATGATTAGTGGGGACAACCAATTTATGGATGTAGGTTACAATCATAAAAGGAAGATATTGGAATGTTTTATTATAAATCAGAGTTGGAGTTTAGTGTGTCAAACATCATCATATAGGTTGAGAAAGTACAAACCTTCAAAAATTTATGATAATATAAGTAAAAAGGTGAGACTAAGAGTAAAATGGACCATTAAATCCTTAAGACCCTATAGACTATTGTCTCCATCATAGAATGAGGTAATCCTTTGGCTTTAAGACATCAATCAACTATGTGATGAGATGATGATTGAGATATGAATGTGTGGTTCCTATAGAGGGGAAGATTTTTATTTGAATATAAGAGAGGTAGTGAGCTTCTATTCATAGTTCATAAAAGGATCAACTTTGTTACATAGTTCATAACCCATGTTTTGGTAGATGTTGGAATGGATATACATTGGGAGAGAGCTAAGATCATTATGCTAGCAAGTTGTTGATGTGAATAACCAAGAGATAATATCTTAATGATAATTCTTGAAATAAAGAGACCCCAGAATAGAAGTTGATAATATACATGCCCTATTTCTATACTTGCATTATTGTTTCATGACTACAAGGACTGATCTTTGAGAGAATCCATATGATCAATGAGTTCTTGGCTTCTAAAATGTGTTGGTAAGTTCACTATAGAGGTTTGAATTGGTTTATAATCTCTCTTTCATTGAAACATTGTTGTTGGTTATCTAATAGGGACACAGTCATATATGAAACCCTTATAATCTACAGAGTCCAAGGGAAATTGAGTTAAAACATGTGAACAGAAGATTGGATTTTGGTTTTCAAAGGTTGGAGGAGTTGCATTAGGGTAAGACCATCTTTATGCATTTAGGACATACATACCATCTTTTATGAATATTCATAAATAATCCAGCCTATATGTATACGATCAAGCAAGTCTGTAAATCATAGAAAATTTTCATGGCTCCAAAACTGCCTATAAACTATTTAATTACCGCTCATTTTTAATCAGTTTATATTTAAAACTAAAAAATAAGCCAAATTATTAGAAGTTGTAAAAACATGTTAGGAAACCACTCGAGTGACTTTAAAATCCATGATGACATAGCCCATATGCTTATCAATAAGATGACATAGCATATTTTCATAAGAAGTCAATTTGTATTTTTTTGGTTAAACAACTACTAAACACAGTCATTTGTTCATTCATAAAGGAATTAAATACATAAGATGAAGTAAGCAACTATTGGTAAATAAACATCAATTTTATAGATTAAAATGTGAATAAGCATGTGTTTCAATTGATTTCCGTCTAAAGTCATAAGCATACATCATGTAATACCAGACATATGAGTCATTGCACACAACGAATTATCATTGTTCATTTATGGAATACCACATCTATTGGGAGACTTCCCATTGGCTTGTGAAAATAAGATATCAAACTCTGCCTTCAAAATATACAACTGCTACTCATATATGGCAATTATTCCTTCATGTTTCATTTACATGGCCCACATAGTATCCAACCTTGCACCATAAAGTGCTTTTGTGTAGGCATGGGAATCTTTTAGATTGACCAAATTTATTTTAGCATCCATCTTCTCATCCCTTAGTGTGAGAAGTGCACGGTGAAACTTCTCGACCTCTTTGGTCTTGTCATCCAATGCAGTTTTCAACTTGATAACCCTTGCCCTTGCACTATCAAAAATCTCAGTCAAAAACTAGTTCTCCCTCTCAAGTGATTGTTTTTTTACAACCACTAGTAATAGTTGCAAACCAATATGTTCTTTTGTACCCATTGCATTCTGGGGTCTCATCCTTATGATAAGTTCTTCCATGTCCTCAAGCAATTGGGCAGCCACATTCTCTTCTATATTTGGGACTTTATCTGTAAAAAATATGATACACGTGAAAGTCAATCATAGCATTCAATATTTTTAACATTAAAAATTAAAAAAAAGGTAGACATAAATGGGGGTCCATGATAATATTCAAAATATAAGAACATCCAATTTTTTATAATTACGAATAGTTTCCTTACACATAAAGAGTTTTATAACTTAAATGAAAACAATGAAATCATTATATTGGAGTATGAAATCTTTACTTGTGGCATGGTTATTATGATGTATTAGAGTGTTTCCCCATTCCTTCTTGCCCCTCCTCCCCTGCCTTTAACTGCAAGCCATAGTCATCGACAGTTGTTATGTCGATTTCTTGAATAGATAAACACATGATATGAGACAAACGAATGTTAGAGAGACAAACCATGCATACAAATCTTATCTTGCACTCCTCCCCACCACAATTACTTTTATATATACATAGAGACATGCAAACATGGGAACTTTTTCACCAACATGTGAAATAATGAAAGGAGAATAAGGTATACATGTCAAGATGATAGATCACTAGTCGAAAACATCACATACCATACATGTAAAAAATATATGATGAGTACATAGGAAAAACATTGCATCATTAAACCATGCATGATTGTACAATACCCCGGTAAATCCAAATTAACCACCAAACCATTGCTTGAATCATACATAAATATAAAACTATGTATCCAACACAAACTAGAAACAAAACATTTGTATTCAAATCTCTTATCCAAATAATATGTTTGACCACACATAAAAAATGTCATACATATTATGCCAAAATGTATGTATATAAATAATAGTGTCCAATGCAATAGCCACAAAGTACTATCAATGTTCTTGCCATGGCCTTTAGGCCTATAGAAATGGACAAAAAAGTGGAAGTGGTCAACCACATGAATGCACACATATGCATGTCACCCTAGACACCTGCATTTGAAAATGTGCAGTTTAAAAATCTTGAAAAAATGCAAGAATAATACACCAACATGAAGAATAAACTTGTCAATTTTGGTACATAAAAAGTAACTATCATACCTTCTAAACATGGTCCATCCATGCCTATGACTGCACCAACTCGTCTCCACCAAAAGCCTATATGTAATAACAATATACATCACTATCAAAATATGCAATGGTAGGGTAGAAGGAAAGGTAAAAGGAATAAAAAAGAGTACATATAATATGTAGTCATCATAAGAATTATAAAATCAATTTGTGAGGTAACTTGTCATGAGCATTATCATTTGTTATGCCCCCCCGGATGAACATATCTACCATTTTGTAAATGCATTTATCTCAAAGGAATGTGATCCTCATCACTAGAATGGGCTTGAGGGTCATCCCTCTGTAATTAGAATAGTGATTGTTTTAGAAATATAAATGTTAATATTGAGTAAGTTGAATTGAACTTAACATTATTTTCATGAAAAGTAATGAACATAATGCATTTAACTTGAGGTCCATTGTTGCATGCACCTACTGTTGCTCCACACATTCTCTTTCTCATTCCATTTATCAATGGTATTGTCTTTACTAAATGCATACTTCCCTTCTGTGTGCCAAGTTTTTACTCAAATTATATTTAACCATCTCATCTTCAATAGAATTCAAGGATGTCTCACTGAGATAACATAACTCAGACACATCCTCCCTAGCCATCCACAATCTTTCTAGCCTCTCTCTCTTACTGATCCTCTGATTTTACAAGAGTCAATCTATTAGCCTCCTTTTTGTTTGCCTTTTGTTGATTTCTCTTCCCTTAGGCATACATTTCCCACTTTCAACACACCCAGGGGGCCTCCTTGGAATGGGTTACCAACCATGAATGTTACAATGTTGAGTGTTTAGTTTGTCTCATGACCAAAATGGATGACCACCATCAGCTCTAAATGTGTCACATGGCCTCGACAAGCAAAGGTGGACATTTTGACTCACAATACCCCAATCTTCATTTTTGTACTCGCCTACATACTGTCAGTCAACAAGGAGGATATGTGAGATTAAAATCATAAAGCAATTAAAAAAATATAATGTTATCAAACATAATCAAATGTTAAAAGCAAAAAACAATAAACATAAGAGAATGTCATCAAAGACAATCAAATGTTCCTATAGCATTTGGTTCCTCCTCCATTTCAGATTATGAAACATCTAGAAGGAAATCATCATCATAATCATCAACATCCTCATCATCCTGGTCATCGAGGTCATATGAATCCACCTCCTCTTTCCACATAGGTGGACATGTGTGTGTGTGTGTGTGTGTGTGTGTGTGTGTGTGTGTGTGTGTGTGTGTGTGTGTGTGAGTCCAACTCCAAACTTATATGGAACAACAAACATGGGGCTGTGAGCATGTCAAATGAAAGAGAGACTAGAAAAAATACACACATTTGTTGGGATGGAGTCATTATGTAGGTGACTATCAACCATGTCTACGTGGATCTGCTCCACCCCTTCCAACTAAAACACAAAACAAAAAAAAACTTATAAAAATGCATGGCTTGTCAAGAGAATTCTAATCTTGATTATTGTAAGAGGGAAGAAAGAAACATTATTTAAGAGGGAAGAAAGAAATATTCATTAGATGCTTTGGGGACACCTTCTTCATCTTCAGTCTGCTCCATCCCTCCTCTTGTAGTATTAAAAAAGATATAACATATAAAAATAGGGATGCATGGTTCACAATTATTGAGCATAGTAAATGAAAGAGAGAGTAAAAAAGATATGCACATTTGTAGGGAAGGAGTCATTATGTAGGTTAATATTAGCCATGCCCACATGGCTTTGCTCCACCCCTCCTAACTAAAATACAAAACAAAAACAACATTAAAAAACACATGGTGTGTAAGTCAAAAGTATTTTAATTTTGATTGTTGTAAGATGGAAGAAAAAAATATTATTTAACATGAGGAGAAATCAAACATTCAAGGTAGCCAAAAGTTCCTATTAGCCACTCCCAAGTTTTGCATCTTTCATTTTGGGTAAGTGAAACATTTAAAAATTTTCTATCAAAGGAAGCATTTCACGTTATACCCAAAGCAAAGTGTCAATTGTTATTTCTTTCGAAAGCCTTTGTTCAGTCTTTTTGTACAAGTGTTATTTATTTCGACAAGGTTTTGTTTCAGGGATTTTGTTTAAGACAAAGGAATTATTTCAGACATTTTTTTCCAAAACAATCTTTCTAAAGGAATTGTTTTGGAAATTATGTTCGAAACAATCTTTCTGAAGGAATTATTTTTCCAAAAGATGCTTTCAATCTTTCTGAAGGAATTGGTCTTTTGCAAGATTTTTGAAAGAATTGGTTCTTTATAGGATTTCTAAAAGAATTATTCCTTTGCAAGATTTTTGAAGGAATTGTTTCTCATGAAAGTGCCTTGCACACTTTCTTAAAAGGTATTTTTCATGGGAAAGTGTCATTTTTAAGTTTTTCGAAGGTACAATTCAATTTTTTTGAAAGGCATCTTCCATATTTCCAAAGGGGCATCTTCAACAAAAAGTCCAAAGGAATTTTCAAGTAAGGTGCCTATGCAATTTTCCCAAAGGTTTTTTCCTTTGAAGGGAGGGTTTCCAAAGCAAAAGAAACTAAGGCATAATCCCTTCAGAATTTTGGCTGAAAGAATTACTTAAGAAAGAAAAGGTCCAAAGAAAGAAGGCCAAAGGGACATTTCAAAAACTCTAAAGGGCATGTTTAGACTTTTCGAAAGGTGAAATAAAAAAAGGCTGAAGGATTATTCTTGGAAAAAGTGGGCTAAAAGAAAAATATGAAGGGCACTTTTTTTTTAAATAGTTAAAAGAATTATCCATGAGAAAATAGGTCTAAGGAAGATACCCTGAAAGAATGGTTTTAGTAGAGTGACAATTGCACAGACGTCAAATTCAAGGTGATGGACTAGCCATTGGCATTTAAATAGTGGGTCCTAGGCATATTGATGATCTTCTCTCGAATGCTCAAAGATCCAAGGGCTCGTGATCTTCATCCATTGAAGATCATATGGATCAAGATAAAGCACATCAGAGAGCTGGCATCACTCTGAGCATTCTGATCAAGATTTAAGTCAGTATCAATGGCCAATCAAAAGGTGAGAGGTTGAGGGACTCTATAGGAATGGAACATATGATCAAGGTCGAGCTAGAGAAAGCTTCCAAGGGACATTTTTAGACATACATGTGGAGCCAACATCCTGATAATGCCAAGGAGGCATACACGTAGGGTTTAGGAGGCTTCATCTCCAAGGCCAATATAATGAAAGGGACTCTCCCCTATGTTTTTACACACCTCAACGAGCTAGTGATAAGTTGTTAGCATCAAGACAAATTTACAATAGGTGGATTCGTTTAAAATAACTGCATTGATGCCATTACTTAGCTCAATATATATTGATTCTACTAGTGCAACTGTTGGGGAAGCAGTTTTGAGACATCAAGCTAATTATGTAACCACTTGAGGTGACATGGATCAATAGAATGGCTCAAATGAGCATCATTTGTAGATACAGTTGCATCCATGGTTGGAGGCTTCTAGCAGATTGATTCCTCTTTTTAGTGCCTAAAAAGCCTCCCCTCTCAATTCTTTTTTTCTATAAATACAAACCTTAAGCTACTAAAAAGCGTTTCCACGCAATGTATGGTGAAGACTTGCTAGATTGATATCACATTTTGCCTTTAAGCATTAGTACTAATCTATTCTTTCAAGTTTTTGAATAATTTTCTGAGTGTGTAAGTGACGTAGAGCGATAGGAAGTGATGATTTTCCATCCTTTATCATTCACACTTGAGCAAAAGTTTTAGTCTAAAAGGTCATGTATAGTGTGTTTAAGTGTGTTAAAATATTGTAAGTGTATAACTGTTCTTGGAATGTACAATCTACCTTTCAGCTCATATACCTTGTGTTGTTTTATGCATCTCACCTCTATACTGAAATACTTGTGTTAGAATCCTTAGAGCTCGAAAATGGTCTGTGTGTTTTGTTATATTGTGCACTAGAATATGATATCCATGTGGAAGATAATCTTGGTGTATCACCACTCTTAGAGTAGGTTTTCTTTTCTAAAATTTATAACTCTTTTCCTTTCAAGAAAACTAGTTTAGATAGAAGTTATTTTATAGAGATACATTCAAGGAGCTAACCCTTTAAATCTAGAGGTTCATTTCCTATATAAGTTTACCCACATGCTTGGAAATGTTCCAACATTGCCCAAATTTGAAAGAGACTTGAACACTCTCTTCTAAGGTGCAAGATTTGGTGATAACAGTTCCTATATATCTCTTGAGAAATAGTCATTAGGTGCTTTGAGGACACCCTCTTCACCTTTGATCTACTCCACCCCCTCCTCCTACAACATTAAAAAAGGACAATGTAAAAAATCAAAATAGGGATGCATGGTTTGCAAATATTGAGCATTTTACATATAAAACAATAATATTAAAGCATAAATTAAAAATACACATGCCATCAATAAAATTACCTATGTTATCCCCTTGTTTGCATCTTTATTTGGTAAAGATTCCATCTCACACTGGGATTACACCACTAGTTGTTCATGGGTAGGGTATGGTTGTCTCATAATAGTGGGAATGTCATCCCCAATTGTCTATCCTCCATATAAATTCCTCCTTCCATCCCTGAGGGGGCAAGGGGAACGTCTAAACTGAGCACTTGTATGCAATGAGGACTTTTGACCGACTTCTTTCTCCTAACACAATGCACGTCACAATAGATTAGCATTAACAAAAAAAAATAATACAAATCAAATTCACATACGAGTACAATAGCTAAAAATGCATAACATTTGTTCAGTTTCAACATAGATTTCATTGAGGCAATCGTCTAATTCCCACTCATCCATCTTAAATCTGTAGTAGTTAACATTCATAGTATTTGTTGCGAACAAACAACAACTTACATTCAAACAACTTAAGAATATGATTTACAACACTAACCCTTACCAATGAAATGCTTATAGAAATCACTATAAAGGTCACCATGAGAGTACAAGGTGTGTTGACCGCTAGGGTAATCTGACTAGTTGGAAACTTATTATAGAAATCATAGAATAATTAAGTCAACCATTGTTCATGAAATTGACACCCTATATTGAAAGTATATATTATGAGCCTCTAATAAGGAAATGTACATATGAGAAGGCATTACATTTTTTGTAGATAGTGTAATGTTCCAAAGTAGAGACTGTATTTTCAGATTATACAAACTTACATACCAATTCATTTGGAAACAATCTATATAATATGTCAACATGTAATGTGGAGATTCAATGACAAGCTAAACAAACCTTTGTATGTACTAGATAAAATGTAATGGATATATTACATTTTGAAAACTTTAAAAGAACCAAAACATGTCGGTTGTAAATTTTAAAGGTTAGCAATAATATTTTTGAAGTCTAGAATATGAAGTCCATGGAGATTGTATGCAATAAAATTAATTTTAGTTGTAGCTTCTATGAAATACATTGACATCAATATTTAATAGGCTCACTAAACATTATGAATGAAGAAGTCAACAATAATAAGTATACACTGCATAGTACAATGGGAGTAATGCAAACACAAACATGGGTTCACACACTCTTACTTTGTGAAACTCTGCACAAACACATGAAAGATGATAAGATTAACACTTTCAATGTACTTAAAAGCACCCATACATGATGAACCCATCACAAAGAATAGAGTACATTTAGGCACTTGCAAGAATAAATACACAAGAAATGGTGAATAAAGACAAAAATTAAAAACAGAGCTCAAGAAATTAAAGCTTGGAAAATACTATAGAGGCCCTTATACACCCTAAAATGGGAGTACAACAAACATGGATTCACACACACTTGCTTTGTGGAAGTCTACACAAACACATGAAATATGATAAGAGTAACACTTTCAATGTACTTAAAAGCACACATACATGATGACCCCATCATAAAGAATAGAGTACATTTAGGCACTTGCAAGCATAAATACACATGAAATGGTGAATAAAAACAAATGAATTAAAAATAGAGGTGAAGATATTAAAGCTTGGAAAATACTAGAGCGGCTCCTATACACTCGATTATGCCCTGTTGAACAACTCTCTTCCTCTAAATTTGTAGTGCATATGACCCTCCATAAAAGAGCTTGTCCTTATGTATAAAAATAACTTATTAACAAAGACAAAATCTTGGGCGAGCTTAACCTTATGTATAGTGGGCCTCTGGCAAGGATAAATATGGCCCGAGAAACAACAGGTATAAGTAAATTGAAGAAATATGTGCTTTTAAAGGATTTATTTCAATCTTCCCTACTTCTCTTTGCATTTTAATCTAAATAATTTATGCAAATGAGGCTTATGAACACACTGTGAAGCGGTTTCCTTTTTCCCCCATACCCATTCTTGCTTCCTATGTTTTGGATTTTGTCTATGTTAATAAGTTATGGATTTGATTTTTCTCACATTTATAAATAACTCTAGGATTTATTTCCTTTTTCAACTTATTCAATGATCTCTTGTCCTTTTGTGATCACAAATATGAACGAAATTATCCTAAATAAGTTAGGGATTCAATTTTATGCAGGGTCATATGCACTACCATTTCAATAAGGTAACATTGAGCTTTGATTTCTTTTGTCCTTTAAAATGACCGTCTGTTAAAGGATATTATGTGTTTGAACAATACAACTCTATTTTCTATGAAAAGGAAGCCTGAGCATGTGTTTTTTATGAGAACAACAACTTGTAAACTATGTGGAAACTCAAGAATATTGGATATAAACATATTTCCCATTCTCTAAGGTGTTTTTAGAGATTTAAGTGTCTCAAGTTGTGTAGAGTTCATAAACACAATTCACAATCATGCAGACCACTATGTGTTAAAACACAGTTTATAAAGAATCAAGGGTAACCTTGGACAGGGGCATACAGAACCCTCAAACAAAATGAAACGGTCACTTGACTCTGTGAAAATGATAAAACCTTCCACAATTTACCTCGACATTTGACTGGTGTAAAACCTGGGATTAAACACTGACTCCTCCACTCTTATTTGGATCACCTCTGCTTGAGCTATCTCCCTCCACCTTGGATCCAACAACGATTGAATGGTGAAGGACATTTGTTTGGCCTTTAGGCTTGGCATTATTGGGTTAACAGTAAGCCATAGGAGATTAAGGCAATGCTAAGAAGACATGATTATCAGCATATTAGGGCATGTCAATCTGGCATTACCATTGAATGATTCACATGGCATGATGGGTTCACGCCATGTGACAAGTTCAGTGACACCTGTGTAGTCACAATTCGCGGTTGGGTCGATGGTGATTGTCGATTGGTGGTGAAGTTGGCAGTGACTGCGGTGGAAATGGTTAGAACGAAGTGAAGGCATTAGCATCGATTTAACTTCAGTTTTTACCAGTTTTACTATGATTAGTCATAAGTAGAGACTAACCCCCCGATGATTGTCAATGACCAGCCCCCGACAACTGACGATGACCAGCACCCACCAAGAGTTAGTGTGTGTCGGTTAAGCTCTATCGAATGAATTTAATAGGATGGATCCCTCAATAAATTTATATTAAATGGAAGAAGGTTGATTCAATATAGATTTTGTTGAGAAACAACGTTATAAAATCACTGCTATGTATGGAGCTAGATAAAATTATTTTAGCAAAAAAAAATTCTTGATTAAGTATACCCAATAATTATGATTTTCAATTTCTTTGTGATTGTGAATTCACTATAATATTAGTGTGGAGGATATGAAAAAATATGTAAGTTAGTATTTATATGAATATTTTTTTTATATTTATTAAAATTAAAGTTATATTGAAAGAGTTATAATTGATTTGATGTATTTGATAGTAAAAATGTCAAACTATTATTTTTGTTAAAATAAAAATTATTGAAATCACTCTTAAATTATTTATTTTTTAGTTCATTTGAAATATATATTATGATAATAAATATAAAGTTTAGTTCAAAATTTAAATATAAATATTTGAAATGTTTCATTGAACTTCAAAATATCAGCTTTGTTCATAATTTCTGTCAAAATTATTGTTGATTTTATAAAACTGTGATCTAGGTGCCATTTATGTTTTTGTGGTTCATATATCTTTGACATGCGGCAGTTGGGGAGCAGTCGCAGTTGCAATTTTGCTAGAATGGAGTGGTGGATTTCTATATATATATATTCAGTTCCATTTTATACCCTGTAAAATCTACATTACATGTTCAATTTAAGTGTCCTAAATAACTGGTAGATTCATTAGTCATGGAAAAGACTTGCCAAACGGTGTGGCGGTCCTGTAGTTATTACAACGATTGTAATGACATGACCAAAAGGGAAAAACGGTCGCCACGATCTAAAATTACTCCACTGTCTTCTTCAAATTTCACGTATTGCTTTAGTGGGGGCGCAACACCTGCTATCTGTGAAGTATGGTTGTGAACGGATGAAGGGAGCAGGCTGTTTTGGGCCTGCTATCTGCTAACGCATAACAGTTGAATATATAGATATATGTTTGGACTATTTTAGTTCCGTGTCTAAATGTATTTGATAAATCACACTAAACTAACCAAACAATCACAACCTGGAAACACGGTGACCAGACAGTAGCGCTTTGCTAATCATTATTTATGAAATATGGATTAATATGAATTGATTCAAATTTATACATTGCAATCTTAAGAAATCATATCATATAATTAATAAATGAATTTTAGTCAATCTATCAAAAATATATTTATTTGTTTAGAATATTACTTTTATTATTTTTATTAAAAGTTTTTCTATCATTAACTTATAATACCTTCACTTTTAAACTAACTTTCTTCATCAATAATCATTTTTATCAAATATATTTACACTAAAATCAATGTAAAATTAATAAGTTGTATTATATGTATTATACATTAATTAAAGAGAATATGACCCTCCTCTTAAAATATCAAACAAAAATAGAAAATAGTGAAATAATATAAACATTTAATCATAATCAAAATTAAAATAATAAAAAATATAATTTATTAAAAATCAATTTAAAAAAAGTTCTCTGAAAAGTGTTTCTAAGAAAAATTAGAATTCACCATCAAATTGACATAAACAAATATAAACCCAATATGTTAGAGGAGAACAAAACCATTCCATATCGATATGGGATAAATAAATTTGGGACAAAATCATTCCAGCACTTTTTTGTTTGGGAGCTCAAAGACAAATATAAAGTCATTCTTGTCAAATAAAATCTTAAAAAATAAATTTAATATCTAAAACATCAAGCATCCATGGTAACGGAATGAAAAAATTCAATTACCTTTATTGTTGTTATCTTCATTCAAAAATCAACATATATGTTGAGTGTGATTAGTCAGTGCATTCGAGGTGTGGATAGCCATGCTAGACATTGAATTCTAACTGGGCCTATCAAAATTCTTTGTGACTTTGCCCCTAATATGTTTGGAATAATCATTGTCATTTTTTTAAACTGTTGTTGTTTGCATTAACCACAAATTTTTACTTTAACCGAGATTGTTAAGGCATTGCTTGGCCCCATCAATGCAGTCACAAGTAAATAAGGGAAATGGTAGTAAATTTGAGAAGCTTCATATCATTTTCATCATTTTCAAATCTCATGCCCCTTCACAAGATATATAAAACCTCCCCTTTGCGAGCTCAGTTTCCTTCATCCTGTACATCACCAATACTGGATAGTTGAGGACTAGTTGATGCATTCACAATTACTAGAATTAATTTTTATTCTTTATTCAATGTGGTTTTCACTAGGTAAGTTCTCAAGCCTCTTATGTTGTAGGGTTTTATTAAGGTTGTGTCTTTATAAGATGTGTGATATTTCAAAAGCCTAAAACCATTCATTTAACATATAATCATTCTTGAATATGCTACATATAAAGAAATTTGAATTCTATACCTTTATATTCTATATTTATGCTATAAAGGAATTTGAATGTTTAAAATTTTGATCCCTAGTCTATTTACTAACTGTGTATGTACATTCAAATTATGAAGCTTATTGGTTATACTAAAAGTAACTTCTATTGAAACACTTCATTGATTTTATCCTTATTTGTATTAATATAATGCTCTATGTAATAATGCCCCATTCTAATACTTACTAAGGTCTTATTAAAATTTTAATTGACTGTACTAGTTCATTAACCCTAATTTATCATGTTATTTTGCATTCATATTCAAAGGTTGCATGTGCATATTCTCATGAAAATGTATTATTATAAAGCAGAATAACAATAAGAAGGTAATCATGATAGAGACCCCTCTACTTCCTCCATAATATAACGTCTAAATTTCTTCATTTCAATCAAAGCTATAAAGATGTTTATCCACTTTATTGGAGGTAAGGGAAAACTCAAAGTGTTTACAAATGGCATACACACAAAAATTATTGACATTATTTCAACGTCTATTTTTAACCCAAATCAAAAAAATTGTCCCTACAAACATTCTTTACATACTTCCATGGGACATGCAAGACCTATGTACTTTTGACCCCACCTTTGAAAAGATGTCAATTGTCTTTGATGGGTGACGGATCATGTTTGAGGAAGATGTTGAAGAATAGAACATTAGAGAAATTAGAAGAGTTGAGAGAGAAACATAAGATATGAATGCAAAAACTTTTTGATAGACAAGGTATAAACCTTAATCCTTGTGAACCAAATGCTATAGATAATGAGCCAATTGATAATAATGAATTAAAAAATGATTAAATTGACCATAATGAATTGAATAATTATGAAATTGACCATAATAAAATGAATAATAATAAAATTGACAATAATGAATTAGATAATATTGGAAGTTTAAATTCAAAGTTCCAAGTTTTTTTTATTTATTTAATGATGAGACTATGTATGATGATTCATCCCTCATGAATAAATAAAATTTGATGGAAACAAAGAATGATGAAATTAACAATAAAAAAAGTCATAAAAACATATAATGAAGAAATAAACAATGAATAAAATGTCATCCCACCTCTAAACAATGAAAGTGATAATAATTTTGAGACACCCTTTTAACAAATTCCACCATTAACAACACCTGTAATAATTTTGCATAGAAAATACAAGTACTTAATTGAATTCAATGAAAATGTTTTAGAACTAATGCTTAACAATATGTTTGATCGTCATTCAAGAAGACCAGCTCAAAACATATGGGATAGTTTCTTTTGTAATTTGAATTATGATAGTCAAATATGTCAATTATTTATTTTGTTGATAAAATTGATTAAGATGAGACATATAATTTACACATTAGGACTAAGAACATCTAACATAGATGATAAAAATAATAAAATTATTGAAAATATACATGATGCATATCATATTGTAGGCCTAAAATCATGCACTCAAGATTGTAATGTTGTATGATGTATATTTACAACTTGTGTAGTAAGTGGTCAAATAGAGAAAAAAAGAAAGATTTCAAAAACAAGCCAAACACTTATTATAAACATAAAAATATTAATGAAAGCAATTGAAAGACGTGAAAGACTTAATTGAGATCTGGGCATTCTTTGGTAGACTTTCATGAAAGGAAAAGGATATAGACGATGATCTCAAAGAGTTACTTGCTTAATTTTGGAAAGACAATACAAGAGTTTTGTCCAATGCAAGAGTTGTAGTGAAAAGAAAAGTTGGTTCTCTTAACCATGAACCAAATCTAAAACATTTATTGGATATGACTCAAACATAATTGTACTCTAAGTTTTTAGAAAAATATCCACAAATTTCTATTTGTTAAAGATATTTTGAGATGGTCAAATATTTTTATGTAAAAATAAATCACACACACACACCACTTGTTGTAGTAGGCAACATGTTTAATTTTTAATGCACTATGATGTATTTTTACCATATTTGTTTTACTTTGCATACTAACAATATTTTGTAGAAGTGTGGCATTGAATTTTCAACAAAATTAGTCAGAGAATTTATTCTAACTATTTTTTACAAAAGACCATATGGACAATTATTTTATAACAAATCGTGTTTAGATGGAAATTGCAACCTTTGTGATAGAATGCCAAAATTAAAAAATTGGATCCATAAAGATAGTACATGTGCAATTAGATAGAAATTAGTTGGTTTAAGTAAATATAAATAAGTGACTTATCAAGTAAAAGATGGCAAAGAATCTAAAATGTATGAGCTTGTTACAAAAAAGATACTTGTTTCTAAATTTTTGATCAAATTCAGCTAAAAAATTATTTATGATTATGCAAGGCACACACACATCACTACATAGTTGGATGAACATTTCAAGATAAAAAATGATACATTTCCACTTTGTTCAATTGTTTTAGTAATGGAATTTTTAAAAATTACACATTCAAAGCACAAATGAAATTTCAATCGTAGTATTACAACTCATCACAAGTTGTCATATTTGTGCACATAACATTCATACATGTATTTGATAGTACAGAGTAGTAACAGAAAATATTAAGGGAGTACTTTTTCTATATTAATGATGACCAATCAGATTATTCAGAGTATGTGCCAAGGTTATTTTTAGAATTTCTATGAATAGTTAAGTTAGAAGAACATTACTTTTAATCAATATTACATTTGGTCAGACAATTACACATCTCATTTCAAAAATACATAAATATTTTATAGGCTGAGCAGGATGCACGCTACCACTAATGTAGAACACATTTAGATTTTCACAGAGGTTAGCCATGGAAAAGGGAACATGATAGTGTTGGATCATGTGTAAAAAGAACTATGTTAAAGGAGGAGTTCAAATTTGAAAAGGGTGTTAATTTGACAGATACAAAAACCATGGTTGAATGGTCTAATGAGAACATGTGTCATAGTGCTCAACTGATTAATAGAGGAAGGATATTAAATTATGAATAATGTATTAATCTAATAGATTCAAATGAGCTCCACTCATTTTGTAGCTCAAATATAAGTTCTTGGACTATTCATATGAGACACTTGGTATATTTTTGTTCTACATACGTGGACTCTATTTGGAATGAGTGTGAGTTACAAGAGTGGGTGGATTATTGAAGTTCTAAACCTCTAATTCTAATCAGCACATATCATGTTATAACAACATTACAACTTATAGATATGGCATTATCATATGATTTTGACCATGTATCTATTCTAGTGTAGTTAGGTAGAATATTTTTTATTATGTACAATTTAATTTTATTATATATCTTCATAGTACCACTAAAAATGATTTTTTGTGATAAAGTACATGTTTTTATAGTTATTACAGATAAAAATAATGAAAAGGGCACATATTACTACTTGTGTCAGTATGTAGAGAGATAAAATATTGAGTTTTGTAATTATATATTGAAGGATTTATCTCAAGAATAATCATCAATGACATAACATGAAAATGTGAGAAATAAAAAATTCATAAGACTAAGTTACCTCTCAAATACAAACCATAATGAGATAAAATTTAAAATGAGAAACTGAACGTATCAGAAAAAAACTCACATGATCCTATTAAAAGGCTTACAACCAAAATCTCCACAAGTACAAGATTGAATCAAGAGCACAAGAGAAGAATAGAGAGAGATATGATATTCTAGTGAGGAAAATAAGAGAGAAATGGCTATTTTATAAATTTCTATGAGGAGAATAAGAGTTAGAAAGAATCTAATTATCACCTTACATGCTTTTTAAGTATGTGTCACTTGTCTTATAGTCCTTTGGAAAGTGAAGGGAGGTGTGTGCTTTGTGAGGGAAAGAGTTACTCATGCAAGTAACTTTTAAATATTAAAGGAGCACAAACGAGTGAGTGAAACCTTGTGTAATTAATATTTATGCGAATTAATAATTTACATAAATAAAAATTTCTCACAAATGAAAAGGGAACTTGGAATAAAATAAAATATTTTAAATAAAGGGTAATCCTGACACTCTCTCTTAAACTTTATTTAGATATTTATAAACAAAAAAAAAGGGAGAAAACATCACTCTCCCCCTTGAAGATAATTTTTTTTCAATCCTAATTAGTTACAAAAGAATACAAACTTGTCTTTACATAATGGTTTAGTGAAGATATCAGCGATTTCTTCTTCAGTAGGATAGAAAGAGAGAAGAATTTGACTGTCTTCAATAAGTTCATGCTGAAAGTGATGTTGAATCTTAATGTGCTTAGACCTTGCATAGAAAGCCATATTTTTTGCTAAGGCAATGCCACTTTGATGATCATCAAAATTTAGAGTATTCAAATGTTTTGGATGGCCTAAATCTACAAAAAGTATTCTAATCCAAATAGTTTCCTTTGCAACATGATTACAATCTTTATGTTTAGCTTCGATGGAAGATAAGATATAATAGTATACTTTTTACTATTTCATGAAATGACGTCAGAATCCAAATAGAAGCAATAACCACTTGTGTGTCTATGGTCATTAGAATCACCAACCCAATCATTGTTTGAATAAACTATCAAATAAAAACTACCATTCTAGGTATACTCGATGCTAAAATTTAGATTATCTTTAATATAAACCAAAAATATTTTAGTAGCTTTAAAATGAGTAGATTGAGGTTTAAACATAAAATAAAAAGTCAATCCAACCAAAAAAATAATATCAAGTCAAGTATGAGTAAGATAATTCAAACTACCAACTAATTGTCTATAGAGAAGTGAATCAACAGAATCAGTATCCATGTCATTAAGTAATTTAACACTAAGTTCACAAGGAGGAGCAACATATTTACATTTTAACTCATTAAACCTAGATAACAAGTCATATGCTCATATACTCATATGATCATATGCATTGCCCTACTTTAAATCATAAATAGCTTTGTTTAACTTGAAAATAAGATATTCATTGCCTTGTTTAATAAAACCAGGAAGTTGAGAAATGTAAATTTTTTTATGCAAGTCATCATTTAAGAAATTAGTCTTAACATTTATTTGACAAGCAGGTTAATGCATATGAGTAGCTAAAATTAAAACAACTTTAATTGTGGGTATTTTAGTAATAACAACAAAAATTTCATTGTAGTCAATTCTTTCAATTTGAGAAAAAACTCTAACAACTAATATAGATTTATATTTTTTAATTTGATTATCATAATTGAACTTAGTTTTAAATAATTATTTACAACTTACCAAATGATGTCCATTAGGGAGGGAAATTAAGTCCCAAGTGTTATTAGAAATCAAAGAGTTGTATTCATTATGCACTGATTTTTCCCAATAAAAATGACCTTGAGATTTTTTAGTGTTTGCGGATCATTATTGTCCATAAATGTAGACAAAACATAATTACAAAATTGTTTCTTAGTTCTACGAGTATCATTAAGATCTACATTAATTTTAGAATCTTCAATAGTAGTCTTGGACTACTTAGGCATAGCTTTGGGTGGAGCAAGACTCGAAGGAGAAAGAACTTGAGAAATCATATCATTATGTAACACATCATTATGATCATTACTAGTTTAATAAAAGTGAAAACTATATCAAAAGAATCTGAATTGGAAGCATAATTAAGTAAACCATTTTTAACAATGTTAACATCCCTTTTAATCTTGATTTTATTAGTTTTAGGATCGTAAATCCTATAAGCTTTAGATGATTCATTATAACCAACAAAGATAAATGTGTTTAATTTAAAATCTAACTTCTTATAGTTTTTAATTGGAATATGGACAAATGCATCATAATTAAAAATAAGTAAATACTTAAATTTAGATTTTCTACCACTTTAAGCTTTTTCATGTTTAATAATTAAAACAATTTTAGTGGGAGTCCTATCAATGAGATAGACAACACAATACACAACTTAAACACAAAATTTATAATGTATATTTTTCGTATGCAACATACATCTAGCCATTTCAGTGATAGTCCTATGTTTACATTCAACAACACCATTTTACTTAGGTGTGTAGGAAAGAGTTTTTTCATACTTAATACCATGTTGCTTATAATATGTAAGAATATCATTATTAACATATTAATTACCATTATCAATGCATAATATATATCAGGAATAATGATATTATTTTTTAACAAAAGCATAAAACTCAATAAAAGTGTCTAAAACTTGATCTTTAGTTATCAAGAAGTAAATACAAACTCACATAATGCAATCATCAATAAAAATTAAAACATACCACCATTAATAAAATGAGTTTACATATGTCCTAAGAGATCACTATGAACTAAATGAAGATTTTCAATAGCATGCCAAGAATGATTGCTAGAAAAATATCCTCTATGAATTTTACTAGCCATACAACCATTACAAGTAGAAGTAGTGAGAAGAATTTCAGGCAAACATTGCACCATATTAAGATTGTTTATAAGTGCAATACTTTGATAATTTATGTCTTAATATTTCATGCCACAAGTTAACATCATTAAAAACAAGAAAAACATGAAAATAAGAGGGAGAATAGAATCCATTAAATTTGAACAACATATCATTGTCTCAAAATGCAGTAGAAACTACTTTAAAATCTTACTTAGCAGATTTAACATAAAAAGTGTCTTTAGAAAATTCTACCTTATATTCCTATTTGCATAATTGAGAAACATAAATCAAATTCAATTTCAAATTAAGAACAAGCAAAATATTATGCAATTCACCATTAGGGATTTTAATAATACCTATGGCTTCAACATTACAAGAAGCATGATTTTCAAGACTTAAATGACTGTTATAAATATATGGTTCTAAATAAGTAAATAAATTATCATTAGATGTCATATGTTGAGTAGCACCATAATCAATAGTTCATCAATAGGAGAAGCATGCAAAATATAGGTAAAAACAGTTATAGTATTAGACTTTTGTTTATTTTTAGTCTTAGTATTACTAATGCTAGCATTGTCTTTGACCTTAAGCTTTCCATTTTTGATATCACGTTTATTTTTAAAGCAATGATCTTCATCATGAGTATTTTTTTTACAATAATTACACTCTAACTTTTTTTAAGTTTAGAGTGAGATTTTTTTATCTTTGTTATCATGTGTATTATTAGACTTAGCATGTTGTTTACCATTCTTATGTTGGTGTTTAGAAACAAAAGCATGTTTATTAGTCTTAAGAATATCAAATTGAATCAACTTTTGTTCTCCTTAATGCAATAAAGTACAAAATAATTCAAATTTTAATAAAATAGATAAAGTAAGAAAAACTAGTTGTGAATGAACATTAGTAATAAACTGTTGAAAAGGTCAAGGCAAACACTTTTTCATGATAGTATGAATCAAATTCAAATCTGAAAGTTTAACGTCTAAACCAACTAATTGAGAATGCAAAAAATAAACTTTAATCAAGAAATCATCCATAATTTTGAATACATTATACTTTAAATCAGACAGTTGATCTTGAATTTAAATTTTATGAGATTCATTCATAACATCATAAATATATTTAAGCTTAGACCAAACAGTGGATGCAATAAGACAACCATCAATGTGTACATACAATTTGGGGGTCATAGCCATTCCAATCAATTCTAAAGCTTCATCATTTTTTGCTTGCCATTTCTCTTGAACTTCAACGAAAGTAGTCATTATATTAAGTTTTGGGTCTATGCCATCTATTACGTGTACCATATGTTTGAAAGTTAAAATGTATTTTATATGCGATTTTCATAAGTGATCATTAGTAGAATTTAAACATGGGTTGGGTGAAGCTTATCTCAAAGAGACCACCTATCTTACAATTTTTTTCACCTCTTCATTGTTGTCCACTACAGTCATGGTGTATATGGTAGCCTACATTTACATAGCCACTGAATTATCTTACATATCTGTAATGACTACACGCTATTTCCAAAATGAGTCAAAGAGATATCATAAAATATGCATGCCCAAAAAAAATTGTTAATAAGACCTTGGAAAGTTTTAAGCAAACGCAAACCCAGTTGTAAATCTACACTCTGCAAGCTTTTCTAGCATCATCTAATCCATTGCCAAATGGAGCTTCCCATCTTAACTATTATATAATTTATATTCAATAAATGAGACTTGGGATTAAAAGGACTTAGAAGAATAATGGAAATGTACCAAACAAAAATAAGATAGATTAGACAAGTCATTGAACAAAATATATAACATTAATGGAGTAAAGCAAGTGAAAATGCCATGGGAAAAAAAAACTATATGCATTTGCAAAATTTTGATTTATTTGTATTTGTGTTTGTTTTATCAATTGGTATGAGTGACAAAGGACAAGTGCAAATGTTGACATGAAATGCCAAGAACCTTTTTAAAAGGATTATGTGTCTTGAGTATGAGTCCTAGTGAAAATCATAAAGATTGATAATAATAATAATAATAATAATAATAATAATAATAATAATAATAATAATAATAATAATAATAATAATAATAATAATAATAATAATAATCGCCCATCTGCCTTACCCCGCCTACCATCCCCTCTCCTCGTACCCCACACACACACACAAGTAGTTACCTTAAAGGTGAAAGTTATGTTAGAAGGATTGTAATTTCTTATTTTGGTAGTGGGGATTTGTAAAGTAAAAGAGAGTAAATTAGCAGTCATACATCACAATCCATGATCGTTAACTTCACATCATCTTTTACGCATGAAACATCAATCAACAATACTCTAATATTTCTAGTGGAGGTGATGGTGTAAAATGAGGTGTTATTCACCTTCATATGACGTGGCAATGAGTTGTGTGAGGAGGAGATGTTTCATTTCATGGTGAGCATGAGCAATGATAAAGTGTTGGGGAAGGACAAGGCTATACAAGACATGAAAATGGTGATAGATTTCAAGGTGAGTTTTTATGGCGAGGGGCAATGATAGGATATTTCAAGTGATATTGTACATCAAATGCCCCTTATTGTACACTAAAACTAAATTTAGGTTTGTGGTTTAATTTACAGGACTTGCAACCATTACGAAGGGGTCCATAACTTGTAGAGTTGTAAAATCCGTAATTGGTTATTTTTTATTGTCAAGAGTGGGCAAGGATGTCATGAGAGTTGATTTGATTGTGGCATGAATCCATATCCATTTTGCAACTCAAATCAACACTGCAATGGCGTTCATGTGGGACAAGACATTGAGGTTCTGAGGTCTTTGTTATAGTTTTTGTTCATCCACATTGCAAATTGCATTAGACATAAGAACATATAAAGATGCCATACTCAAATCCCTAGAAGAAAAGGTGGCCCAAATTGGACCATGTCTTTGTAAGCATCTTATTTATCATTGCTAGAAAAAATACATAAAACCTATGGGAGCAGTGGTTACGAAAAATATGTTTGGAAAGAATATTAAAATGAATATCAATTTATTGTTGTTTAATGCTTCATGCATAAAAGGTAAGATGGGTAGTGGTCATGGGTTTTTTGTGAGGTACGACTACCGATTTACACTCTTTCATTTTACAAAACTATGTTTTACCAACCAAAAAAAAAACATCCCTTCTGACATAACTTGCATCTTGGGGCAATTGTTGTATGCACTACTTTTCTTTTTGTTCGCTAAGAGGATCTTCTGTTAGATCAACTCTTAAATCTTGAAGACCCAACAAAGTAAAGTACCACCTTTTGACACTATGGATAAATGGGAATAAATAGGAATATATTTACGAATGATAATTAATAGACCCTGCTTTTAGATTTAGGAGGGGATGAAGATGAACTCCACAAATTAAATAATGTTTAATCGTGATATATTTTTAAATTAATAATATTTTAATTTAAATATAATTTTGACAAATTATATTCATTTAAAAAAGTTATAACTATATAGTTAATTCAAAATATAATTTATTTTTATTTATAAATGTAATATCAAAAAATAATTAAAAATATTAATATAAAAAATTTAAATAATTAAAAAGTAATAAAATTTAAAAATCGATAATAACATTTAAACTCAATAAAAAACACGATTTACACAACACACCTTGAAATGCTATAATATTGTGTCTTAGAAATGTATGCATATGCATTTGAAATGG
This sequence comes from Torreya grandis, assembly GCA_037957365.1. NCBI lineage: Eukaryota > Viridiplantae > Streptophyta > Pinopsida > Cupressales > Taxaceae > Torreya > Torreya grandis. The sequence continues at coordinate 2,793,553 of JARHVA010001853.1, read as the reverse complement.
TTACTGTCCCGAATAGTAATGGTTTTCTTTTGATTGAAAAATAAGTATTTGAATAAGTATTGGTGGGTATTTGGAATATAAATAATTTATATTTTAAAATTTACTTTTAAAATTAGAAAAATATTTATTTTATTAAATTAAATTTTAATTTTAATTATATTTATTTTTAATATTTATAAAATTTCAATTTCAATAGAAAATGTGACAAATATCATTTTATTATTTTATGCATCAATTAAATTATAATATGAATTAAATTACAATCTTTTCAATAGTAATTTTAACTTTAATTTTGATAAATATTTTTTTTTTAAATACAAATACTAATTTATATATTTTTTATATATCCTCCACACTGGTATTAAAGTGAATTCACAATTGTAAAGACGTTGAAAATTCTGTAAAATTAAAAATGTTCAGCTCCATATCATAGCAGCTATTCTGTTACATGATATATTTATGTTTCTTAACAGACTATATCAATCAACCTTCGTCCACACCATGCTTTCATTTCCTGTAAGTCTCATGTAAAGTAAAGTAAAATAACGTGATTTCCACGGTGGTGAGAAACGAGCGTGGAAATTTCAGGAAGTCTTTTGCGTGCTTTCGCAAGGCACTTTTAAGTGCGTGTCGACTTCGTTGTGGACAAATTTGTTGCATGGTTTGCACATTATTTCGATAGCAGCTTTATTAATTGCGCCACTTTTCTCGTGTGTTGTCCCCCGAAATTGTCGGTGATCACCATCTTATCCCTAGTTTTTGTCCCATTGGATTTTATCTTTAACGTAATCTATTGTATGTTGAAGAGTAAGCAAGGTGCTTCTAAATTATTTTGTCACTTTCTTTTGTGTTATTTTTATCCCTTGGTCAATGTATTTGGTTGGATTCATATCCACATTCTTCTCTTGATCAATGTATTTCGCTGGATTCATATCCATATTTTTGCAAGCATTTTTTTTAATAATTCATATGTTAGATGGTGATGCTTGATCTTAATTTAATGCCCAGTTTTTGACAAGGGGAAGTGAAGGGAGGGGATGGCGGGGGAGGTGCGCGGGTGATAGAGGAACGCCTTCCACTAAGGTTGACAAGGGAGGCAAAATTTTGTTAAAAATGTATTGTAAAATATTGTAATTTCATAGTAAATATGGTCCGTTTACTATTAGGTTACAGATCTAATGATAAAATTTATGTTTATATATTTTTTCTCTAATATGTAACCCTCCTTTGATATAAGGGCATTGTAATCATGTCGACATACAATGTGTGTAATTGAAGAGGGTATTGCAAGTTTTCTTTTTTATTTGTTGGACTGAATGATAAGGACGAGTTGTTTCTGTGTGGGCATAGCCCATACTAGATGAACCATGTTAAATCTTTGTTTCTATTGTGTTGTGTTTCCTACATTTTATTTCTATCTTTAATTCATTAATATTGCTCTACGTTCTATATTTCTAACAACTGGTATCAGAGTCGAAAGTCACAAATCTAACAGTAGAAATTATGTTTGTGCATTTTTACCATAATATGTAACCCTCTTTTGATATAAGGGCATTGTAATCATGATGATATATTGTGTGTGTGAGTGAAGAGGATATTGCAGTGGATATGTTGCAAAAAAGAAAATTCATTTGTTGGACTGAATAATAAGGACTAGTGGTTTCTAAGTGGGCATAGCCCATACTGGGTGAACCACGTTAATCTATGTTCCTATTATGTTGTATTTTTTATATTTTATTTATGTCTTTAATTTATTAATATTTCTCTATGTTATGTATTCCTAACAGCTAGTATCAGAGACAGAGGTTTATTTGGTAGATAAACTCACAAGGAAAGATGATCCCTGATTCGAGTGGAAGCAATGGTAGAAGAAGGAAAGTTTAAGGTCGAGAAGTTCAATGGCTAAAACTATCAGCTATGGAAGATGTAGATGAAGGACTTCTATATCAGAATAAACTTTTTTTACCATTGGGTGGAATAGCAAAGACGCTGATGACTATGAAAGATGAAGATTGGGAGGTTCTTGATAAAAACGCACTAGGAACAATACGACTATCCCTGGAAACATCAATGGATTTTAATATTTCAAAATAAAAAACAATGGATGTCATAAAGATATTAGATAGTGTATGAAAAACCTTCAGCCTTCAATGAGGTATTTCTTATGAAGAATTTATTTAATCTAAAAATGTTAGAAGGTGGGTCTATTGCTGATCATTTAAACAATTTACCACGATCACAAATCAGTTAAGCTCTATGGGAGTAAATTTTGATGATGAGGTTAGGGCTCTTTTGATTCTGTGCTCATTGCTAGAAAGCTAGAATGGCTTGGTCATAACTATGAGTAATTTCATCTCTGGTTCAAACACTTTAAAGTTTGATGATGTTATTATTGTTATTTTTAGTGAAAAAATGCGATGAAAAATCACATGTGAGACACCAGGTAATGCTTTGACTGAGGAAAACATGAGAAGATAAAAGGATAGAGGAAAGGGCCTAAGAAATCATAAAAAGTCTAAGAAGGGCAAATCCAAATCTAGATGAACATTGGTGTGTTGGATTTATAGGAAGAAAGGACATCTAAAGAAAGATTGTTAGTTTTGAAAAGAAAAATAAGGAGATGGAAAACAAAATAAAAATCAAGAAGCAAATGTAATAGGGGACATGTTACAAGACTTTTTAATCATTTATTTAGACAACATTAATGATTCTTAAGTGTTAGATTCAATGTCTTCATTTCATACTACACCCCATAAGAAATATTTTCAGAACTATGTTCAAGGTGATTTTGGACAGAGTTATTTGGGTGATGGTGAACCCTATAAAATTGTAGGAAATGATAAGATACAAATAAAATTAAAGAATGGAAACAAATGGTTTTTGAAAGAAATGAGGTATATATCTGAGTTGAGAAGAAATCTAATTTCAATAGAGCAAATGGGAATGGAGGGCTGCAATTATATTTACAAAAAATTCATGGAAGGTCACTAAAGGATCACTAGTAATAGCAAAAAGAGAGAAGGTAGGTACATTATATTTATCTAATGGTAATGTTGACTCTTCTATTGTTTTACTTTCTACAGAAGTAGATAAAAAATTATGGCACCACATACTTGGGCACATGAGTGAGAAGGGATGCAAGTTCTCCACTCAAAGAATTTATTTTCAGATTTGAAGATGGTGGATTTGGATTTCTATGTGCACTGTGTATGGAAAATAAAAGAGAGCCAATATTTTTAAAGTTGGGAAGACAAAGAAAGATGAAAAGTTAGACCTTGTACATACAAATGTATAGGAACCAGTTTAGGTATCATCCCTTGATGGCTCTTCTTATTATGTTATTTTTATTGATGATGCAACTAAATCAATTTGGGTTTATTGCATATAAAAAAAAAATGATGTTTTTGATACTTTTAAGAAATGGAAAGCTATAAAACATCTAAAATTTGCAGATGAACTCCTATTTTTTAAATAAAATAGAGTAGATAGACGATCATACAGCTCACCACTTTTTTTAGCAGCGTTTAATATTTTTTGTAACACTTTGGTGAATAATTATATAAGGTCTTCTAGTTTGTGACCTGTATTTTTCTATATTTTTTCAATGAATAAATTTTTTAATGAATTTTCTAAGTAAACAAGATCCTGACAACTAAAAAAAATGGAAAACTGGCCGTGTGGCACCCCTTAACTACCTACAAAACTATTTTTTTTTTTTTTTAATGTGTGTAGAATTAGGCCTAGTTTGTGAGCATATAACTTGTTTTGTATTTGGATTAATGAAAAATAAGTTACATGAACATGTATAGGCATGTATATTTGTGGCATGTAGTGCCCTAAAAAAGGTATAGTTAAATTAGTCTAAAAATTATAAAAAATACATTTTTGGAAAGAGGAGAGCATGCTCATTGTGATGGTATTAAGTTTTTGAATTTTATCATTGAAATTCATAGTGTATTTGGCGTTTGAAGTTGAATTTTGTCATTTTCTATCAAAAGTCTTAGACTCAGTTATAGATTGATAGATCCAAGCCTTTGGCTTAGGAATCCAAGCTATTCTAGAGTCAAAATTCTTGGTGTTTGAATTCAAATTCAAATATTGCGATCGTGTTAATAATGCAATCACATTATATTTTCATAACACCCAAAAGTAAAAATTTGCTCTTGAGCTCAAATTTTATATATGTTCTTGAGCTCCCTAATAGTGGTGTTCTTTAATGTGATACGGAAAAAGTCCCTAACCCTGGATATTGAATTAAGGTGTCGTGGTATCACATTAGAATTCAAAAAAATTATAGGCATTTTAATATGTTGACTTAACTACTTATAATTACTTGGTTTTAAGGTGTAACTCATTATACATTTTAAAATATAATTGATTTTATCATGAGAGGTCTTAAAATGCATTTTTTAAACCTATGGCCAAAGCTTAGCCTTTGGAGTACCATTCTAGCTATGGATATAAAGTAAATTGGGGCTATTTTGAGCTCCTTCAACCTAATTACATGATTGTAAAATGTGATTTGGGGGTTGATCAACTCCAATGTAATCATCTCTATTGAAGTAAAGAAACATTATTTAAATACAAGTTTTACATGTATAGAATGTGGTTTTGAGTTCAATAAACTTGAATGTCATCGGCTAATGAATGTAAATGTTGATTAGTTCAATTATGGAGGTAATTAGTGTCAAAATGAGCCACATGAACCTATTTTAAATTATATATGATGAGATTTGGAGTGAAATTAACCCTGATGTCATATCATATATAATTAACCCAAGAGTTAATTCATTTAATCAAAGAAGCATTTGAGGCCAATTTTAACCCCTTCAAGAGCAAGATATGATATGGGGAAAAATTATCATAAATAGGTTCAATCATCTCGAATTATCTTCAATTACCTTAGCGATTAGACCCTATATCCTATACCTTGAACCCTAAAGCCTATACCATTTACCTTAAACCCTAAGCCAAAAGCCCTAAACCCAAACCCTTTAAATTATATAACTTAAATCCTAAATCAATAAATTTCTCCCCAATTAACATACTTTATAGTAATAATTAGGTTCATAGGGATCAACATGGTCAAAATTACATCACTCATTATCATAATTGACTAATTGACTTAATCTATGATGATGTAGGGCTAATTGAGCCCAAAATCACATTCTTTACTCATAGATCTAATTTTAAGGAGATCAATTTCTTCCTAATTCCCTTCATGATTGTACCATATATACCCCAAAACCTATACCCTAATCCCTAATCCCTAAACTCTAAACCATAAATATAAACTCTTGAACCCTGAACCAATCATTTTATCCCAAATTAACATCATTTAGACTAAGAATTAAGTTCATAGAGATCAATTTAGCCTAAATCACATGATTAATTGCCTTATGTGACCAATTCACTCAATCTACATGATGACATAAGGTATAATGTCAAAACAAAAACACATTCTATATTCACAAATAGGTTTAAGAGATTCAAACTGTCCACAATTATCTTTGTGATTGGATCATGTGTACCTTAAACCCTAAACCTTACAGGTCTTGAACCCAAAGCCATAAGCCATAAACCCTATACCCTATATTTTGAACCCTAAACCAATTATTTTAGCACTAATTGACATCATTTAGAGTAATAATTAGGTAGACATTATTTAATTTGACCCAAATCACATTACTCATTGTCCCAATGGACTAATTGGCTCAATCAATGATGATGTGGGGGATAATTGAGCCCAAAAACACATTTTACCCTATGTAAACCCATATATATATATATATATATATATATATATATATATAAACACTAAACCATAAACCCTACACCCTATAGCCTAAATTATAAACCATAATTTCCATATTTACCAATTGATTTATCAATAATGAACATCATTTGTAGTAAGAATTAGGTTCACATGGTAAAGAGTGATTAGACCTTATATACACCCTTAAACCTAAACTTTAATCCCTAAACCCTAAGCCTTAAAACATAAATTGTAAGCCTTATGCCTTAATTCCTAATCCCTAAACCATATGCCCTAATGCCCTAATTCCTAATCCCTAAACCCTATGCCCTAATCCCTAATCTATATTAAGAGTAATGTGATTGTGTTGTACAATAATGTGATCACATTATTCTTGATATAGACAAAACTCACTTTTGAACATCTCTTTTAACACAAATTTGAGAATGTTATCCCCACAAACATTCTCTACATATTATTGTGAGACATGTGTACTTATTTGACCCCACATTTGAAAAATTATCAATTATCCAATGGGTGATAGATCACATTCGAGGAAGAGGAAGAATTTGAAGAACAAAACACTAGAGGAATTAGAAGAGTTGATAGAGAAACACAAGATCTGAATGCAAAATTATTGTTTAAGACAAGGTACAAACTCTAATCCTTATGAACCAAATGTCATAGAGAATGAGTCAATTGATAATAATGAAATAAATAATAACAAAATTGACCATAATGAATAAAACAATGATGAAATTGACCGTAATGAAATGAATAATGATGAAATTGACAATAATGAATTAGATAATGTTGGAAGTTTACATTCAAAGTTTCAAATTTTGTATTTTGTTGATAATGAGTCTATGTATGATGATTTACCCCCCATGAATGAATTAAATCTGGTGGAAAAAAATAATGATAAAATTAACAATCAAGAAAATTTCATGGAATTATATAATGAATAAATAAATAATGAATAAAATGTCATTGCACCGATAAACAATGAAAGTCATAATGATTCTAAAACACCCTCTCAGCATATTCCACCATTAATAACACATCTAATAATTGTGCATAGAAATTACAAGTAGTTAATTGAAGTCAATAAAAATATTTTAGAACTGATAAATAACAAAATGTTTGATCGCTATTCAAAAAGATTGGCTCAATAAATTTGGGATAGTTTCTTTCATAATTTAGAGTAATGTAGTCAAAGATGTCAATTATATGTTTCGTTGATAAAATTGATTAAGATGAGACCTTTAATATACGCATTAGGACTAAGGACATCTAACATGGATGATAAAAACAATGAAATTGTTGAACATATACATTATGCCTATCATATTGTAGGTCCAAATCATGCACCAAAGATTGTAATGTTCCCTGATGTATACTTAAAACTTATGCAATAATTGGCCAAACAAAGAAAAAATGAATGCTTTCAAAAACACGTCGAGCACTTAATATAAACAGATAAACATTAATGAAAGCAATTGAAATATGTGAATGACTTAATGAACCTAATACCAATGATCTCTAAGCATACTCTAGTAGATTTTCATAAAAGAAATGTAGTGAAAAGAAGAGTTGGTTCTCATAATCGTGAACCTCATTTAAAATATTTCTTGGATATGACTCAACCATAATTGTACTCTATGTTTTTGAAAAAACATCCACAAATTTTTATTATTCAAAGTTATTTTGAGATGGCTAAACCTTTTTATGTAAAAATAAATCACACATGCACCACTTGTTGTATGTAACATGTTGAATTTTCAATGTACTACAATGTTTTTCACCATATTGATTGTACTTTACATACTAACAACATTTTACGGGAGTGTGGCATTGAAGTTCCACTAAAATCAACCAGAGCATTTATTACAACTATTTTTTTTAAAGACCAGATGGACAATTATTTTATAACAAATCATATTTAGATAGAAATTACAACATTTGTGGTGGATTGCCAAAATTAAAAAATTGTATCCATGACGAAAGTATAAATGCAATTGGACATGAATTAATTGGTTTAAACAAATATAAATCAGTGACTTATCAAGTAAAAAATAACAAAAAATCTAAAAGGTGTGAGCTTGTTACAAAAAAGATACCTATTGCCAAATTTTTAGTCAAATCCAGGGAGAAACTTATTTGAGTATGCAAGGCACATAGACAAGACTAGATGGTTGGATAAACATTTCAAGATGAGCAACAATACACTCCCACTTGGTTCAATTGTTTTAGTAATTGACTTTGTTGAAAATTACACATTCAAACTACAAATGGAAGTTCAATCACAGTATTACAGCACATGACATGTTGTGCATATAGCATTCGGGTCAAAGCATAATAGTGTGTCCCATTTTTTGACATAAAGAGGGCACACACACTTTCATCTTTTGCTCAAAATATCTTGAGTTTGAGTCATTTAAATTAATCAAAAAATATGTTTTAGACTATATATACAAATATGTAGTGCTTATACATTTTTTCTGTTTTTAAAAAAATCATTTAATATTTTTTAATATTTATTTTCTAATAATTAGATGGAGTATGTATTATGTGGGGTATTGCTTCCTACATGTTTAAAAGCTTCCCAGAGCAATAAATAATAATAATAATAATAATAATAATAATAATAATAATAATAATAATAATAATATAACTATTTTTAGGTTTTTATATTTATAATTTTTAATATATTCAATAAAAAAAATTATAAATTTAAATTTTGATATTGAATTTGTAAAATTTATTTTATAAAAAATAAAAAATATCATGTGGAGTCAATATCAACCAACAAAGCAAAGATGTGATTCATGTGGAGTGAATTTCCAGGAATAACAGAGTGTAGATAACTATCGGTATCATGCGCTGGGAAGGTGGTATTGTGGAAAAGAGGGGCATTCTAGAAGTTCCTACTCTACCCTAAACACACGTCACTTTCTCAATCCACAAAGGTTACTAATACGTTTTGAAAATCTTCTAATAAGTAGTTGTGGATTGATCATGTGTATATCTTAGTATAAAGTTATTTAATTTTTTTCTTCCTCTCGTAATTTATTCTAAACAACTCCCAATATTTTAAAAATATATAGTTTTATTTATTTTTCATTGTCTTCTGCTTTGCATGCAACTTTGAAAAATGTTTGCAGCTCGTTTCAGTGGCCGACACTCTTGGTTGCATGGTTCCTCCATCATTATACGTGTCAGGTGGCATTTTGCTTGCAATACCAGCTTGAATTTTAATGAATATGATCTTATCCAAGGCACGTACATTGCATCTGACAGGTAAATAATAGTATTGTGAAATCAATAATAATTTTGTCAGAAAATATGAACAAAGCTGATATATATTGAAGTTCCATTAGGAATATATCAAAACAACATTAGTGAACTATTTCAAATATTTATATGTAAATTTTAAGCCAAACTTTATATTTAATTATCATAATATATATTTCAAACAATATAATTTAACAAATAGTTTTTTATTGAAAAGCTTATCAAATAAATTACAACTAATAAAATATAAAAATAATATTCATATAAATACCAATTTACATATTTTTTTTATATCCTCCACACTAATACTATAATGAAATACAATTTAAAACAAACCGAAAATCATAATTACTGAATATACCTAACTGAGAAAAAAAATCTGCGAAAATAGTTTTGTCTAGCTCCATATCATAGTAGCTATCCTATAACAGATTATATATATTGAATCAACAGAGCATATATCCATCCTACTAAATTCATCCTACTTCTATAAAAATCTGTTTTTTAAAGTATGTGGGTGGCTATTTAATTATTAATTTGTATAAAAAAACTGTTTTCTTTATTATGTGGGTGGAATTTTATTATAAAGGTCTCATTCAAGCTTCATCTTTAAATAACTTTTTTAAAAATATTTAGAGTAAAATATTTAGAGTTTATGTTATATTTAACATAATGGGAAATTCAATTATTTTAAAGAGATTTTTTTCACTGTTCTAAAATCTGTGATTGGTTATTTTTTATTGTCAAGAGTGGGCAAGGATGTCATGAGAGTTGATTTGATTGTGGCATGGATCCATATCCATTTTGCAACTCAAATCAACACTGCAATGACGTTCATGTGGGACAAGACATTGAGGTTCTGAGGTCTTTGGTGTAGTTTTTGTTCATCCACATTGCAAATTGCATTAGACATAAGAACATATAAAGATGCCATACTCAAATCCCTGAAAGAAAAGGTGGCCAAAATTGGACCATGTCTTTGTAAGCATCTTATTTATCATTGCTAGAAAAAATACTTAAAACCTATGGGAGCAGTGGTTACGAAAAATATGTTTGGAAAGACTATTAAAATGAATATCAATTTATTGTTGTTTAATGCTTCGTGCATAAAAGGTAAGATAGGTAGTGGTCATGGGTTTTTTGTGAGGTACAACCACTGATTTACACTCTTTCGTTTTACAAAACTATGTTTTACCAACAACAAAAAAAAAAAAAAAGAAGACTCCCTTCTGACATAACTTGCATCTTGGGGCATTTGTTGTATGCACTGTTTTTCTTTTTGTTTGCTAAGAGGATCTCCTATTAGATCAACTCTTAAATCTTGAAGACTCAACAAAGTACAGTACCACCTTTTGACACTATGGATAAATGGGAATAAATAGGAATATATTTACGAATGATAATTAATAGACCCTTCTTTCAAATTTAGGAGGGGATGAAGATGAAATCCACAAATGAAATAATGTTTAATTGTGATATATTTTAAAATTAATAATATTTTTTTTTTAATTTAAATATAATTTTGACAAATTATATTCATTCAAACAATGTTATAATTATATAGTTAATTCAAAATATAATTTAAATAAATAAATATAACTTATTTTTATTTATAAATTTAATATCAAAAAATAATTAAAATAATTAATATAAAAAATTAAAATAATTAAAAAATAATAAAATTTAAAAATAGATAATAACATTTAAACTCAATAAAAAACACGATTTACACAGCACACCTTGAAATGCTATAATATTGTGTCTTAGAAATGTATGCATATGCATTTGAAATGGTTACTGTCCCTAATAGTAATGGTTTTCTTTTGATTGAAAAATAAGTATTTGAATAAGTACTGGTGGGTATTTGGAAAATAAATAATTTATGTTTTAAAATTTACTATTAAAATTAGAAAAATATTTATTTAATTAAATTTAATTTTAATTATATTTTTTTTAATATTTATAAAATTTTAATTTCAATTAAAAAAATGTGACAAATCTCATTTTATTATCTTATGCATCAATTAAATTATTGTTAGGTTGTGGAGCTAAAAGCTTCACTGATGCAGACATGTAGGAGGTTGCAGGATGAGTTGCTGAGTGTCAGAAGTCTTTGGTGTTGGTTTGGCCAATCGACGTCGGCAGGTAGGAGACAGGAAGCAACCGACGTCGGTCATATATCGGCCAGCGTCGGCGACCCCCAGGCAGACAGGGACCGACGTCGATCGCCTGTGTGGTTCGACTGCGAGCTTATTACGGGCTGTTAGCTAACGAACCAAGTGTTTGCATGTTTAGATCCATTTTTAGACTGAGAGCTGTGGATCTAATTATTGTAATTAGATGTCTAATTATTGTTTGGATGAGATCTATATAATAGACTCATGGTTGTATTGTAAATTAGTGCTAGGGAGTAAGAGAGCATAATTATAAGCTCATTCGGTGTGTGAGGTAGAGCAATGGTGCGTTCCTCCTAGTGCCACAGTACCAGTGGTGTTGGTGCTAGATTGGAGAGTCAGCTGGATTCTTCATGGATGTATGATCTTGGTCATCAGGTGAGCATGGCTTATAGGAGATCTACATGGTAAGTAAGATCGTTGATCTGCAGGTGTGTGTGTGTGTGCAAGGTCGAGGTTCACAGGTGTGCAGAACCATTTATTGATCTATAGGTTGGAGATCAGATAGGACAGCAACACAACAGAGAGCAGAATCAGGCAGGATCTACTTGGAGTACGGTGTGTACTCGGATAGAGCTAAGAGGAAGGCAAGGCAGTTCCTTCCATAAGTATGGTCTGTTGAATTGCAGGTTGTTGCAGGTTCATGGGAGATCTACTTGAAGTACTTTGAGTACTTGTGGAGTGCGTGGAGCACTTGTGGAGTGCGTGGAGCACAGGTGTAAGGTGAACACCAACTCTGTGTTTGAGTTGGGTGTTGGGACCTAGTAGAGAGAGCTTTGAGGAGAGAATTACTGTTCACTTGAGGTGTGGGAAACCTCTGAAGAGGTGGTGGAGAAGAAGTGGCATCTTCTTTATTGTATTCTTTTCTGTAAGAGTTATTAATACAAGTTGTGTATTGTCTCTCATATTCTATGTTATTCTGAATTCTAGTTACTCGTTGATTCTGGTTATTTCCGCATATTAAGTTGCTTGAATTTGGTAATCAATTGTGTGCTTCCGGGTTGGTCATATTCCCAACAATTATAATTTGAATTAAATTACAATCTTTTCAATAGTAATTTTAACTTTAATTTTGATAAATATATTTTTTTTAAATACAAATACTAATTTATATATTTTTTATATATTCTCCACACTGGTATTAAAGTGAATTCACAATTATAAAGACGTTGAAAATTCTGTAAAATTAAAAATGTTCAGCTCCATATCATAGTAGCTATTCTGTTACATGATATATTTATGTTTCTTAACAGACTATATCAATCAACCTTCGTCCACACCATGCTTTCATTTCCTGTAAGTCTCATGTAAAGTAAAGTAAAATAACATGATTTCCACGGTGGTGAGAAACGAGCGTGGAAATTTCAGGAAGTCTTTTGCGTGCTTTCGCAAGGCACTTTTAAGTGCGTGTCAATTTCGTTGTGGACAAATTTGTTGCGTGGTTTGCACATTATTTTGACAGCAGCTTTATTAATTGCACCACTTTTCTCGTGTGTTGTCCCCCGAAATTGTCGGTGATCACCATCTTATCCCAAGTTTTTGTCCCATTGGATTTTATCTTTAACGTAATGTATTGTATGTTGAAGAGTAAGCAAGGTGCTTCTAAATTATTTTGTCACTTTCTTTTGTGTTATTTTTATCCCTTGGTCAATGTATTTGGTTGGATTCATATCCACATTCTTCTCTTGATCAATGTATTTCGCTGGATTCATATCCATATTTTTGCAAGCATTTTTTTTAATAATTCATATGTTAGATGGTGGTGCTTGATCTTAATTTAATGTCCAGTTTTTGACAAGGGGAAGTAAAGGGGGGGTTCGGGGGGAAGGCGCAGGGGTGATAGAGGAACGCCTCCCACTAAGGGTGACAAGGGAAGCAAAATTTTGTTTAAAATGTATTGTAAAATATTGTAATTTCATAGTAAATCTGGTCCATTTACTATTAGGTCACATATCTAACGATAAAAATTATGTTTGTATATTTTTTTCCCTAATATGTAACCCTCCTTTGATATAAGGACATTGCAATCATTTCGACACACTGTGTGTGTAATTGAATAGATTATTGCAATTTTTCTTTTTTATTTGTTGGACTGAATAATAAGAAGGACGAGTTGTTTCTGTGTAGGCATAGCCCATACTGGATGAACCATGTTAAAGCTTTGTTTCTATTGTGTTGTGTTTCCTACATTTTATTTATATTTTTAATTCATTAATATTGCTCTATGTTCTATATTTCTAACAACTAGTATCAGAGTCGAAGGTCACAAATCTAACAGTAGAAATTATGTTTGTGCATTTTTACCATAATATGTAACCCTCCTTTGATATAAGGGCATTGTAATCATGATGATATATTGTGTGTGTGAGTGAAGAGGATATTGTAGTGGATGTATTGCAAGTTTTTCTTTTCATTTGTTGGACTGAATAATAAGGACTGGTAGTTTCTAAGTGGGTATAGCCCATACTGGGTGAACCACGTTAAATCTATGTTCCTATTATGTTGTATTTTTTATATTTTATTTATGTCTTTAGTTTATTAATATTTCTCTATGTTATATATTCCTAACAACTAGTATCAGAGCCTAAGGTTTATTTGGCAGAGAAACTCACAGGGAAGATGATCCCTGATTCAAGTGGAAGCAATAGTAGAAGGAAAGTTTAAGGTCGAGAAGTTCAATGGATAAAACTACCAGCGATGGAAGATGTAGATGAAGGACTTCTATATCAGAATAATCTTCTTTTACCATTGGGTGGAATAGCAAAGAAGCTGATGACTATGAAGGATGAAGATTGGGAGGTTCTTGATAAAAATGCACTAGGAACAATACGACTATGCTTGAAAACATCAATGGATTTCAATATTTCAAAATAAAAAACAACAGATGTAATAAAGATATTAGATAGTGTATGAAAAACCTTCAGCGTTCAACAAGGTATTTATTATGAAGAATTTATTTAATCTAAAAATGTTAGAAGGTGGGTCTATTACTGATCATTTACACGAATTTACAATGATCACAAATCAGTTAAGCTATGTGGGAGTAAATTTTGATGAGGTTAAGGCTCTTTTAATTCTGTGCTCATTGCCAAAAAGCTAGAATGGCTTGGTCATAACTATGAGTAATTTCATCTCTGGTTCAAACACTTTAAAGTTTGATGATGTTATTGTTGTTATTCTTAGTGAAAAAATGCAATGAAAAATCACAGGTGAGACACTAGGTAATGCTTTGACTATGGAAAATAGGAGAAGATAAAAGGATAGAGGAAAGCGCCTAAGAAATCATAAAAAGTCTAAGAAGGGCAAATCCAAATCTAGATGAACATTGGTGTGCTGGATTTATAGGAAGAAAGGACATCTAAAGAAAGATTATTGGTTTTGAAAATAAAAATAAGGAGACACAACAAAAGAAAAATCAGGAAGTAAATGTAATAGGGGATGTGTTACAAGACTTTTTAATCATTTATTTAGATAACATTAATGATTCTTAAGTGTTAGATTCAATGGCTTTATTTCATGCTACACCCCATAAGAAATATTTTCAGAACTATGTTCAAGGTGATTTTGGACAGAGTTATTTGGGTGATGGTGAACCCTATAAAATTATAAGAAATGATAAGATACAAATAAAATTAAAGAATCTAAACAAATGGTTGGTTAAAGAGATGAGGTATATTTCTGAGTTGAGAAGAAATCTAATTTCAATAGAGCAGTTGGGAATGGAGGGCTGCAATTATATTTACAAAAAAATCATGGAAGGTCACTAAAGGATCACTAGTAATAGAAAAAAGAGAGAAGGTAGGTACATTATATTTATCTAATGGTAATGTTGACTCTTCTATTGTTTTAGTTTCTACAAAAGTAGATAAAAAATTATGACACCACATACTTGGGCACATGAGTGAGAAGGGGATGCAAGTTCTCTACTCAAAAAAATTATTTCTAGATTTGAAGAAGGTGGATTTTGATTTCTATGTGCATTGTGTGTATAGAAAATAAAAGACAGTCAATATTTTTAAAGTTGGGAAGTCAAAGAAAGATGAAAAGTTAGATCTTGTACATACAAATGTATAGGAACCGGTTTAGGTATCATCCCTTGATGGCTCCTCTTATTATGTTATTTTTATTGATGATGCAACTAAAACAATTTTGGTTTATTGCATATTAAAAAAATTGATGTTTTTGATACTTTTAAGAAATGAAAAGCTATAAAACATATAAAATTTGCAGACGAACTCCTATTTTTTAAATAAAATAGAGTAGATAGACGGCCATACAGCTCACCACTTTTTTTAGTAGTGTTTAATATTTTTTTAACACTTTGGTGAATATTTATATAAGGTCTTCTAGTTTGTGACCAGTATTTTTCTATGTTTTTTCAATGAATACATTTTTAATGAATTTTCTAAGTAAACAAGATCCTGACAACTGAAAAAAATGGATAAATGGCCGTGTGGGCCCCCCTTAACTACCTAAAAAACTATTTTTTTAAAAAATGTGTGTAGAATTAGGCTTAGTTTGTGAGCATATAACTTGTTTTGTATTTGGATTAATGAAAAAAAAAATACATGAACATGTATAGGCATGTATATTTGTGGCTTGTAGTGACCTAAAAAAGGTATAGTTAAATTAGTCTAAAAATTACATTTTTGGAAAGAGGAGTGTGCTCATTGTGATGGTATTAAGTTTTTGAATTTTATCATTGAAATTCATAGTGTATTTGGCGATTGAATTTGAATTTTGTCATTTTTTTATTAAAAGTCTTAAACTCAGTTATAGATTGATAGATCCAAGCCTTTGGCTTAGGAATCCAAGCTATTCTAGAGTCAAAATTCTTGGTGTTTGAATTCAAATTCAAATATTGTGATCGTGTTAATAATGCAATCATGTTATATCTTCATAACACCCAAAAGTAAAAATTTGCTCTTGAGCTCAAATTTTATATATGTTCTTGAGCTCCCTAATAGTGGTGTTCTTTCATGTGATACAAAAAAGGTCCCTAACCCTGGATATTGAATTAAGGTGTCATGGTATCACATTAGAATTCAAAAAAATTATAGGCATTTTAATATGTTGACTTAACTACTTATAATTACTTGGTTTTAAGGTGTAACTCATTATACATTTTAAAATATAATTGATTTTATCATGAGAGGTCTTAAAATGCATTTTTTAAACCTATGGCCAAAGCTTAGCCTTTGGAGTACCAATCTAGCTATGCATATAAAGTAAATTGGGGCTATTTTGAGCTCCTTCAACCGAATTACATGATTGTAAAATGTGATTTGGGGGTTGATCAACTCCAATGTAATCATCTCTATTGAAGTAAAGAAACATTATTTAAATACAAGTTTTACATGTATAGAATGTGGTTTTGAGCTCAATAAACTTGAATGTCATCGGCTAATGAATGTAAATGTTGATTAGTTCAATTATGGAGGTAATTACTGTCGAAATGAGCCACATAAACCTTGATGAGATTTGGAGTGAAATTAACCTTGATGTCATGTCATATATAATTAACCCAAGAGTTAATTCATTTAATCAGGGAAGCATTTGAGGCCAATTTTAACCCCTTTAAGAGCAAGATATGATTTGGGGAAAAATTAATTTTAGTTCTATCATGAATTGATCCAATTAGTCAATTTGTGCAATTAGGGGCATGTTTTGGAATAAATTGAGCCCCTAAACTAAATTTATGGCTCAATACATTATATAATTTATGCAACATGTATGTCTTAACTAACCCTACTTTTATTATAAATTCAAACATGAAGGCAATTATCATAAATAGGTTCAATCAGCTCAAATTATCTTCAATTACCTTAGCGATTAGACCCTATATCCTATACCTTAAACCCTAAAGCCTATACCATTTACTTTAAACCCTAAGCCATAAGCCCTAAACCCAAACCCTTTAAATTATATACCCTAAACCTTAAATCAATAAATTTATCCCCAATTAACATCCTTTATAGTAATAATTAGGTTCACAGGGATCAACATGGTCAAAATCACATCACTCATTATCATAATTGACTAACTGACTTAATTTGTGATGATGTAGGGGCTGATTGAGCCCAAAATCACATTCTTTACTCATAGATCTAGGTTCAAGGAGATCATTTTTTTCCTAATTTCCTTCATGATTGTACCATATATACCCTAAAACCTATACCCTAATACCTAATCCCTAAACTCTAAACCATAAATATAAACTCTTGAACCCTAAGCCAATCATTTTAGCCCAAATTAACATCATCTAGACTAAGAATTAAGTTCATAGAGATCAATTTGGCCTAAATCACATGATTAATTTCCCTATTTGACCAATTCACTAAATCTACATGATGACATAACATATAATGACAACAGAAAAACACATTCTATATTCACAAATAGGCTTAAGAGATTCAAACTGTCCACAATTATCTTTGTGATTGGATCATGTGTACCTTAAAGCCTAAACCTTACAAGTCTTGAACCCAAAGCCATAAGCCATAAACCCTATATTTTGAACCCTAAACCAGTTATTTTAGCACTAATTAACATCATTTAGAGTAATAATTAGGTAGACATTACTTAATTTGACCCAAATCACATTACTCATTGTCCCAATGGACTAATTGGCTCAATCAATGATGATGTGGGGGATAATTGAGCCCAAAAACACATTTTACCATATATATATATATATATATAACCCTAAAAACTAAACCATAAACCCTACACCCTATAGCCTAAATTATAAACCATAATTTCCATATTTACCAATCGATTTATCCCTAATGAACATCATTTGTAGTAAGAATTAGGTTCACATGGTAAAGAGTGAATAGACCTTATATACACCCTTAAACCTAAACTTTAATCCTTAAAACCAAAGCCTTAAAACATAAATTGTAAGCCTTATGCCCTAATGCCCTAATTCTTGATCCTTAAACCCTATGCCCTAATCCCTAATCTATATTAAGAATAATGTGATCATGTTGTACAATAATGTGATCACATTATTCTTGATATAGACAAAACTCACTTTTGAACATCTCTTTTAACCCAAATTGAGAATGGTATCCCCACAAACATTCTCTACATATTATTGTGAGACATGTGTACTTATTTGACCCCACATTAAAAAAATTATCAATTATCCAATGGGTGATAGATCACATTCGAGGAAGAGGAAGAATTTGAAGAACAAAACACTAGAGGAATTAGAAGAGTTGAGAGAGAAACACAAGATCTGAATGCAAAATTATTGTTTAAGACAAGGTACAAACTCTAATCCTTATGAACCAAATGTCATAGAGAATGAGTCAATTGATAATAATGAAATAAATAATTAAAAAATTGACCATAATGAATTGAATAATGATGAAATTGACCATAATGAAATGAATAATGATGAAATTGATAATAATGAATTAGATAATGTTGGAAGTTTACATTCAAAGTTCCAAGTTTTGTATTGTGTTGATAATCAGTCTATGTATGATGATTTACCACCTATGAATGAAATAAATCTGGTGGAAAAAAATAATGATAAAATTAACAATCAAGAAAATTTTATGGAAATAAATAATGAATAAAATGTCATTGCACCTATAAACAATGAATGTCATAATGATTCTAAAACACCCTCTCAGCATATTCCACCATTAATAACACCTCTAATAATTGTGCATATAAATTACAAGTAGTTAATTGAAGTCAATGAAAATATTTTAGAATAGATAAAAACAAAATGTTTGATCGCTATTCAAAAAGATTGGCTCAATAAATTTGGGATAGTTTCTTTCATAATTTAGATTAATGTAGTCAAAGTTGTCAATTATATGTTTCGTTGATAAAATTGATTAAGATGAGACCTATAATGTACACATTAGAACTAAGGACATCTAACATGGATGATGAAAACAATGAAATTGTTGAACATATACATTATGCCTATCATATTGTAGGTCCAAAATCATGCACCAAAGATTGTAATGTTGCCTAATGTATACTTGAAACTTATGCAATAATTGGCCAAACAAAGAAAAAATGAATGCTTTCAAAAACATATCGAGCACTTAATATAAACAGATAAACATTAATGAAAGCAATTGAAATATGTGAATGACTTAATGAACCTAATACCAATGATCTCTAAGCATACTCTAGTAGATTTCCATAAAAGGGTAAGGTTATAGCTAATGCTCTAAAAGAGTTAGCTGCTCAATTTTAGAAAGACAATACAAGAGTTTCATATAATACAAGAAATGTAGTGAAAGGAAGAGTTGGTTGTCATAATCGTGAACCGCATGTAAAATATTTCTTAGATATGAATCAAACATAATTGTACTCTATGTTTTTGAAAAAACATCAACAAATTTTTATTATTCAAAGTTATTTTGAGATTGTTAAACCTTTTTATGTAAAAATAAATCACACATGCACCACTTGTTGTATGTAACATGTTGAATTTTCAATGTACTACAATGTTTTTCACCATATTAATTGTACTTTACATACTAACAACATTTTACATGAGTGTGGCATTGAAGTTCCACTAAAATCAACCAGAGCATTTATTACAACTATTTTTTTAAAAGACCGGATGGACAATTATTTTATAACAAATCATATTTAGATAGAAATTACAACATTTGTGTTGGATTGCCAAAATTAAAAAATTGTATCCATGAGGAGAGCATAAATGCAATTGGACATGAATTAATTGGTTTAAACAAATATAAATTAGTGACTTATCAAGTTAAAAAAAAAAAAAAAAATCTAAAAGGTGTGAGCTTGTTACAAAAAAGATAACTATTGCCAAATTTTTGGTCAAATTCAGGGAGAAACTTATTTGAGTATGCAAGGCACATAGACAAGACTAGATGGTTGGATAAACATTTCAAGATAAGCAACAATACACTCCCACTTGGTTCAATTGTTTTAGTAATTGGCTTTGTTGAAAATTACACATTCAAACTACAAATGGAAGTTCAATCACAGTATTACACCTCATGACATGTTGTGCATATAGCATTCGGGTCAAAGCATAATAGTGTGTCCCATTTTTTGGCTTAAAGAGGCCACATACACTTTCATCTTCTCCTCAAAATATCTTGAGTTTGGGTCATTTAAATTAATCAAACAATATGTTTTAGACTATATATACAAATATGTAGTGCATATATATATTAATTATTAATAATTAGGTGGAGTATGTATTAGGTAGGGTATTTCTTCCTATAGATTTAAAAGTTTCCCATGGCAATAAAAGAAAAAATTAATAATATAATTATTTTTAGATTTTTAAATTTATAATTTTTGATATATTCAATAAAAAAATTATAAATTTAAATTTTGATATTGAATTTGTAAAATTTATTTTATAAAAACTAAAAAATATCATGTGGAGTCAATATCAACCAACAAAGCAAAGATGTGATTCATTTGGAGTGAATTTCCAGGAACGACAGAGTGTAGATAACTATCGGTATCCATGTGCTGGGAAGGTGGTATTGTGGAAAAGAGGGGCATTCTAGAAGTTCCTACTCTACCCTAAACACACGTCACTTTCTCAATCCACAAAGGTTACTAATACGTTTTGATAATCTTCTAATAAGTAGTTGTGGATTGATCATGTGCATAAAGTTATTTAATTCTTTTCTTCCTCTCGTAATTTATTCTACACAACTCCCAATATTTTAAAAATATATAGTTTTATTTATTTTTCATTGTCTTCTACTTTGCATGCAAATTTGAAAAATGTTTGCAGCTCGTTTCAGTGGCCGACACTCTTGGTTGCATGGTTCCTTCATCATTATACGTGTCAGGTGGCATTTTTCTTGCAATACCAACCTGAATTTTAATGAACAGGGTCTTATCCAAGGCACGTACATTGCATCTGACAGTAAATAATAGTTTTGTGAAATCAATAATAATTTTTTTAAAAAATATGAGCAAAGCTGATATATTTTGAAGTTCCATTAGGAATATATCAAAACAACATTAATGAAATATTTCAAATATTTATATATTTATATGTAAATTTTAAACCAATCTTTATATTTAATTACTATAATATATATTTCAAATAATATAATTTAATAAATAATATTTTACTGAAAAGTTTATCAAATAAATTACAACTAATAAAATATAAAAACAGTATTCATATAAATGCCAATTTACATATTTTTTTCATATCCTCCACACTAATACTATAATGAATTACAATTTAAAAAAAAACTGAAAATCATAATTACTGAATATACCTAACTAAGAAAAAAAACTGCTAAAATAGTTTTGTCTAGCTCCATATCATAGCAACTATCCTATAACAGATTATATATATTGAATCTACAGAGCATATATCCATCCTACTAAATTCATCCTACTATAAAAATCTGTTTTTTAAAGTATGTGGGTGGCTATTTAATTGTTAATTTGTATAAAAAAACTGTTTTCTTTATTGTGTGGGTGGCATTTTTATTATGAAGGTCTCATTCAAGCTTCATCTTTAAATAAATTTTTTAAAAATATTTAGAATAAAATATTTAGAGTTTATGTTATATTTAACATAATGGGAAATTCAATTATTTTAAAGAGATTTTTCTCACTGTTCTAAGTGATTGTAAAATACATATTTAGTATAGACCAAACAAGGCTTTACTTGTAGAGACTACTTATTTTACAATTTTCTTCACCTCTTCTTTGTTATCCACTAAAATCGTGGGGCACATTGTGGCCTACATTCACATAACCATAACATTACCTTATATACTTGTATTGTCTACATAATATTTATGAAATGAGTAAAAATTATATATAATAGAATATGAAAAAATAAAAAAAGAGAGAGAGAAGAAATTTTAAAAAAAAAAGTTTATCAAAATTTTAAACAAAAATGCAACTGGCAGTTATAAAGCCGAACTCTAACATTTTTTAGCATCATTTGAGCAATTGCCAAATGGAACTTCTCATCTTACCTATGTTAGGATTGTGGAGCTAAAAGCTTCACTGATGCAAACAGGAGAGGAGGTTGCTGAAGGTTGTTGAGTTGTAGAGAAGTTGGGGTCGGTCTGATCAGCCGACGTCGGCAGGATAGCAAAGGGAAGCAACCGACGTCGGTCATATATCGGCCGACGCTGGTCACCTCCAGGCAGACAGGGACCGACGTCGGTCGCCTGTGTGGTTTGACTGCGAGCTATTTACGGGCAGTTAGCTAACGAACCAAGTGTTTGCATGATGAGTGCTAATTTTAGACTCATAGCTGCGGATCTAATTATTGTAATTAGATGTCTAATTATTGTTTGGATGAGATCTATATAATAGACTCATGGTTGTATTGGAAAAGTGTGCTAGGGAGTAAGAGAGCATAATTATAAGCTCCTTCTGTGTGTGAGGTAGAGCAATGGTGCGTTCCTCCTAGTGCCACAGTACCAGGTGTGTTGGTGATGGATTGGAGAGCCAGCTGGGTTCTTCAAGAGTGTAGGATCTTGGTCACAGTTGCATGGCCTATATAGGAGATCTACATGGTAAGTAAGATCGTTGATCTGCAGGTGTATGTGTGTGCAAGGTCGAGGTTCACAGGTGAGCAGAACCATTGTTTGATTTGCAGGTGTGCAAGGTCATATAGACAGCAACACAATAGGGAGCAGTATCAGGCAGGATCTACTTGGAGTACAGGTGTGTACTCGGATAGAGCAAGAGAGGAAGGCAAGGAAGTTCCTTCCATAAGTATGGTCTGTTGAATTGTAGGTTGTTGCAGGTTCATGGGAGATCTACTTGAAGTACCTTGAGTACTTGTGGAGCACGTGGAGTGCTTGTGGAGTGCGTGGAGCACTTGTGGTGTGCGTGGAGCACGGGAGGTGAACACCAACTCTGTATTTGAGTTGGGTGTTGGGACCTGTGAGAGGGAGAGCTTTGGGGAGAAGAAGTACTGTTCACTTGAGGTGTGGGAAACCTCTGTAAGGTGGTGGAGAAGAAGTGGCATCTTCTTTATTGTATTCTTTTCTGTATAAAGTGTTAATACAAGTTGTGTATTGTCTCTCATATGCTGTGTTATTCTGAATTCTAGTTACTTGGTGAATCTGGTTTATTTCCGCATATTTAAGTTGCTTGAAGTTTGGTAATCAATTGTATGTTTCCGGTTTCGCACCCTGACAAGTGGGATCAGAGCCTTGGTTGTAGGTTCTTAAGATTCCTGACAACCTATTGTATACTTTATTATCAAGAAATGAGACTTGCGATTAAACTTAGGACTTGGAATAAAAATGGAAATGTACCAAACAAGAATAAGACATATTAACATTGGATTTCACAACTCACTTATGTCAGTGGTTATAGTCAAAGTAGGGGGCACATTTGTCATGCAAAGTATTTGGAAGGCTTTAGAAAAGCTCAAACCCCACCTTATTTGGGTGGGGAAAGGATTTAGAAGTGGTCTTTCTCTAAACTCCCATTCATTATAGTGGTTTCCCCAGCTGAACTTCCATAATGTCCCCTTTGCCATGGTCCCCTAGATAAAAATATTGAGGCTATTTAAGAAAGGCATCCTCACGGTTGGTGATCTATTTCATATTAACTCTAGGAACTGGCTTCCTTATCCTAGGTTAAAGTCCAAGTCCCATCTTAATAAGGAAGATCCAAAATCTATTTATGAATTACAGAGTTCCATACCTGATGAATACTTGTACAAGATTAGAGTTTCCTCTCTCACACCATGGTGGAAGGACTAACCCTGGCCTAAAACCATGTCATTCCATCAAAACTCTCCTCGATTGGGTTACAATTTGTTGGTTCCTAAACATATTGACACTAGTGCTCTTAACCACTGGTGGTCTCTCCAATCCCTCCATCGGATTTGGGCCTGGAGATTTGATAACAATTTGGCAATTTGTATTGAGCCCAAAAAAGCCCACTTCCTTTGGTGTATTTTCTACAAGGGTCTACCCATGGGGAATAGGGTTAAGCACATGGGGGTGTTAAATCTTACTTGCCCGACATGTCATCACCTAGAAACTATCAAGCATCTATTTTGGTTTTGCCCTCATGCCCAATCAACCTGAAGATGGATCCATACCCTTTTCAAACCCTTCATGATTGAAATGTTCACTTGGAAAATGGCTCTCCTGAGGGACTCTGCCATGTTACATACAATATATAACATATTATAGCAAATTTTTCATATAGATATTTTGTTTTAGATTTGAAAAACTAGAAATCAAGCATGTTTTAATAGTGAGATTATGGGAAAAAAATCTTATAACTAATAAAGTTGCTATAATTGTTAATATTACCCTTTAAATTCAAAGTCAAACGAACAAGGTCCAGCTTGAGCTTCATCATCTATAGGTCCTCCTTGACCATTAGGGGAATGATCCTTGTGCAATCAACTTTGACCCAGTTGATCCCCCATCTCACCACTCTCCTAAGGCCTTTTTTGGTTAATTATGGTTATTAGTCAGGTTGTGGCCTTTTCTGGACATTGGTTTCTACTAAGGCTCTCTTAACTTGGTTTGGCTTCCGAGATGTGAACTTTTCACCCATTTTTTGGTATGATTAGTGTTATACTATAAGTTTTTTTTTAATTAATAGAAGTGCACTTTTCAATCAAAAAATAAGATAGATTACAAAAGTCATTGAACAAAATATAGAACATTAATGGAGTAAAGCAGGGGGAAATGCCATGGGAAAAATCAATGTGTTAGAAGAATAATGGTAATTTACAAAACAAATATGACATATTAGACAAGTCATTGAAAAATATATAGAAGAAATTTATGGAGTAGAGCAGGGGAAAATGTCATAGGAAAAATAACAACGCATTCATGAAATTTTGATTTTTTTTAGATTTGTGTTTTTTTCTTGTCAATTGATGTGAATGACAAAGGGTAATTACAAATTTTGACATAAAGTTATAATGTATTTATGAAATTTTTATTTTTTTAGATCTGTGTTTTTTCTATCAATTTGTGTGAGCAACAAAAGGTAGGTATAAAAGTTGACATGAAGTTGCAAGTACCTTTTGAAAGGGATTGTGTGTCATGAGTATGAGCTCCAA
The DNA here is from genome assembly GCA_037957365.1 of Torreya grandis. Taxonomy (NCBI): domain Eukaryota; kingdom Viridiplantae; phylum Streptophyta; class Pinopsida; order Cupressales; family Taxaceae; genus Torreya; species Torreya grandis. The sequence continues at coordinate 2,768,274 of JARHVA010001853.1, read as the reverse complement.
TAAGAATCGTAAAGATTTATATTTATAATATATATAATAAAAATCATATGTATAATATAATTATATATTATATATTATATATATGAATATATATACATACACACAATTAGTTTTCCCAAAGGTGCAAATTATTCCAAAAGGGATGTAATTTCATGTTCTGGTAAAGTGGGGTTTTTAACACTAAAAGAGAGTAAATCAATAGTCATACTTTACATGAAACCTATAGTCACTATTCTCTTATGACCTTCTGTGCACAAAGTGTTAAGCAAAAATACTTTGATATTTATGGTGGAGGTGAGGGTGCAAAATGATGTTGTGCATTCCTTCATAGAACATGGTAATGCATTGTGAAAGGAGGAGACATTTCGTTCATGGTGAACTGGAGAAATGGTAAAGTGTTGTGGAAGGGCAAGGCCATACAAAACATGCAAGTGGTAAAATATTTTAAGGTGAGTTGGGCGGTGATGGTGAGTGATATAGACATGGATTGAGTTCCTAATGAAAGGAAGTCAATCCACGCAACCTAGACACCTCACTCTCACACACAAAAGAACTTATAATAACAAAAACTTAAGAATATTTTTATTTACTAGTTAAAAATAGAGCACATGAGATTAAAATTTCAAAATCAAACACTTAGCTCGACTATAATGGTGTTCCATTTAGCAACCTAAGCCTATACTTCCCAACTTACAACTCTTATGCAAGGTACTCACTCTCTATCTTCCTACCTTCAGTTGGCTATAAATTTTGACATAGTCTCCTTATCTTGTTTACATCCACCAAATGATCTACACAGTCTCATATTTATAGAGGTCTCCAAGATTATCTTCCCCCTATCCATCCAATAACATGATTAATTATAATTGATAGTTAGAGATCCAAATTTGATTTGCCCACTAGAATCCTAACAAATCAGTTTATTGCATTTATTATTTTCCCACCTTTAATGTTAACATAGGCTTAATTCAAAACTTGGTGATTAGGGTGACTTGGCCTTCTAGTCAAATATTTTTTGTATTTTAGCATATTTGTATCCTTCCTATGTGCTCATGTCTAAAGATCCTCTATATGTGCACACCTTCGGTCCCATGTGTGATTCCTTCATTTATCTATGCTCTTTGCTTAGGTACCTTTGAACTCATACGCATGACTTCAACCTGAAACTTTCATGTCATTGGTCTTCACAAGGCTTTTTTGAGTCCTTTGTAAAACAATGCTTAGTCTTCAAAATGATGTAAGATAACTTCTACACTTAGATGCTCCTGCATCATGCATCTCAAGTAACTAAAAAGTGAGCCTTGGCTCACAAGTGGATGTTTGTGAGATCAAGGGGCAGTCGAGTGCATATGACCAATCTTGGTAAGTTTTAGCGATAAAGTGTCTTTTATTGTGTTATTCTTCTAATTGTTACTCCTTATACTCTTTCTTGCACATCCTTTTCACAACTTTCAAATCTAATATTACCCATATTTCATCTTTTTCCTTTTCAAGCATCTACACCCTCTAATCTGGGACTTGTGCCTCCTCTTCTTCCCCTTCACCTTCCTCTCATGCCTCATGATAAACATAAAAATCTAATACATTAAAGACAAGTAATATATCCATCCCTTATGGTAGCTAGATCTCATATTCATTTGCTGAAAACTTGCACAACAGTCTACATAGCCCAACATTTTCAACTTCAATTATTATAGGTTCCTCGTGGAAACTTTTTTATTTCATAAATGTACTAACACTAAGTCACTTACTTCAAATTCCTTCCTCTTATGCTTCTCATCTACACACCTCTTAGATACTCTACTCTAGCATTTGCTTAGGTATACATGTGTGATTCCTTCATTTATCCTTTCTCTTTGTGATTTGTAAACTGAAAATACAAGTGTAGTACATCCGAAAAACACTTTTTCACGTTTAAGAGATCCTTCAATTTCTCACTTTTTTTGTTTAATTTTGTATAAAGAAATTAAAACCAGAATTTAAATGAAGATCAGAATTAGATAATAATTAGAGAAAATTAAAAGAATTCACCAGCAAATTGATAACAGAGTTCGGCTTCAATAGCCTACGTCTCCGGGTCCATTCGAAGTGAGGACCCTTCTCATTAGTTTTGTGCAACAAATGGATTTTAAAATCAATACAAGTCTTCAATTCACCTTCTGTGATCTCTGCTTGCCTATAATTATATATCTCAGACTTGAAAATAATGGCCCAAGGCTGTACAAAGCAATAATAAGACTCTAACCTTCTTAAATCTATTTACACAGTCGGCTTCTTGTGTCTATTCAAGTATAATTTCATCCCTTTTATAAAACTTCGACCTCCATAGCTGAAGTGGTCAAAGCCTTATCCTCTTGCGCCAAAGGTGCAGGGTTCAAAACCATTGGCCTCCATTCTAGGTGCTTTGGAACCACCGGTCTTCCTCCTTCGGTGCCTTTGACTTTTCTTTGTCCCACATGTGTTGGGTATGATGGTTTTCAATGCTTAAAATAGACAAGTTGATCCCATTTTCAAATGCCTAATACTTAGGTGCTAACTTTGGCCACCGTTTAGACTTGGTTATTACATGATTGGTGGGGTGACGTGGTGGGTGACATGGCAGCTTGTGCAAGTTGGCCTTTGGCACCTTGTTTCAAAGTGATAAACATTTGAAAATTTCTCAAATAACATGTGAAATAAAAACACCAAACCCAAATTTTTTTGCACCTAGTTATTTTTCCACGTGTCAAATGGCTATTGGTCCACTTGGCATATTTAAACAATGCCCTGTAACTTTCGACACCTGATTTCTTCAAATAGCTATATCTTGAGCATATGGACTCCATTTTTCATTCCGAAAGAAGCGCTAGAAGGCTCTCGATGAATTCTATGATGTGCAAATGATTCAAATATAATTTGAAGACTTTTTTTAAATAGAATGGTACATGGATCCACTTGGATCACTTTGCTTAGGTACCTTTAAAATCACATGTATAATTTTAACCCAAAACTTTCATGTCATTTCTCTTCACTAAGTGTGCTCGAGTCCTTTTTAAAATAATACTTAGTGCTCAAAATGATGCAAGGTACTTTCTACACTCAAATGTTCTGGCATCAGACATCCTAGGTAATTGAAAAGTGAGCCCTAGCTCATAAATGGATGTTCGCAAGATCACAGGGTAGTCGAATGCATATGACCAATCTCTATAAGGGCCATATGAACACCAGTAGTTGCATGCTTATGGTAAACAAATAAATATTCATGTAATATTAAAAAAATGTACATTAACGAAACATTATAGCATCTGAACAAACACCAACTTGTAATTTATAGTGTGAGGTGACTCACATGACATATTCAAAGGTTACGGTGATATTTCTATCCTTTCTAGTAAAATATAAATTTCTCTTGCGATGTCAAACATGAAAATTTGTAGAAAACAATGCCCTTCTTGATTCTCCTTTGATGAAGTTGTCAACCCTATCCTACTCAACCCACAAGTCTTCCTCATTGACGTAAGGAAAATTGGCCCACTTGATAAAATTGAAATCAAATGGACCCTCACCTAGCTTCTGTAGTTCAAGGCACATTATTTATTTCCACCTTTTTTCCATATATTGCAGCCTACAAGGAGAACATTTCATTGAATAAATTAGAAATGGACTTTTTGTATTGAGTGAATGCATGTTTCTATGTATTGTCGAGGACTTTTTTTTATTGAATGATATATGTAATATATTGTAATGTGCAAAAAACAATGATTAAATAATGCACATAGAAATAAAAATATGAGAATGAAAACCAATTAATAAAAATACGACAAAAACTATGAATAAAAAGTTATAAGAATGTACAAAACCTCATTGAAATCAATATAAACCCTTCATAAAACATATCAAAATAAATGCATCAAAACATATAAATGGACAAAATAGTGCATGCACGAGGTAGCTGAATTTATAGATGATATTAAGTGGCACATACAAACTACATGCATGTGGGCGGGGTGTAGAAATATTATTTTACTACAAATTTTATAGCTTCAGGAAAGGGTTAAAAAAGATAAATTACTAGGAATCATATAAAATGAAGATAGGGTTTTAAAAATATCGAATTTACTACGAAGCCCATGGAATCATGAGAGGATAAAAAAAGTGAAATTGCTAAGAAAATCACATTATATTCTCTTTATCCATCAACTAATCATTCGATGTATTAAATTAGAGGCATGGACATACTGGTATTTATGGATAACACGTGAAAGGAAATGTTAGTAGGTGACATAATACAAATTTGTATGCCATGTGTGCATTATAAATTATATGAGCCTATATGGGATGTAATTTATCCCATTCAATTGTAATGGTAGGTTGCCTTATCATCCACCATAAGTTCAGAGCATAACCCATATTGAGTTATTAGATCTTTAGTGTAGCAATGTAGGTTGCCAATTTTTTATAAATTATTTCCTCATAGACCACCACTACCATACTTCCCACCTATCGAACCAAAATTTTTGGCCCCTAAATTTATGGAGGCTCATGAGATGATAGAACACAATTATAAAACTAAATGAAAGCTTCTTCTTCATTACATGTATAAAATTATACAAAAATCTATCATCATCCTACATAATATACAAAAGATGCACAGGGATCTAAATAATGAGTCAACATTCTACTTACAAAAGTTGATTACCACTAACTACAGTAAATGGCATTATCTAAGATTTTATGGATGAAATAGACTAAATGGTAGACAACTGTATTAAAGTAGCGGTATACCACTATCCAATTGCAATTATCTATAACTAATTCGAGTAGTGCCCATCATGATCACATGCATTTCTATCATCCTCAACTTCTTCTGATGGTGTTGGAAAATTACTTCTTTGTGAAATTACTTCTTGGTATGTAAGCTCATCCAAAACATGTTCAGGATCTAATTCAAGATTTAAATTTGGATAATTCTAAAATTGTACAAAATTATCATGAAGACCATCCCATGTTGAAAGTTGAAATCTAATCACAAGGTGATATGTATGAAAGAATCTTTCTGGTAAGAATGCTACATAACTAGTTCTATCAAAGCATCTATCAAACAAACTTTTCATCATGGGATTCAAAGATATTCCATTCTATGGAATAATTAATTCTGATAAGAGATTAGACTTAAAAATTATATCTATCATTTTCATTTGTCGATGTGACCAATTTCCTTTTAATAGCTCCAAAGTAAAAGCATTATTAGTATTCCACCAAATCTTGGTAATGTGATTTGCACGAGTAGCCCAATAAGGTGGTGGCCAACTAAAAATTTCATTCAATTCGACTGAAACTTGATCTAAGTCACATCTTGTTACATCTCTGAGTTGTATTAAGGAATTTCATAAGTGATTAGAATGCCAACTAGAGAAGGGTTCCAAAAATAGTGACATACTGTAAACAATCACACAAACCGTAGAAAATAAATTATATACAGGATCCATTACATCTTACGTAACACATTTTTCAACAAAGTGATTATCGATTGCTTAGTCAATTAAAAATATAGATTGTCAAAATATTCAATCATTTTCATTCTAAAAAATTAACTTTAGAAATGTACTTGGAAGAATATAGTTGTGAAATATGTATCAATTATTTTTATAAATGTGGAGTAAGATCGCCATACAAACGACATAGGCAAGAGGATCTTATTCAATGTAGAAATATCTCTGACATAAATATCATACTCTAAAGTGGTTTTATACAAATATAAGAAGCCAATATGACAAATATTAGATTAACATTCAACACTAGTACTTTAAAAGTATTTTATGGGCCTCCATACTGAGATGGAGCCATAATGTGCATGTGAGTGAAATCTCAACCATGAGATAAAGGTCTTCACCTCATATCCTAGATAATTCAATGCAACTACATGCTCTTAATATAACCTTAATTTGATACAAGCACTTGTCACTAGATATATGAGGGAAAAATTAAATCAATGTACAACTCCTTTGATTAAATGTCAAGACCTCTTGATAATACTTGATAAAATAAACATGCGAGACTCTGCTTGTAATAGGTTTGGATAAGAATATAAATGATGAAATGACCAAGCATTGTGTGTGTGTGCATGTGCATGTACATGCATACTCCTCAAGGGCATATATACACATGGGTTGACCTTAAAAGATAGTTAAAGGTGAAAATCAAGGCTCAAAGGACCCATAAATTAAGGGGATAGTCATATGGACTAACAAAGTAAAATACACTAAAAGAATATTTTGGACAATTTGAGAGCATTCAGAGTTGTGCAAAGGAAAATGAATAATCGATATGTAGGTTTTCATACAATTTCTATCTAATGGATATATTATTATATGAAAAATGTGATCACAAAAATTCAAGCTATGAGGAAGACCTAAGTTAGGGGATGATGACATAAGGCCTAAAAAAAGGAAAGTCTACTAAAAATATCTAAATGTATGTGCATAGACCATATGTGGTAAAACATGAAACATACCTAATGTAAAAGGGTCTTGTACTAGAATTAGGTGTCTACAATAACACTGAAATATAAAATGAGAGATGGGTCATCAATTGTAAATCATATAATTTATAAATTTTATAAACTAACTAGTAGAATTTATATGATCATAAATATTGATTTTGTTTTATTATCACCATATCGTTGTTGTTATGTGTTAAAAATATGAATATAGAATATTATATATTAGCAACCATAATGTAGGTTAATATGAATTCAATCAAAATTACATTTCAAATAAGAGATTGTAATAGAAAACGGGATATTTAACATAAAACACAAGAGTTGATTTTTTAAGATATTTCTCCTAACAACTTATGTTTGTTAAGTAGAATAATGGGTATGTTTGTGCCTTTAAAATTGAGATTGGAGAAAAGAGTCTAAATTTGAACAATGAAATAAAGAGTTGTGTTGACGAATATTAAGGAGGCCAACTCTATGTTGGGTTATATATCTAATGAACACAGATACACATATTTGACCTTCATAATGAATAAGATCTCATATATAGTGATTTGACTTCTTAAAATACATTGACGTATGGAATAAAGTGATTTGACTTCTTAAAATGCTGATGAGAGCATACTAGTGATTTCTCCAAAAGAAATCTTAATCCAAAAGGAAGAATGGTGTATTTGGGGTTTTCAATAAGTCCATATTTAATTTGAAGATAATGAAAAAATGTAGTGATGCATTTTTTATAATAGTTTTAATGGTTTTGTCGAAGTTGAATTATATAATATTTGTATATATCATCTCTTATGCATTTATGAATATCAACATGTATGGTGACTTGATGGAAAATGGATTAGGAGGCACATGATTGATATCAATACCAATTCCTTACCACAAAAAAAAAATTACATTGGGCATACCAATTTTTTGTTGATCCCTCGTTGACATAATTTTATATATGATTGAAGAGCCTTGAAAGAATATCCATTATTCTCAATTATTATATCTTCCATACATCTTAATATGTGAAACAAAAAATCACTACATGGAAAATAGTTGAAATATGACATAAATGGATGCCAGAATCAACCAAAAAAAATAACTACATGTGGAGTTGAATTTTACCCACAACTTTTTGGATAAGATAGAAATAATAATTTTATTAACATGATCCCAACTGGGACCATGAATTATAGGTCACTAAATCTAAAAACCATGCAATATTGTTAGTGATACTAAAGTTTAGAAGACAAGTAATTTTTCTTTGGCATCCTAAAACTAGTGTGAGATATATCGTCTCTCAAGTGTACTAAGTGTAGTATAACCCTTACATAATCTCTCTTCTCCAATATGGAGCATATGGAAGGGAGGTCCTTTGAAAGGCATGCCAAGTTATGTATAGGAAAAAACCACTTCAACCAAACATCCTTTGGTAAATAGGATTGCTTTCCTATAATTTTTTCTTAGTTGTGTTGAAAAGCATGATCTTTGTAGTTCACTTTTAAATTATAAGTATAAAAATAAATTTGAATGTCAAGATGTCTTTTTTAGGCCTATAATATTTTGTGATATGACATTAATGTAATAAAATAATAATAAATATTTAGTGATAATTATATCATATAGAATGCCACCATCACATGTTTTACCTAAATTTGAAATGATGTCCTCTGATTCATCTATGTAGAGACCAAAAAAGTAGGATAAAGTGGGCAACCCTATTTAACACTAATGGTACTATTGATATTTTTTGCAAAACCAACTGGATTTAAGAACTACTCAACCACCTTTCCATAAAGAGTTATCACAAGAACAATGAAAAATGTGGGGACTGCGTAGAGGAATTAGAAATATGGTGTGAAGTAGGGCTAGTGGAAGTGTTTCTCTTTATACATATCTCATGGCCAACCCCATTTGTAGGATCCACCATAGTCTTGCTTATAAAATGTTGTTACCTTCTCAATTTTATCTATTTATTATTATTTTTAATTACAGAGCAGACAGATTATCTCAACCACCTTTTCATAAAGAGTTATCACAAAAACAACAAAAAATGTGGGAGGATTCAACTAGGGGATGAATGCACTAATGCAAGCCTCCAATGATGCCTATTTCCACCAATTCAAATCCAATTGTTGGGGGTGAAAATAATGTAAGACCAAATTTGATGCAACACAAAAACTAATGTCTAGTTTAGAAAAAATAGATGAAACCCTAATGAGTGTCAAGGTTGCTAACAATGTAGGACCATAATATAAAAATAATATTAAAAAATACAAAAACAACCCAAAGCAGGTTGATAAAAACCATCAATGGATAAAATGAGACAAATATTTATCAATCCATGGCCGATTCAAGGTACTATAAATACGATCGAATACACACATAGATCAAGCAATACATGCTTGCAACTAAATAAATTTGATGTGAATTTTAGTGTAGAGGGTTCTCGAGCTGAGCTATAGTTTGATGCATATATTTCATTTGGGGAATTGATATGAGAGTTATAGTTACAATCTCGATGTAGGATGAATCGAGCATGAAGATTTCATTAACATAAACATGTACTAAATCAAATCCTTGACTCAATATTTAATGAAATATGATGGATTTATAAAAATGAGTGTAGTACATCTTTGTCACATCTAAATTTAGTAACCATTCATTTTATCACTTGGAATATTCTAATCTATACAATTATGATGAAATTATATAGGTGACATTAGAAGAATCTTACTCATTTATATATTACAAATATAATTAATATTGCTAACAAAATAAAACAAGAACAATTTCAAAGTTTTATGCAAGAAAAATTTGTAGGGAATTATAAATTGGGAAAAATCAAATTCATTAACAGTTAGACATTCTGTTCTCTGGGAAAAATCAAATTTATTAACAATTATACATTTTGTTATTTGATTGTGATGATATTTCATCAAATGGAGGGGGAGAAATCGAATCCTTGAATCAATAATTAACGAAATATGAAGGATTTATAAAAATGAGTGCAATTCTCATAATGAGTAGATTATGAAGGATTTATATGAAGGATTTGATCAAAGTAGCCAATCTTGAACCAACCCTATCCTAATTTCTTCAATCACTAGAAACGGTGTGTGAATATGATAGCTACATTATTCAATGCCCCACTAGGAGATGAATAATAGGCAGTTGGATTTGCTACAATGGGCTTCTCGAGGGCCATCATGCTCGTGGGCCTAGATTTTAAGTGAAAATGGTAGAATAAATGTAAGTAAGAGGGAAAGCCCTTTGCTGAGCCCAACATTGTTATACGCTCCAATGTCCAGGTAACCAAGGGTAGAGCTTAGGATATAATGTCTAGTAATGAAATGATAATACCAAATTTACAAGAAACATCTATAAAATCTATCAAAATAAGGATATTCCAAAACAAAGATATATAAAATCTATCCAAACAAGGATATTCTAGGAAACATCCAAAAAATATATGTTCACAAACCTAGAGGCTTTTGTATTGGTTTCTATGACAGTAGGAGATAGATTATATGTTTACACTAGTAGTATAATCCCTTCACATCGCTCACCCTTCCTATGTGTCGAGTTCAATCCATCACATCGCTCAACAATAAAAATTGCATGATAATTATGGGAAAGGGAGATAGGATAACTAAATAGAGAAAAAAGGGGGGAATTCAAACCCATCATTCCCACTTTTTCCCCTCTATTCTCTAAAACCATGGTGACCATGACAGTCGTGGTTAAGCTAAAATAATGATGTCATTAATTTGAAATCAGTGGTTATCTAACTCATGATTTGAACTCTCTAGGATGTGGGTTTAACTTTCATTGGGTTTAACATCGATGACTTTTCACGGGTGATGACTCCTCACCAGTGATGACTTTTCATCGATGACCAACACACACTAGGAATTGGTGCATGTTGGTTAAGTTCATCGCTCTCTCAATTTCTTCTTTTTCATCAACATCTATAAAGAGGCTCACAACATCACTCTCAACTAGTTGATTACCATGCTCAATAGATATGAAAATCACCCCAACCAAATGAAATATGTGGGCGACCTCTTCTTCATGACTTGGCTCAGTAATGATGATCCATGGTGGAAATAACATGGCTATTCCAAATCTCTCGATGGATGGACTAACATGTTTCAAAATAATGGTGGCAAGGACAAATTATTTTTCCTTTCATAGTTTCCCCACAGACTACTCTTTAGGAAACGTCTCGGGTATGCTAGAGCATGTTGAGGAGGAGCAGGCATGGAGGGTGGCAAGTAGAGACTAGGTGACAAGTGGAGGATGGGAGTGTAGGTAGAGGGAGGACTGCATGGAGGGGTGGAAATAATGGGGGAGATGGAAGTGGACGAGAGTGGGAAAAGGTTAAGTGGGGGTAGGGGAAAAAGGGATAGGAAGGGAGGTCTAGACGACATGGAGAAGGAAGATGGAGCATGGAAAGACAACAAGGTGGATAGGGAGGTGGGTTGGGAGATGTGTCATAGGATAACTGGTGGTAGAGAGATGACAAAAAGGATGGCAAAGTATGGTGGGGAAAAAAAATTGCATCCCTTCCAACATAACTTACACCTTTAGGACAACTGCTAATCAAATATATAAGCATGTTTGTTGTTAAAATATCTCCTCAACTACTGATAAGTTTGCATTTAAAACTTTGAAAGGTGTTGTCCATACTTGGATGATTTTTTATATTTGTTTCATTACTATCAAATTAGTTTGAGAACACCCATGGTGAACATGGATGAAGAGTATTTGTTGAGGGAAGTCTTCGCAAAAAAGGTTTGATGATTTTAGGTGGTCGTCAAATTTTAGTTATATATAACGATAAATTATTCAAAAATTATATATTATAAATCAATTTAAAATAATATAAATTTTTTTATTGGATTAATTATAATAACTGTATCAAATTATTTTACTATATTTATTTTAATATGTTAAAATTATTTGTTATATAATTCTACATTTTAATAATAAATTATATGTTGTAATCTGAAATATTGATAATTAATAAAAAGTAAACAATTTTTATTTTTTTTTAATATTTATAATTAAACTTAAAATACATGTCATTTTAAATTGATTTAACTAATTGACTAAATGTTATGAAATAACATTTACACAACACTAAAATACATCTAGACATCTCCAAATTGATAGAATCATTATAAATAAAAATTTACATAGCATCTTGTTAAGAGTGATAAAAAATTAAGGAGATCTCTTAAAATTTTCGCAATTTTGTAGAAGTTTGTTCTCTTTAATATTATAATTAATTATTTTGTGTCATTCTGATTGCAGTGGTTATATTATGCAAGTCTTAAACATACTTACAATTTTTTGAAAGGATTTACTTTTAATTTTTATAATCAGATATTATTGTATTGACTCTTACATATTAGAATTAGCCAAATTTGGATCCATCTTTCAAAAAAAAATATTTTAAATTAACTTTAATATATTAAAATTTATGTTTGGATTTATATGTTGAAAGGTGTTACTAGATTAATTTTATGATTGTGTTTATGTGTCGAAAGGTATTATTAACCCTTATTTTGTGATTATTAATAATAATAGGAAGGAAATTGGTATTAAGATAATAACTATTCATACATATTATCTTGAGATAAATATATACATAAAATCTCTTAAATTTAATTAATCATATATATATATATATATATATATATATATATATATATATATATATAACTATTAAGGTTTAATGGGTCATTTATTTAGAGAATATATTTAGAAAGTATACAAAAAGAAATGGTCAATTTAGAAATTTATGAAATATTTATCTGATATCCCAATCAGAATTTAGGCAAAGCCAATAAGTTGGCATATCATAAAACATCATATTACAAAAAAACTTAGAAACCAAAAATGTCAAAAAGGTCATGAGTTTTACTGTCAAAGAATTTAGGCAAAGCCAATAAGTTGGCATATCATAAAACATCATATTACAAAAAAACTTAGAAACCAAAAATGTCAAAAAGGTCATGAGTTTTACTGTCAAAGAAAACAAGTAAACCAAAAAGGTAATTTTCAGATACCAGAGCCTAGAACATATGTGTGTGTGAGTGTGTGTGTGTGTGTGTGTGTGTGTGTGAGAGAGAGAGAGAGAGCAATGATTATAACTTCCTAAATGTTCCTACCTAGAGCAAACCCAATTTTTTCTTCAAAGATTAAGGATTCCAAAATAGGTTTGAGCCTTATTTCCATTGCTTTAGAAATGATATTATAAGTTTTATTACACAACTAAATAGGCTAAAAATCCCCAAAAATTTCCTTAGAATCAACTTTAGGAAAAGAGAGATGAAAGTAACATTTAAATATGGCATTACCTTCCTTCTCCTTCTCAAGTCTTCCACCATTAGAAGCACATCTTCTCCCACTATCTCCCATAAATATTGAAATAAGGTCACAAAAAACCCATTAGGACCAGGAGCTTTATCCTTATCCATCATAAAAATCACCAAATGCACCTCCTCTAAAGTGAAGGTTGCCAGGGTTTCACATTTTATTCTGGAGACACCAACCTAAGAATAAAACCAAGATTATCATTCTGGGCCCAAAGATCAGAAGCCTTACCATCATTAAACATGTTCTCAAAGAAGTTAACAGCATCACACCGAATCTCAATTTGAGTATCCAACACCTTACCATCATAAAAGTGAATCTTTGAGATGTGAGAAACATTACGCTTAATTCTTACCGAGTTATGAAAGAAAGTAGAATTTTAGTCACCTTCTTTTAGCCAATCGGTTCTCAATTTTTGTTTCCAAAATATTTCTTCCCTTTGTAAAAATTCCTCATAGTCAACCATCAAGCATTTTTATGCCAAATAAGAATCTTGATTCATACCTTCCCTGAAGATCGTCAGATTCACATTTTCTAAATCTAGTTCAACACAAACCTTTTCTTGAAAATATTTTTGAAACAATTGAGATTTCAATGACAGAGACAACCTTTGATGAATTGTAGCTTTTTGGCCATCTTATACATCAGAGAGCCTAAATGAATAGGGAAATTCCTCCGCCAAACTTGCACAAGACTAGGAAGAGAGGGATCTTGAAGCCACATATTTTCAAATTTAAAATGGCGTGATCCACATTAATACAGAAATCCACAGGGAAATGATCTGAGCCTAAGAAAGGGAGGATGGAACTTTACGAGATCCAACTTTAAGAAATCCAATTGGAAGAAACCAAAAAATGATCCAACCATTCAAAAATATTCTGCTCTCCACTTCTTTTATTATTCCAAGTATACAACCCCTAATTTGACCAGATATCAATTAACTCATTCTTATAAACAAATTGAATGAAATTCAAATTAGAAAGAGCAGAGCTTGCCCTTCCACCCTGTTTCTCCATAAATGACAAAATGGCATTAAAATCACCACCCATCACAATCTTTAAACCAGCATAGTGGGATAAAAGAGTAGACAACTCATTCCAAAACAAGAGTTTTTGGTTTAAATCATTCGGTTTATACACATTACAAAGCAAAAAATTCAAATTAGACCTAAAACATGTGAGTCTACATATTTTCCAATTTGTCCCTACTTCTAACATTTCCACTTGAACTTTGGAAGGAACCCAAATAAAAACCAAGCCACCTAAACCACCTAAGGATTCAAGAAAAGAGATACTCCATCTCTTCTAGCTTTACTCCATCATAGCTTTACTCCATCAAACTAGTGGCTTCAGACAAGCTCAACTTAGTTTATTGAATCAAAACCACATCAAGATTTTTGGAAAAGAATAGACACTTAACCAAGCACCTTTTGTTAGGGGAATTAAGGCCCCTAACATTCCAAGATAAAATCTTTGTGGGGATTGAGGGAGGATTTCCACCTCTTTTTTGTCAAGACCAAATAATTTAGAGAGTACCTTATTTACCCACTGAAACTTCCCCAACAACTTGATCTTTAGCCGATTTTCACCCTCACTTCTTAGCTTTACCATAATTAGGAGTCTGAAGGGAACTTAGAGATTGAGAAATAAAGAGGATCTCCCTGGAATTCATCTCTTCCTCTGAATCATAATCCTCTCATTCTAAGCCATTATCTAATGCCTCAATTTTAGGATTCTCAACCAAAATCTCTAGATTAGGAATTAAGCCGACCTCAGGAGCCCTAAAAAATTGAGAATTTTGAAGAATAGATTTAATATTCTGAGATTGTTCATCAAATCACAACCTTTTAACAAGGAAGAAGGGGACATCTCATCTCCTTTATCCAACTTATCAAGAAGAGCCTCAATTTCTAAAATTTTGAGGGAAGAGACATTTTGAACCAACAAGTTAGATTCCAATCCCTCTTGAGCCCTAATAAAACCATTTACCTTGGGAAGAATAAGGGATAAAACTCACAGGACCTAGAGCCCGATCCACCTCCACATTCTTTGATTTCTTAATCAATCTTTTTACAGCTAGCATATACCAATACCTACCATTATTATGTAGGTAAAATGCTCTATATGAAGTGGTGATTGGTCTCTAAACCCTCAACATATGCCCCAAACTTGAATAAAAATCTTTCGAAACCCACTTACAAAACTTTTGAATGTATCTTGTACATCTACATTGGAAGCATTTAAACGAGCGGCTTTCAATATCAATCAATTGAGACCAAGAATGCCCTTACATTTTAATAAGAATATTTTCTAGAATAGCTGAATCAAGATCCAATAAAATTCTAATCCTTGCATAAGAAGCCAAAACTCCCTTATTAATTATTGGATCATCCTCTAAAAAAGACCCTAACATGTTGCCTAGGCTTGAAAGGTATTTAAATCCCCAACACTCCAAGGGAAGACCATACAACCTTATCCAGACTAGATAACTACCTTGCTGCATCGAAAACATGTCAAAATTAGGTTGCCATTGTTGAAGCCAGAGGGCCACACCTCTCATTTACCAAAAGGGTTGGTTAAGAACCTTATTCATCAATTTCATATCTGGGAAAACGATATTGAAGAAGCCCTTAAGCAAAAATCTAACCTCAATATCCTTCCCCCAATACTCCTCCACGCAAGATTCAATCTCACCAATCACTGGCCATTTCCATGTAAATTTACCTATAAGAGCTTGTTCCTGCATGAGAGAAATATTCTGAGAAAGTTCGAATGATTCCCACAAAAATTCTTTGTCTTCACCTACCTTAATCCCATCCCTCAAATGAAATGTTGAACCACTAGACCTGTCTTCTACTCTGACCCCTAACCTTCTTTCTTTCACAATGTGATCAACAGCTAGAGGGAAAGAATTCGAGTGTCTCTCTGATCTTCGATTCTTTCTTCCCCACTAATTCTTCTGAAACCCCCCAAGACTTAGCTCAATTCTTACCTCCAGCTCCAACTGCTTCCTTACTAATAGAAAACCCTAACCAATCACTAGTTTCCCAAATTTATTCCTCCAACACCCGATGATCCATCTTTGAACACTTGCGATTTGCCCCTAGCATGAAGAAAAAGGCTTCCTTCTATTTTTTCCCTCAATTTCATGCCATTCATAAAAATATATATATTATATTCATTATTATTTCATTTTATTATAAATACTCATCTTATCACATAAGTATATATCCTCGCTCACCTTTGGCAAAACTCAAGTTTTCTATGGGCTCTACAGTCAAAAAGAGCTCGGGTGAACGATGGAGGCATAAAAATTGAGATATGAGGCCGAGGATATGATCAAAGATGGTTCTTAATGGACAATGGAAGATCTCCTATCCCGTCGAGGAAGAAGATTAATTTCATCCATGGGTTAATTTGTTATTATTTACCATTATATGAGGTCGGTCTTGTATTTGGCTTTGCTCCGAGGCTATCTCTTGGTTTTATTTAGGTTGAACATCAATTGCTTTGTTGATTTAAAGTCATTTTCTAGCTGTTGTTCTCAATTATTACCTTTTTTGTTGGAACTATCCTGATTTGAGTTTGACTTAGTGATTTTAGTTATATTGACTTGGTCAAGTATTACTTTGAATAATTCTATATAAATTGTGGGGTTTCGTCAAAACCCTCTCCTTTCGATTTATAACTCTAACTCTAACACATTTATCAATATTAAAAAACTAACCTCCCATATACATTTCTCAAAATAACAGTAAGAAGAGATGATTGACTACTTTGTAATTTTCACACCAGTATCCCTCAAATAACCCACACCCACCTTCCCCACAAAAATAAAAGTAAAAATAATAATCCCAAACTCAACCAAGAATTACTTCAAATAGAAGGGTAATCGAAAGTAGGTTAAGATAGCGATCCCCAATTATTTAAATGCATAGCCATCGCACTACACGCGAGAAAAGTGACGCAATTTATAAGTCAGACTCTGAAATGTTTATCAATATTAAAAAACTAACCTCCCATATACATTTCTCATAATAAAAGTAAGAAGAGATGATTGAATAATTTGTAATTTTCACACCGGTATCCCTGAAATAACCCACACCCACCTTCCCCACAAAAATAAAAGCAAAAATAATAATCACAACTCACCCAAGCGTTTACTTCGAATAGAAAGGTATTCGAAAGTAGGTTAGGATAGCGATCTCCAACCATTTAGATGCATAGCCATCGCACCACACGCGAGAAAAGTGGCGCAATTTATAAAGCGGCGAATAAAAAATATACAAACAAACAAACAGATTTGACCCACCTACTTCAAAGTGACTTGCGAAAGGAGTTAAAAAAAGATTTCGTGATATGACCGAAAAATTTCAACTCATTTCTTAAATTTTATAATAAACTTTATCTATCATTAAAAAAATTCTTAATTTTACAATCAACATTATCGTTTAAATACTATTATAATTTATATTAAAATTAAAAATATTTAAAATAATATTTATATATTAGAATTTTTTATAAATAAATATTTATTATAATTTTTTAAAACTTTTGATAATGTCAAATTATACCTTGTATTTGATATAGTTTGCCAAAAAAATTGATTGTATTTTATAACATTTAAAATGTAATTAAGCTGGAGGCTTATATAATGGACGAACCCCTGCAAATTCATCACACAAGAGACAAATTAAGAAATATATTGTTTAAACCATTAAAATGTTGATACATGGATGCTAAGTAGTTGTGGTGGGCATGATGAGTTGTCTAGGTGGAAAGTTCTAGTGACTGCACAACTTGGACAGTGAGTTGTTTAATAATATGAAATAGTCCTCGTCTAAGTGATCTGCAACATCCAAGTTATTTATTGACGGTAAAGAGATAACATCTTCTCATAAGGATAACATGCAATAGGAGTTGTTACAGTAATAAGCACTAGCATTTATTTTGTCGCAGCCACAATAATGAAACACACATGCTTGGTTTGAGCATTCCTTGGAGTAGTCACAATCGATGAGAAATAGTCCTCTCAGTAGGCTGACAGAGAGACTTACGTGCAGTACCACCGTTCGGTGCAGATCTTCAAAGGATTTTTTGTTTCAACCGTTGTAGCTAATTGATCAGTTTGCTTTAGGTGTTGTTCATTATTATTTTTTTGGCTCATTTATTCTTATTTTGAGCTGAATTAAGATAGTAGATAATAGTATATTTATAATTATGATGTAGTATAAATTTATAATATAATGTAGTACTTATTATTAAATATTTTATATATAATAATGAATATAAATAATATGAGTGCATTATAATATTAGTAATAATATAATAGCAATATGTATATATAAAATTATTTAAATAATATTTATAAATTACTATTAATATATTATATTATTGATAATTCTTGAGTCGTGAAAGAGCCGATGCCCCAAATTAGGGAATATGCCATTTAAGCCCATTCAAATGTTGACACGTGGATGTTAAGTAGTTTTATTAGCGGTGTATGGGATTTCACAATGGGTGGTTCTTGGGTTTTTGTGGAACAATCTAGAATGAGGAATTGTAAGCCTTTGTCATTTTTGATCATGTCACAGCTTGATCAGAAAAGTTTGATATGGAATGGGGTTTATGGCATGCTAGATAGGGAGGTCCCATGTCACTGTAAATGTGCAAAGGGAAGGAAATGCATTTTATGTTCTAATGCATCACACATATCCCAATGAAGGAGAAGTTACATCACTTATACCAAAGATAACAAGGGTATCTTTATTGTGTCCTTCCAAATGGTTTGCTACCATTATTAATGATTTTTTGTCACTTGCAAAATATTATTGCCGACAGGGAACTGAGCCTCTCAGCCCACTTATTGAAGGTTCCCTGTTTGGATCTTGTGGGCAAAGCCTAGCCATTCTCACCTCCAATTATAAACTCATTCACCACAACAATCCGAAACATGAGCAAAACACAAGCCGTTGACATGCAGAGCCTTCGACCAAAGAAATCCATTGCTAGAGTCCACTTCATGAAGTAGATATGTTGTACTAGTATTTGAAGTTATGTGGGATGCCTCACTAGCTGAGCTTCAACTAAAATTAAAGTTGAATTATTAGTGATGAAGTGCTGAGAGGTCAGACTTGTTCCCATCATACCATCAAATTTGATCGATGTGATCTATTGGCACTAAGACAAGAAGCTTGTGTCAATACAATACCATAAATTCCTCTCTCTTTATTTTTATAGATTCATAAATTCAGCACTCGAAGACAACACCAATTACTCTACAAATATTGAAATTAAAATTGTGTTATCCCTCAAAAATCTATATTTGAAAGATGGCCTCTCTTCTTCAACTGTAGTTTATTAAGCACCACATAATAGCTCTAATAGTCTAACATGTTTTTTTCCTAATGAGGCTATTTCTATTGAAGTGGAAGCTGAATAGTTGTTATGACACTTGCACTTTCATGCATCTAATAGGGAATTTTAACAATAGTTTAAATGAAGTATGTGTTGGATGGTTATGTAGTCGATGATTTAGGTTATTAATATGGTACAACACGTGTCTAGGTGGAGACAGTGCGATCAATTATTATTATTATTATTATTATTATTTATTGAACATGTGGATTAAGTTCTCGACAAGTGTTAGTGGTCTCTTAATTACTCAATCATATGGTTTTTATGAAAGCAAAATGTATTTAAGTGGTATCGATATTTTTTAAAATAAATAAATAACAATAAAAAAATTAAAAATTGAGTATAATTTTATTAATAAAAGATGTGTGTGTGTGTGTGTTTTGTAAAGTGAACAAGTGTAAGATGGTAGGCATATCACATTAAAAATCTATCGCTGCCGATCTTATCTCATATTTATGAAGCATTAAGAAAAAATAATTTTATATTTATGGGGAAGGTGATTATATTGGAGGCATTTTTATTGGGGTGCCAACTTCAAAGATCCATCTCATGATATTGAGGATCCGCATCTTTGTGCATTTGTAGTTTTCAAAGAGGTGATATCAGAAAAGGTTAATTTTGTAGACGCAGACAATTAACAGATAACAATAACTACGTCATATTATTAATAGTTATTTTTGAATCCGAAATATTCAACTATGCTTATCAAATTTTAGTTGTCGTCCATCCCCATAACTATAAATTGATAACTAAATTACACAACTTAAAACCAAAAAAATTTCCAAAATACTAAAAAAATAAATACAAATACTTAAAAAATAAATACAAATACATAGGGAAAAAAAATTACTTTATCATTACTATGAACTACTTTTATCTAATCTTCAACTTTTTTAATATCATAAAGACAATTGTTAGTTACAAGCATACGACTATCATATTTTATTCCTAATCATGAATATGGACAAAATTTATAGATATTATAATTTTTAAAATATTTATATTTGACTCAAGAGTTGTGAACACTAAATATTGTAAGTAGCTCCAATAATTTTCCATGTAAACCTGGAAATCGTGAAAAAATATTTCTAAACACTTGTTTGATATTGATCATTGGTCCGCGTTAATTAATTGATATGTGAAATATTTTGTATGAAAAAATGCATCTACACAAATCAAAGCTCATAGTTAATGCCATGTTGCCAGGGTCAATAAATTATTATGTATTATTATTTTTGGTTAAAAGTTAACAATTGAATTTAATTTTGTATGTGTGAATGAGCAGTTATTTTTTATCATGATTATTGTTGTTAAGTTTAAATATTATAAAATTATAATGGAGGATGATTTTTAGATGAAACTGTGTTAATAAATTTTTATTTGATGTGTTTTGAATCATTATTTATGATTAATTTTTAATAATAAATTACTAAATAATGATTTGAAAAATGTTAAATAAAAAACTAAATACAATTTTACTTAAAAATCATCCTCTATTCATTATAAAATTAATTATTATTTTTTCTTAAAATTTAATTGATTTATTTTATATTTTATAATTTTTATTAATTAATATTTTTAAAAAACAATTTTTATTTAAAATTTTATCTATTTAATTATAAATATTATTAATTTTAAAATTTTATGTAAATTAATTATTTCAACCGAAAACAATAATACCATTCCTGTTGTTACGTAGTAATTAATAATGACAAACACAATTTCAATGCAAAACACGCCACAAAAGTGGGGCAATTTATAACGCTGCCGTCCAAACAACCCAACAAATTTGACCCACCCACTTAAAAGCGACTTGCGAAGCGATTTGACCCACCCACTTAAATATGATTTTCAACTTCTTTGTAATTATAATTTCACTAATGTAATGAATGCCAAAAATAGCTAAATTGGTATACGCATGAATATTATTTTTATATTTATTAAAATTATTGAAAAAATTATAATCTAATTAATGTGCTGATAATAAAATGAGATTGGTCATATTATATATTCCTATAAATTATATGAATATGAAAAAAAAACCTTAACCTTCCTTTAATTAAATCAAATCAAATCAACTCTCATGACAACACCATCCACCCTTGGCAATAGAAAATGGCCAATCAAATATTTTTACACCCTACAATCTGTGGACCCCTTTGTAATGGGTGCAAGTCATATAAATCCAACAATTACCCTGAATACAGGACTAGTGTATGATAAGGATGATATAACTAGAAATACATTGGCATTGCCCCTCACTAATGTAGGACCATCAAGGCATAGAAGTTATCTTGCATAATTTTGAAGATTAAATAGTGTTTTACAAAGGACTCGAGCATGCCTAGTGAAGAGCATTAAATTGCAAAAATTTTGGGTTAAATTCATGCATGCAAGTTCAAATGCACCTAAGCAAAGAGTATATTGACACAAGGGCACTAACACATAAGGATAAATTAAGGAATCGAGTATGAGACCAAAGGAATACATGTATAGAGGAGCTTTAGACCCAAGCACACAAGAAGAATCAAAAGTTGCTAAAAGACAAAAACTGTTTGACCAAATGGCCATGTCACCCTAATCGCCAAGTTTTTAATTAAAGAGGAGTTAAGTTTTATTTGGATCTAAACCATCAAGGAAGACTATCAATTGGTACTTAAAGTAAAAGAGAAGTTGTAGCATAGGTAATTGAATATCATGTGAGGTTGAGGAAGATCCATGAGAGGAGGAAGAGGATGTGATAGAAGAAGCCAGTTAAGGCAAGGTGTGGAAATTACCTCAATGAGTGACGTACCTAGTCTAGAATAAAGTGGGGTGCATAGGTTTGAGAAAGGAAGCACACACAAATGAGGTGGATTTTATCAATCAATAGGAAGAGATGTATCTGGTAGAGTAAGGGAACAAGCATTCCAAGGAGTATGTTTCAGATACATACAACCAAGACATCAAGCCTTTGAATGTCCACAGGCATAAAGTGAAGGAAGGAGGAGGATGATTGTAAGCATGCACAACATGCATGGGGATGAAGAATTCTTAGGATCAGTTGAGTGCTCATAGGAGCCTAAACATAGAAAAGCATTGATATTTAAGAGAGTCCTATTGAAGCTACCAAGGGAAGATAAGGAACCAATGTAGAGAAAGAGTCTTTTGAAGACTATATGCAAGTTAGGTGGTAAGTGCTGCAAGATGATAATATATAGTGGCAACACAAATAATTTAGTTTCCATGGAGATGGTTGAGAAAATGGGATTAAATAAGGTGGTGCATCTGAATCCATATAAATTTTCATGGTTATAGAAGAGTCAATAGGTACTAGTCAATGAACGATGTTTGGTGAAGTTCTAAATAGGTGTGTATTAGGTTGAGGTGCATTGTGACATGATGTTGATGGACGTGTGTCATGTGTTTTTTAAAAGACCTTGATAGTTTGATTGAAAGATAGTACATGATGGGTGTGTATACACCCCTCACCTAGAAAAGGATGGCACAAAGTATACCTTGAGCCACTTGAGGGATGAAGAAGAAAGAGGGTGAAATAGTGTGTGCACAAGGGTGATAATAGTTTTGAGGCAAGAATTCATGAGAGAAGGAAGAAAAGAGGAATATTATACACTCATACCCAAGATGGTACAAGAATATGGTAAAAAGGCTAGAAAGGAGATGGAGAATACACTTTCACATGAAGTGAAGGAGTTGTTAGAAGAGTTGACATCATCTCAATTGACTTACCAAAAATGTTACCACTAGTGAGAAGCATTATCCACCACATAGACCTAGTTCCAAGAATGAGCCTACTAACAAGGTTGCACATAGGATGAAACCTATGGAGAATGAGGAGGTGTAAAGGAATGTGCATGAGTTTCTAAATAAGGGGATGATAAGATAAATCTTGAGCCCATATGTAGTACCTGCAGTGTTGGAGTAGAAGAAGGATGGAGAATGGAGCATGTGCATAGATTCATGTGCCATAAAAAATATTAATATAGATTAAATATTTCCATTTCCATGCATGGATAATATGGTGGAATGCTTGAGTAGCATGAATTATTTTAGCAAGATTGAATTGAAAAATGGATATCACCAAATCAAGATCTACAATGGAGATGAATGGAAAATGGTGTTTAAGATGAAGGAAAGATTATAGGAGTGGATCATCATGCCATTTGGATTGACCAATTCACATAACACATTCATGAGGTTGATGAATGAGTTTTTGAAACCATTCTTATGAAAGTACATCATCATGTACTTGGATGACATTTTGGTGTTCATCAAGACTATGGAAGAACATGTGGTGCACTTGGGAAATGTGTTGAGTCAATTATGTAATTTGAAGCTATTGATTAATGTGAAAAAGTGAAACTTCATGAAGGAAGAATTGGTGTATTTGGGTTTTGTCTTCTCCAAATAAGGATTGAATATGGACCACGAGAATGTGCACATGATAATAGAGTGGCCATTGCCTAGAAGTGATTTTGAGGTACAAAGATGTCATGGTTTAGCAAGTTTATATCGGAAGTTTATAAGAAACTTTAGTGGGATATGCACAAAAATCACATAAACGTTGCACAAAGAGCCTAAATCCCCTAAGGATTCAACAAAATAGATACTCCATCTCTTCTAGCTTAACTCCATCAAACTAGTGGCTTCAGACAAGCTCAACTTAGTTTACTGAATCAAAACCACATCTGGATTTTTGGAAAAGAATAGACACTTAACCAAGCACATTTTGTTAGGGGCATTAAGACCCCTAACATTCCAAGATAAAATATTCATGAGGATTGACGGAGGATTTCCACCTCTTGCTTGTCAGGACCAAATAATTTAGAGAGAGTACCTTATTTACCCACTGAAACTTCCCTAGCAACTTGATCTTTAGCCGATTTTCACCCTCACTTCTTAGCTTTACCATAATTAGTAGTCTGAAGGGAACTTAGAGATTGAGAAATAAAGAGGATCTCCCTAGAATTCATCTCTTCCTCTGAATCATAATCCTATAATTATGAGCCATTATCTAATGCCTCAATTTTAGGATCCTCAACCAAAATCTCTGGATTAGGAATCAGGTCGACCTCAGGAGCCCTAAAAACTTGAGAATTTTGAAGAATAGATTTAATAGTCTGAGATTGTTCGGATATCAAATCACAACCTTTTAACAAGGAAGAAGGGGACATCTCATCTCCTTTATCCAACTTATCAAGAAGATCCTCAATTTCTAAAATTTTGAGGGAAGAGACATTTTGAACCAACAAGTTAGATTCCAAACCCTCTTGAGCCCTAATAAAATCATTTACCTTGGGAAGAATAAGGGATAAAACTCACAGGACCTGGGCCCTAATCCACCTCCACATTCTTTGTTTTCTTAATCAATCTTTTTTCAAATGGCATATACCAATACCTACCATTATTATGTAGGTAAAATGCTCTATATGAAGTGGTGATTGATCTCTAAACCCTAGACCTATGCCCCAAACTTAAAGAAAAATCTTCTGAAACCCACTTACAAATTTTTTGAATGTGTCTTGTACATCTACATTTGAAGCATTTAAACGAGAGGCTTTCAATATCAATCAATTGAGACCAAGAATGCCCTTACATTTTAATAAGAATATTTTCTAGAATAGTTGAATCAAGATCCAATAAAATCCTAATCCTTGCATAAGAAGCCAAAACTCCCTTCTCAATTATTGGATCAATCTCTAAAAAAGACCCTAACAGGTTGCCTAGGCTTGAAAGGTAGTTAAATCCCCAATACTCCAGGGGAAGACCATACAACCTTATCCAGACTAGATAACTGCCTTGCTGCATCGAAAACATGTCAAAATTAGGTTGCCATTATTGAAGCCAAAGGCCCACACCTCTCATTTAGCAAAAGGGTTGGTTAAGAACCTTATTCTTTAATTTCATATTTGGGAACACGATATTGAAGAAGCCCTTAAACAAAAATCTAACCTCAATATCCTTCCCCCAATGCTCCTCCACATAAGATTCAATCTCACCAATCGCTGGCCATTTCCATGTAAATTTACCTATAAGAGTTTGTTCTTGCATGAGAGAAATATTCTAAGAAAGTTCGAATGATTCCCACAAAAGTTCTTTATCTTCACCTACCTTAATCCCATCCCTCAAATGAAATGTTGAACCACTAGACCTGTCTTCTGCTCTGTCCCCTAACCTTCTTTCTTTCACAATGTGATCAACAGCTAGAGGGAAAGAATTTGAGTGTCTCTCTGATCTTCAACTCTTTCTTCCCCACTAATTCTTCTAAAACCTCCCAAGACTTAGCTCAATTCTTACCTCTAGCTCCAACTGCTTCCTTACTAATAGAAAACCCTAACCAATCACTAGTTTCCCAAATTTATTCCTCCAATACCCGATGATCCACCTTTGAACACTTGCGATTTGCCCCTAACACGAAGAAAAGGGCCTCCTTCTATTTTTTTCCTCGATTTCATGCCATTCGTAAAAATATATATATTATATTCATTATTACTTCATTTTATTATAAATACCCATCTTATCACATAAGTATATATCCTCGCTCCCCTTTGGCAAAACTCAAAATTTCTATGGGCTCTACAGTCAAAAAGAGCTCGGGTGAAGGATGGAGGCATAAAAATTGAGATTGAGGCCGAGGATATGATCAAGGATGGTTCTTAATGGACAATGGAAGATCTCCTATCCCTCGAGGAAGAAGATAAATTTCATCCATGGGTTAATTTGTTGTTATTTACCATTGTCTGAGGTCCGTCTTGTATTTGGCTTTGCTCGGACGCTATCTCTTAGTTTTATTTTAGGTTGAACATCAATTGCTTTGTTGATTTAAAGTCACTTTCTAGCTATTGTTCTCACTTATTACCTTTTCTTATGGAGCTATCCTAATTTAAATTCGACTTAGTGATGTTAGTTATATTGACTTGGTCAAATATTACTCTAAATAATTCTATATAGATTATGAGATTTTGTCAAAACCCTCTCCTTCCGATTTATAAGTATGACTCTAAAATGTTTATCAATATTAAAAAACTAACCTCCCATATACATTTCTCATAATAAAAGTAAGAAGAGATGATTGAATAATTTGTAATTTTCACACCGGTATCCCTAAAATAACCCACACCCACCTTCCCCACAAAAATAAAAGCAAAAATAATAATCACAACTCACCCAAGCGTTTACTTCGAATAGAAAGGTATTCGAAAGTAGGTTAGGATAGCGATCTCCAACCATTTAGATGCATAGCCATCGCACCACACGCGAGAAAAGTGGCGCAATTTATAAAGCGGCGAATAAAAAATATACAAACAAACAGATTTGACCCACCTACTTCAAAGTGACTTGCGAAAGGAGTTAAAAAAAGATTTCGTGATATGACCGAAAAATTTCATCTCATTTCTTAATTTTATAATAAACTTTATCTATCATTGTAAAAATTCTTAATTTTACAATCAACATTATTTTTTAAAGACTATTATAATTTATATTAAAACTAAAAATGTTTAAAATTATATATATATATATATAAAAGACTTTTTTATAAATAAATATTTATTATAATTTTTTAGAACTTTTGATAATGTCAAATTATACCTTGTATTTGATATAGTTCGCCAAAAAAATTGATTGTATTTTATAACATTTAAAATGTAATTAAGTTGAAGGCTTATATAATGGACGAACCCCTGCAATTTCATCACACAAGAGACAAATTAAGAAATATATTGTTTAAACCATTAAAATGTTGATACATGGATGCTAAGTAGTTGTGGTGGGCATGATGAGTTGTCTAGGTGGAAAGTTCTGGTGACTGCACAACTTGGACAGTGAGTTGTTTAATAATATGAAATAGTCCTCGTCTAAGTGATTTGCATCATCCAAGTTATTTATTGATGGTAAAGAGATAACATCTTCTCATAAGGATAACATGCAATAGGAATTGTTACAATAATAAGCACTAGCATTTATTTTGTCGCAGCCACAATAATGAAACATACATGCTTGGTTTGAGCATTCCTTGGAGTAGTCATAATCAATGAGAAATAGTCCTCTCAGTAGGCTGACAGAGGGACTTACGTCCAGTGCCACCATTCGGTGCAGATCTTCAAAGGATTTTTTGTTTCAACCGTTGTAGCTAATTGATCAGTTTGCTTTAGGTGTTGTTCATTTTTTTTTTTTTGCTCATTTATTCTTATTTTGAGCTGAATTAAGATAGTAGATAATAGTATATTTATAATTATGATGTAGTATAAATTTATAATATAATGTAGTACTTATTATTAAATATTTTATATATAATAATGAATATAAATAATATCAGTGTATTATAATATTAGTAATAATATAATAACAATATGTATATATAAAATTATTTAAATAATATTTATAAATTACTATTAATATATTATATTACTGATAATTCTTGAGTCGTGAAAGAGCCGATGCCCCAAATTAGGGAATATGTCGTTTAAACCCATTCAAATGTTGACACGTGGATGTTAAGTAGTTTTGTTGGCGGTGTATGGGATTTCACATTGGGCGGTTCTTGGGTTTTCGTGGAACAATCTAGAATGAGGAATTGTAAGCCTTTGTCATTTTTGATCATGTCACAGCTTGATCAGAAAAGTTTGATATGGAATAGGGTTTATGGCATGTTGGATAGTGAGGTCCCAGGTCACTGTAAATGTGCAAAGGGAAGGAAATGCATTTTTTGTTCTAATGCATCACACATATCTCGATGAAGGAGAAGTTACATCGCTCATACCAAAAATAACGAGGGTATCTTTATTGTGTCCTTCCAAATGGTCTGCTACCATTATCAATGGTTTTCTGTCACCTGCAAAATATTATTGCTGACAGGAAAATGAGCCTCTCAGCCCACTTTTTGAAGGTTGCATGTTTGGATCCTGTGGGCAAAGCCAAGCCATTCTCACCTCCAATTATAAACTCATTCACCACAACAATCCAAAACATGAGCAAAACACAAGCCATTGACATGCAGAGCCTTCGACCAAAGAAATCCATTGCTAGAGTCCACTTCATGAGGTAGAGATGTTGTACCAGTATTTACAGTTATGTGGAATGCCTCACCTATCGAGCTTCAACTAAAATTAAAGTTGAATTATTAGTGATGAAGTGCTAAGAGGTCAGACTTGTTCCCAGCATACCATCAAATTTGATCGATGTGATCTGTTGGCTCTAAGACAAGAAGCTTGTGTCAATACAATACCATAAATTCCTCGCTCTTTATTTCCATAGATTCATAAATTCATCACTTGAAAGACAACACCAATTACTTTACAAATATTGAAATTAAAATTGTGTTATCCCTCTAAAATCTATATTTGGAAGATGGAATCTCTTCTTCAAATGTAGGCATATCACATTAAAATTCTATGGCTACCGATCTTATCTCATATTTATGAAGTATTAAGAAAAAATAATTTTATATCTATGGGGAAGGTGATTGATTATATTGGAGGCATTTTTATTGGGTTGCCAACTTCAAAGATCCATCTCATGATATTGAAGATCCGCATCTTGGTGCATTTGTAATTTTCAAAGAGGTTATCTCAGAAAAGGTTAATTTTGTAGATGCAGACAACTCACAGAGAGCGACAACCACATCATGTTGTTAATAATTATTTTTGAGTCCAAAATATACAATTATGCTTATCAAATTTTGATTGTCATCCATCCCCATAACAAAAAATTGATAACTAAATTACACAACTTATAATCAAAAAAATTTACAAAATACTAAAAAAAAAATATAAATTCTTAGAAAAAAAAATTACTTTATCGTTACAATAAATTAGATATAAACTACTTTTCTCTAATCTTCAACTTTTTTTATACCATAAAGACAATTGTTAGTTACAAGCATACGACTATCATATTTTATTCCTAATCAGGAATATGGACAAAATTTATAGATATTATAATTTTTAAAATATTTATATTTGACTCGAGAGTTGTGAACACTAAATATTGTAAGTAGCTCCAATAATTTTCCATGTAAACCTGGAAATCGTGAGAAAATATTTCTAAACACTTGTTTGATATTGATCATTGATCAGAGTTAATTAATTGATATGTGAAATATTTTGTATGAAAAAATGCATCTACACAAATCAAAGCGGGAGGGTTGAGAAATAGTTAATGAATGCCATGTTGCCAGGTTCAATAAATTATTATTTATTATTATTTTTGGTTAAAAGTTAACAATTGAATTTAATTTTGTATGTGTGAATGAACAGTTATTTTTTATCATGATTATTGTTGTTAAGTTTAAATAGCATAAAATTGTAAGTAGAGGATGATTTTTAGATGAAATTGTGTTAGAAAATTTTTATTTAACATATTTTGAATTATTATTTATGA
This sequence comes from Torreya grandis, assembly GCA_037957365.1. NCBI lineage: Eukaryota > Viridiplantae > Streptophyta > Pinopsida > Cupressales > Taxaceae > Torreya > Torreya grandis. The sequence goes on along the minus strand of JARHVA010001853.1, from coordinate 2,738,622 downwards.
TTAATTTTTAATAATAAATTATGAATAGTAATTTGAAAAATATTGAATAAAAAACTAAATACAATTTCACTCAAAAATCTTCCTCTATTCATTATAAAATTAATTAATTTTTTTTCTTAAAATTTAATTGATTTATTTTATAATTTTTATTTATTAATATTTTTAGAAAATAATTTTTATTTAAAATTTTATCTATTTAATTATAAATATTATTAATTTTAAAATTTTATGTAAATTAATTATTTCAATCGAAAACAATAATATCATACCTATTGTTATGTAGTAATTAATAATGACAAACACAAACATTAATCGGATCGTTATCTTAGAATACATTGCGGTAAAATTCAAATGGCGATCCCCGACAATTTCGGTGCATAACACGCCACAAAAGTTGCTGTCCAAACCACCCAACAAATTTGACCCACCCACTTAAATATGATTTTCAACTTCTTTGTAATTATAAATTCACTAATGTAATGAATGCCAAAAATATATAAATTGGTATACGCATGAATATTATTTTTATATTTATTAAAATTATAATTTAATTAATGTACTGATAATAAAATGAGATTGGTCATATTATATATTCCTATAAATTATATAAATATGAAAAAAAATATAAGTAAATTTAAATTTAAATATTTTTTTATTTTAATAATAAAATTAAAAAAATAATTATTTATATATCAAATACCATCAAATATTTATTAAAAATATTTATTTTTCCATTTAAAGAATTCATTATCATAACCTTCTTTTAATTCAGATCTCATAGAGTCACATTATTAGGTGCAGTACTATTTAAAATGCTTATGCATATTTGATTATTCATTGACTTTTAAATGCTATTATTTATTTAAAATTTTAATTTTTTTCATATTAATATCTTTAATCAGTATTTTTATTTTTATTCAATTTTATTTTTTATATTATTTTTATTTTAATTTATATAAACAAAAATATATTATTTATATATATATATTTTATTATATTTTAAATTAAATATATAATTTATATAACATTTTTAAATAAATATATTTCACCAAAGTTATGCCTAAATTAAAATAAATATATTATTAATTTTAAAATATTACAATTAAACATAATTCAACTTTTGGGGCTCATTTTCAATCCTCCTAAAATGTAAGGGTTGACCTATTAATTCTCATTAGTAAATATATTCCTATACATTCCCATTTATACACAATATCAAAAGGGGTACTTATATAGGTTAATCTTTAAGATTTAAGAGTCAATCCATTTGGAGATTCTCTTAGCGAAGACATAGAAAACATGTATAAGTCTCCTAGATTATACTAGCAGTTATCTTAAGGTGTAAGTTATCTCAGAGGAGTGTAATTTTTTGTTCTGGTAAAATAGAGTTTTGTAAATCGAAAAAGTATAAATCAACAGTTATACCTCACTCAAAATCTATGACTGTTAACATCGTCTTACCTTTTATGCAGAAAGCATTATTCAACAATAATCTAATATTCTTTCTAAACCATCTTTTTCCTAACCAATGCTCGCATAGATTTTATGTTTTTACTAGCAGGGATGAATACAATGCTTATAAAGACATGCTCCAATATGCTACCTTTTCTTCCAAGGGTTCGAGTACGGAAATTTTGTATGTTCTTATGTCTAATGTAATTTGTAGCATGGATTAATAAAAGCTACAAGATATAATTTAAGACCTCAATGTCTTATCCCAGGTTAAAAATATTGTAACGTTGATTTGAATTGCACATCAAAGGTGGAGCCCTGCCACAATCAAATCAACTCTCATGACATCCTCATCCACCCTTGGTAATAGAAAATGGCCAATCAAATATTTTTACACCCTACAATCTGTGGACCCCTTTGCAATGGGTGCAAGTCATGTAAATCCAATAATTACCCAGAATACAGGACTAGTGTATGATAAGGGGCCTATGGTGTATGATATAACTAGAAATGCATTGTCATTACCCCTCACTAATATAGGACCATCTAGGAATAGAAGTTATCTTGCATAATTTTGAAGATTAAATAATGTTTTACAAAGGACTTGAGCATGCCTAGTGAAGAGCATTAAATAGTAAAAATTTTGGGTTAAATTCATGCACACAAGTTCAAATGCACCTAAGAAAAGAGTATATTGACACAAGGGCACTAACGCATAAGGATAAATTAAGGAATCAAGTATGAGACAAAAGGAATACATGTATAGAGGAGCTTTAGACACAAGCACACAGGAAGAATCAAAAGTTGCTAAAAGACAAAAATTGTTTGACCGAATTGCCATGTCACCCTGATCGCCAAGATTTTAATTAAAGAGGAGTTAAGTTTTATTTGGATCCAAACATCGAGGAAGCCTATCAATTGGTACTTAAAGTAAAAGAGAAGTTGTCACATAGGTAATTGAATATCATGTGAGGTAGAAGAAGATCCATGGGAGGAGGAAGAGGATGTGCTAGAAGAAGCCAGTTAAGGCAAGGTGTGGAAATTACCTCAATGAGTGACACACCTAGTCCAAAATAAAGTGGATACATGGGTTTGAGAAAGGACGCACACACAAATGAGGTAGATTTTATCAATCCATAGGAAGAGATGTATATGGTAGAGTAAGGAAACAAGTGTTCCCAGGAGTATGTTTCAGATATAGACAACTAAGACATCAAGCCTTTGAATGTCCACAGGCATAAAATGAAGGAAGAAGGAAGGTGATTGTAAGCATGCACATCATGCATGGGGATGAAGAATTCTTAGAATCAGTTGAGTGCTCATAAGAGCCTAAACATAAAGAAGCATTGATATTTAAGAGAAACCTATTGAAGCTGCCAAGGGAAGATAAAGAACCGATGCAGAGAAAGAGCCTTTTGAAGACTATATGCAAGTCAGGAGGCAAGTGCTACAGGGTGATAATATATAGTGGCAACACAAATAATTTAGTTTCAATGGAGATGATTGAGAAAATGGGATTAAATAAGGTGGTGCATCTGAATCCATATAAATTTTCATGGTTACAGAAGAGTCAATAGGTACTAGTCAATGAACGATGTTTGGTGAAGTTATAAATAGGTGTGTATCAGGTTGAGTTGCATTGTGACATGATGCTAATGGACGTGTGTCATGTGTTTTATAGAAGACCTTGATAATTTGATCTAAAGATAGTACATGATCAGTGTGTATACACCTCTCACCTATAAAAGGATGGCACAAAGTATACCTTGAGCCACATGAGGGATGAAGAAGAAATAGCGTGCAATAGTGTGTGCACAAGGGTGATAATAATTTTGAGGCAAGAATTATTACGTGTGAGTACAATAGCTAAAAATGCATACCATTTGTTCAGTTTCAACATAAATTTCTTTGAGGCAATCATCTAATTCCCACTCATCCATCTTAAATCTGTAGCAGTTAACATTCATAGTATTTGTTGCCAACAAAAAACAACTTGCATTCAAACAACTTAAGAATATGATTTACAACACTAACCCTTAACAATGAAATGCTTATAGAAATCACTATAAAGGTCACCACGAGAGTACAAGGTGTGTCGACCACCAGGGTAATCTGACTAGTTGGAAACATAACGTAGAAATCATGGAATAATTAAGTCAACCACTACTCATGAAATTGACACCCTATATTGAAAGTATATATTATGAGTCTCCAATAAGGAAATGTACATATGAGAAGGAATTACATTTTTTGTAGATAGTGTAACGTTCCAAAGTAGAGATTGTATTTTCACATTATACAAACTCAACATACCAATTCATTTGGAAACAATCTATATAATATGTCAACGTGTAATGTGGAGATTCAATGACAAGCTAAAAAAACCTTTGTATGTACTAGATGAGATAGACAAAATGTAATGGATATATTACATTTTGAAAACTTTAAAAGAACCAAAACATGCCTATTGTAAATTTTAAAGGTTAGCAATAATATTTTTGAAGTCTAAAATATGAAGTCCATGGAGATTGTATGCAAAAAAACTAATTTTAGTTGTATCTTCTATGAAATACATTGACATCAATATTTAATAAGCTCACTAAACATTATGAATGAAGAATTCAACAATAATAAGTATACACTGCATAGTACAATGGGAGTAATGCAAACACAAACATGGGTTCACACACTCTTACTTTGTGAAACTCTGCACAAACACATGAAAGATAAAAAGATTAACACTTTAAATGTACTTAAAATCACCCATACATGATGAACCCATCACAAAGAATAAAGTACATTTAGGCACTTGCAAGCATAAATACACAGGAAATGGTGAATAAACACACAAAAATTAAAAACAGAGCTCAAGAAATTAAAGCTTGGAAAATACTATAGAGATCCTTATACACCCTAAAATGGGAGTACAACAAACATGGATTCACACACACTTGCTTTGTGGAAGTCTACACAAACACATGAAATATGATAAGAGTAACACTTTCAATGTACTTAAAAGCACACATACATGATGACCCCATCATAAATAATAGAGTACATGTAGGCACTTGCAAGCATAAATACACATGAAATGGTGAATAAAAACACATGAATTAAAAATAGAGGTGAAGATATTAAAGCTTGGAAAATACTAGAGAGGCTTCTATACACTCAATTCTACCCTGTTGAACAACTCTCTTCCTCTAAATTTGTAGTGCATATGACCCTGCATATAAGAGCTTGTCCTTATGTATAAAAATAACTTATTAACAAAGATAGAATCTTGGGCGAGCTCAACCTTATGTATAGTGGGCCTTTGGCAAAGAGAAATATGGCCTGAGAAACAAAAGGTATAAGTAAATTGAAGACATATGTCCTTTTAAAGGATTTATTTCAATCTTCCCTACTTTTATTTGCATTTTAATCTAAATAATTTATGCAAATGAGGCTTATGAACACACTATGAAGCGGTTTCTTTTTTCCCCCATACCCATTCTTACTTCTTATGTTTTGGATTTTGTCTATGTTAATAAGTTATGGGTTTGATTTTTCTCACATTTATAAATAACTCTAGGATTTCTTTCCTTTTTCAACTTATTCAATGATCTCTTGCCCTTTTGTGATCACAAATATGAACGAAATTATCCTAAATAAGTTAGGGATTCAATTTTATGCAAGGTCATATGCACTATCATTTCAATAAGGTAACATTGAGCTTTGATTTCTTTTGTCCTTTAAAATGACCATCTGTTAAAGGATATTATGTGTTTGAACAATACAACTCTGTTTCCTATGAAAAGGAACCCTGAGCATGTGTTTTTTATGAGCACAACAACTTGTAAACTATGTGGAAACTCAAGAATATTGGTTATAAACTTATTTCCCATTCTTTAAGGTGTTTGTAAAGATTTAAGTGTCTAAAGTTGTGTAGAGTTCATAAACACAATTCACAATCATGCAGACCACTAGGTAATTGAATATCATGTGAGGTAGAAGAAGATCCATGGGAGGAGGAAGAGGATGTGCTAGAAGAAGCCAGTTAAGGCAAGGTGTGGAAATTACCTCAATGAGTGACACACCTAGTCCAAAATAAAGTGGATACATGGGTTTGAGAAAAGAAGCACACACAAATGAGGTAGATTTTATCAATCCATAGGAAGAGATGTATTTGGTAGAGTAAGGAAACAAGTGTTCCCAGGAGCATGTTTCAGATATAGACAACTAAGACATCAAGCCTTTGAATGTCCACAGGCATAAAATGAAGGAAGAAGGAAGATGATTGTAAGCATGCACATCATGCATGGGGATGAAGAATTATTAGGATCAGTTGAGTGCTCATAGGAGCCTAAACATAAAGAAGCATTGATATTTAAGAGAGTCCTATTGAAGCTACCAAGGGAAGATAAAGAACCAATGCAGAGAAAGAGTCTTTTGAAGACTATATGCAAGTCAGGTGGCAAGTGCTACAGGGTGATAATATATGGTGGCAACACAAATAACTTAGTTTCCATGGAGCTGATTGAGAAAATGGGATTAAATAAGGTGGTCCATATGAATCCATATAAATTTTCATGGTTACAGAAGAGTCAATAGGTACTAGTCAATGAACGATGTTTGGTGAAGTTATAAATAGGTGTGTATCAGGTTGAGTTGCATTGTGACATGATGCTAATGGGCGTGTGTCATGTGTTTTTTAGAAGACCTTGATAATTTGATCTAAAGATAGTACATGATTAGTGTGTATACACATCTCACCTATAAAAGGATGGCACAAAGTATACCTTGAGCCACATGAGGGATGAAGAAGAAATAGGGTGCAATAGTATGTGCACAAGGGTGATAATAATTTCGAGGCAAGAATTCCTGAGAGAAGGAAGAAAAGAGGAATATTATACACTCATACCATAGATGGTACAAGAATATGGTGAAAAGGCCAAAAAGGAGATAGAGAATACACTTTCACATGAAGTGAAGGAGTTGTTAGAAGAGTTAACATCATCTCAAGTGACTTTCCAAAAAAGTTACCACTAGTGAGAAGCATTATCCACCACATAGACCTAGCTCCAAGAATGAACATACCTAACAAGGTTGCACATAGGATGAAACCTATGGAGAATGAGGAGGTGTAAAGGAATGTGAATGAGTTTCTAAATAAGGGGATGATAAGAGAAATCTTGAGTCCATATATAGTACCTGCGGTGTTGGAGTAGAAGAAGGATGGAGAATGGAACATGTGCACAGATTCATGTGTCAAAAAAATATTACTATAAATTAAAGATTTCCATTTCCATGCATGGATAATATGGTGGAATGCTTGAGTAGCGTGAATTATTTTAGAAATATTGAATTGAAAAATGGATATCACCAAATCAAGATCTACGATGGAGATGAATGGAAAATGGTGTTTAAAATGAAAAGCTTGTGATAGGTGCTCATAGGTTTTTATCTCATTTTTATATTTTTTCAACAAAGATGAAAAGCTAAGGGAAGTGGAAGAGCTTGTCTCTTCACATTTCTTATTCTCCCAAAACACTAAAGACAAAAATGACGTGGATTACCTTTCAACTTCCATCCGTGTGTGCACATAAAAACAAATAAAAATTGGTTTATGTATAAAGCTAAATATTCTAAAAAAACAAACCTACTTTTCCTTGGATCAATATTCCTAACATGCACCCTATGATCCAAATTTTATCTACATCTATTGTTTCTTTTTCACTTTCGCTTCACTCTAAGATGTCTTCTAAAATTTTGAACTTAACTCAACCCAAAGGCTTTGTGAATATGTTTGCTACTTGTTACTATACAGAACAATAAGTATAATCATCTATCATCTTTGTTGTCATCATCCTCAAATAGTGATACTTCACATCCATGCATTTAGTCTTCACATGAAGTTAAATATTATTTTCAATTATGATGGCACATTGATTATCAACACTCAACACTATAGGACCTTCTACACCATAATGCAACTCCTCAAGACTCTTGTGAAGATGTACTACCTCTCAAAGCATCCCATGTAAAGTACTTTGATTTAGCTATAGAATTAGCCAAGTATCATGTCCCCAAATTCATCAAGTAACATATATTAGATAACCTATCACCCACACTACCACGAAAATATACATTTGAAAAACTCACAAGCCGGAAATTAGTGTTTCTCTTATATTCCATGCCATAAGTTTTTGTCCCCTAAAAGTATATCAAAACTCATATAGATGTTAATTAGTGAATATTTCTTGGTTCATGAATGAATCTATAAAAAATAATAATTGCAAATAAAATATCAAGGTTAGTATTCAATAAATATATCAAGCCCCACAACCAATTCATTATACCTTGTCTCATTAAGTCATTCACATTCTTCATCTTTATAAAGTTTCAAAATAGTTTCCATGGGTGTTTGAGACAGTTTGTAATCTTCCATTTTAAATATTTTCAACAATTCACATGTGTTTTTATTATAAAATGAAAATACAATGATCTTATTGTCTTACTTCCATTCCCAGATAATAATGCAAAAGGCCTAAATCAATCACTCAAATCCTTATTTCAAAATTTTCTTCACCTCAGTAACTTTTGTATCATCACTACCGATTAGAAAATATCATCAACATACAAAACCAAAACCAAAATTTTGTTCCTTTTCACTCAAATATATCGAGAATCATCAAATTCACTCGTCACATAATAAATCTATCTCAATAACTATCATTTGTTTGCATAACATGCTCTAGGGGTTTGTTTCAATCCATACAAAGCTTTAGATAAGTGGCATATTTTATTTTTTAAACCTTTTCTTCAAATCCTTGTGTTTGTTACATGTCATTATGTAGACGTGAATGAGGGGGCCAAATGAATGGTTGTCGTACTCCCTAGTAGGTGTTGCACTACTCATTATCAAAGATACATACACAGGTGACAAGGAAATGGAAATCAAACAGATTTATTTATTGATGTCTAGTTGTGCTATAGAGATTCACACACACTTCATTCTCCCTATGATTATGAATAAAATTCTCCTCAATCTAATGATTGGGTTAGGGTAAGTGCACAGAGGTGGGGGACAAAAAGTAGACAAAAAAATGCTTTTAGTGTGTTGAAAATGGTTCCATGTATGCAGTTTTGAAAATTACATATGCGGTACTATGACATAGGCTCGGTGATAACTGACACTAAACCACATATGTAGTTTAATACATTAAAATTGAGTGCATGATTTAATACATTAAAACCACCTATGTGTTTATATAACAACAAAAACACATATGCAATTTTGTTACTTTATACCCAAAGATAAAGCATTGATGTCATTCATTTAGCATCAATGCAAACCTTGACTAGGAGAAAGGAAGAGGAAATATGCATTTGATAGTGATACCAGGCCAATAAAAAACACTCCAACAACCTGAATTCGATAATGGCATGTTGAAAGAGAGGTATGCAAACACGTTTTAGTGTATTTAGAAACAAAATTAGTAAAATTTGTTGTGTTTTTCTTGAAATTATTTGTACTTTTTTTATTTTTTAGCACATGCAAAGGCTAATGTACCAATTGGAAATAAATTAAAACTTAACCCTCATATTCCTCCTAAAACAAAATACTGTCCTATCCCTCCTCAGCTTTAAAACCCTCCTAATTCTCCTGCAGTTCCTCAATCCCCCTAAGGTAGTCAAGAGGATTTAGTAGCACATATCATTAAAAATAAGATCAAACTTGAAAATATGATTAGAACATTAAAGGTTCCCCATGCAAACAACCCCCACCAAATTTCTCTGGTAAACATATTACTCTCTGGTAAACATATTACAAATATTATTAGATGAAATGGGTTTGTTAATAGGTCAAATTGATAGGTGGACTAAATATATAAATAGATGTAGGGAATTTTATTCTAACAAATTGTCTGTAACCATTGTGAGAGATAAACACATAACCAAATCCCAAATTTGTGCCCTATTCAGTGATGGAAAAACTAGTGCACCATTAGATGTGACAGCCAAATAGATTACAATCCATTGGTGCACTCACAATTTGACCAATTTTTTTTTTTAAGATTGATGGTGGATGATCTTTGATCACCCATCTTAAAAAATAATGAGGTCCCAGTGTATTTTTTGATAAAAATGTATTGTGAGTTTGTGTTGAATGAAGTTCCAAACTATTTTGATTTCTTGGAGTTCCATGGTAGAGGAAAGGGCTCTATGTGGTATAGGTTAGGTGCACGTCATGCACCTAATTAGTAAGGGAGAGTACGTATCGAAAAATATAATCCTCCTAAGACTCTACCCTTTATAGTCAAGGATACTATATATATTGATACTTTGCATGCACTGGAGGCTCTTACTAACACCCTAATTCAACATACGAGCCATGTTTATCATACTCCTACTGGCGAGGGTGGACATGGTGAGGCTATCTAACATTGTTACCTGGTGAGCTCACTATTATAGATTATGTGGTGATATATGCACTTGATCTAAGTAGGAAGAGGAGGATATCATATAACCCACTCATGGTGGTATTTCCGTAGGCCTAGATTATATCGATCTCACTATGTTTCAACCATCTACATTTTATCTAGACAGACACCTTGGCTACAACTTCCCAGGTATCTTTAATATTTTACTTATTACAAAAAATTGTCAAACTTGTTAAATTTCAAATATTTATATAATTCAAAAGGTAATAATTATTTTTCATATAGAAATCTCAATAATGTATATGAATTTTTGTATGTTGTCATAGGATTTAGACACCACATGAGTATGTGTGTTGATGCCACTACACATGTGTTTACCTATATAGAGGTGATTTTCGAAGATTAATGTATGTTATGGTTCATTATACATGTATGTTGTATATATATGTTGAAGTGACTAATAATGATATTTTTTTTGTTCAGGTGATGACCATATTAGACAATCTGGCATCTATTTGGGAAGGAACAAATTTAGATATTATTATTATTATGATTTCATATGAATAGCAACTCATCGAGGTACATGAGAGTTATTGTAATGTTTAAATGTAAATATGGATGTGTGTTTTGTAATTGTCCTTTGTACTTGTACAAATAGATGATACACGAAATAATTGTCTATGCAAACTCCTCCAATGATGTCTTCTAATCATGTTGAAATGATTAGCAGACATGACATAGTATAGTTGACAATTTAATTTGTAAATTTTTTTTATTATATTTCAATGATTTAGTTAGTTGGATTAAATGTTAATGAGCTAATTTTGAATTTTTATTTTGTATATATACATGTTTGTAAGGACCCAAACCTTATGTTATCATGATCACGTCACCAAATCCTATTGGTAATCCATTTCACACTCTTATTCACCAATGTGAACCTATCATTGACCCTATTGAACGTCAATTTCAAATTGACTGTGACCACTAGCTTGCGGTAAGTGCACCTATGAATAATTTTGGTATCGTTCAAAAAACTTACCTTGTTAATTTTTTAAGTATCTTATTCTAGTACATGTAAATTTTCTAATAATATTTTGATATGAATAGTTGGAGTTACAGAAGAGTTTTGAATAGAAGAGGACTCATAGTCATCCAGATCTAACACCTCCAATTGTGAGCAAGGCATTTAAGGGAGAGGCTTATACAAGCAAGGCAAAGAGAGCAATACATTTTTATGATTAGGATCATGTCTTATAACATTTTTTTGTATGCCTATATGGCATTATATGCCTATATGGAATTGACCTAGGATATTGTAATCCTTTATATGGATTTTATGGATATTACATAATATATTGTTCAACATTTCATTTTTCAAATATTCTCGTTGATTTAACTTTTTGGATTTTGTTGTAATTTATTACCTATTCTATTACATGTTCACATTATTGTATGCCTTAAACTTTTGTTGAACATTAAAAATCTACCTTGTAGTCTATTAAATGTTGTTGAAATGTATGAGAAATTTATGTAAAAATTTGTTACTAAATTATTACAAAAGGTGTGGTAAGTGATTATAGAATATATTTTTTGAAGTTGAAACAACTATATACCAAAGAATAATTCCCTTTGTTTCTATAATTTACTTTAAAATTTCTATGTTGCAGGAAAATCACAAAAAATATATAAGTTGTTTGAGAAAAAATTAGTTGGGAATGAAAAAGATAAGACTTTGAGATGTAGGGGTTCTAATATGTCTTGTACTAAACTAGGCCCTTGTCTTGTTCATAATCACTCTTATATCCTTCTTGTAAGTTTGATCTTAAACTCAATTAAAGACTCCAAATTCAGACACCTAATTCTTTAGTAGGGTTATTTCTCTTCTTGGTGCTTTCTAACTCTAGAAATAAGATCTACCTTCTTTGACACTTGACTCTTATAAAAAGATAGGAAACACAGACTTTCCTAGATCTTATCAAATAGGTTTGTCACCATTTCAACTATTTAATTGTATCGACCACTATAATTCATAGAGACATGCAAACATGGCACCTTTTTCACCATTATGTGAAAGAATGAAAGGAGAATAAGGTATACATGTCAAGATGATAGATCACCAGTCGAAAACATCACATACCATACATGTAAAAAATATATGATGAGTACATAGGAAAAACATTGCATCATTAAACCATGCATGCTTGTACAATACACCGGTAAATCCAAATTAACCACCAAACCATTGCTTGAATCATACATAAATAGAAAACTATGTATCCAACACAAACTAGAAACAAAACATTTGTATTCAAATCTCTTATCCAAATAATATGTTTGACCACACATAAAAAATGTCAGACATATTATGCCAAAATGTATATATATAAATAATAGTGTCCAATGCAATAGCCACAAAGTAATATCAATGTTCATGCCATGGCCTTTAGGCCTATGGAAATGGACAAAAAAATGGAAGTGGTCAACCACATGAATGCACACATATACATGTCACCCTAGACACCTGCATTTGAAAATGTGCAGTTTATAAATCTTGAAAAAATGCAAGAATAGTACACCAACATGAAGAATAAACTTGGAAATTTTGATAAATAAAAAGTAACTATCATACCTCCTAAACATGGTCCATCCATGCCTATGACTGCACCAACTCATCTCCACCAAAAGCCTATATGTAATAAAAATATACATCACTATCAAAATATGTAATGGTAGGGTTAAAAGAAAGGTACAAGGAATAAAAAAGAGTACATATAATATGTAGTCATCATAAGAAGTACAAAATCAATTTGTGAGGTAACTTGTCATGCGCATTATCATTTGTTATGCCCCCTGGATGAACATATCTACCATTCAGTAATGCATTTATCTCAAAGGAATGTGATCCTCATCACTAGAATGGCCTTGAGGGTCATCCCTCTGTAATTAGAATAGTGATTGTTGTAGAAATGTAAATGTTAATATTGAGTAAGTTGAATTGAACTTAACATTAACTTCATGAAAACCAATGAACATAATGCATTTAACTTGAGGTCCATTGTTGCATGCACCTTACTATTGCTCCACACATTCTCTTTCTCATTCCATTTATTGATGGTATTGTCTTTACTGAATGTAGACTTCCCTTCTCTATGCCAATTTTTTACTCAAATTGTATTTAACCATATCATCTTCAATAGAATTCAAGGGTGTCTCACTGAGATAACATAACTTAGACAAATCCTCCCTAGCCATCCACAATCTTTCTAGCCTCTCTCTCTTACTTATCCTCTGATTTTACAAGAGTCGATCTATTGGCCTCCTTTTTGTTTGCCTTTTATTGATTTCTCTTCCCTTAGGCATACATTTCCCACTTTTAGCACACCCAGGGGGGCTCCTTGGAATGGGTTACCAACCATGAATCTTACAATGCTTAGTGTTTAGTTTGTCTCATGACCAAAATGGATGACCACCATCAGCTCTAAATGTGTCACATGGCCTCAACAAGCAAAGGTGGACATTTTGCCTCACAATACCCCAATCTTCATTTTTGTACTCACCTACATATTGCCAGTCAACAAGGAAGATATGTGATGTTAAAATCATAAAGAAATTAAAAATATATAATGTTATCAAACATAATAAAATGTTGAAAGCATAAAACAATAAACATAAGAGACTGTCATCAAATACAATCAAATGTTCCTATAGCATTTGGTTCCTCCTCCATTTCAGATTGTGAAGCATCTAGAAGGAAATCATCATCATCATCAACATCCTCATCGTCCTAGTCATCGAGGTCATATGAATCCACTTCCTCTTTCCACATAGGTGGACATATATATGTGAGTCCAACTCCAAACTTATATGGAACAACAAACATGGGGTTGTGAGCATGTCAAATGAAAGAGAGACTCGAAACAATATACACATTTTTTGGGATGGATTCATTATGCAAGTGACTATCAACCATGTCTACATGGATCTGCTCCACCCCTTCCAACTAAAACACAAAACAAAAACAACTTATAAAAATTCATGGCATGTCAAGAGAATGCTAATCTTGATTATTGTAAGAGGGAAGAAAGAAACATTATTTAATATGAGGTTCAATCAAACATTAAGGGCAGCTAAATTTTCCCATACATCTCTTGAGAAATACTCATTAGATGCTTCGGGGACACCTTCTTCATATTCAGTCTGCTCCATCCCTCCTCCTGTAGTATTAAAAAAGATATAACATATAAAAATAGGGATGCATGGTTCACAATTATTGAGCATAGTAAATGAAAGAGAGAGTAAAAAAATATGCACATTTGTAGGGATGGAGTCATTATGTAGGTTAATATTAGCCATGCCCACATGGCTTTGCTCCACCCCTCCTAACTAAAATACAAAACAAAAACAACATAGAAAAACACATGGTGTGTCAGTCAAAAGTAGTTTAATTTTGATTGTTGTAAGATGGAAGAAAAAAATATTATTTAACATGAGGAGAAATCAAACATTCAAGGTAGCCAAAAGCTCCTATTAGCCACTCCCAAGTTTTGTATCTTTCATTTTGGGTAAGTGAAACATTCAAAATTTGTCTATCAGAGGAAGCATTTCACGCTATACCCAAAGCAAAGTGTCAAGTGTTATTTCCTTTGGAAGCCTTTGTTCACTCTTTTTGCACAAGTGTTATTTATTTCGACAAGGTTTTGTTTCAGGGATTTTGTTTAAGACAAAGGAATTATTTCAGACATTTTTTCCAAAACAATATTTTTAAAGGAATTATTTTGGAAATTTTGTCTAAAATAATCTTTCTGAAGGAATTATTTTTCCAAAAGGCACTTTCAATCTTTCCGAAGGAATTGGTCTATTGCAAGATTTCTGAAATTTTTTGGTTCTTTATAGGATTTCTAAAAGAATTATTCCTTTGCAATATTTTTGAAGGAATTGTTTCTCATGAAAGTGCCCTGCACACTTTCTCGAAAGGACTTTTTCTTGGGAAAGTGCCATTTTTAAGTTTTTCGAAGGGTACAATTCAATTTTTTTGAAAGGCATCTTCTAGATCTCCAAAGGGGCATCTTCAACAAAAAGTCCAAAGGAATTTTCAAGTAAGGTGCCTAAGCAATTTTCCCAAAGGTTTTTTTCCTTTGAAGGGAGTGTTTCCAAAGCAAAATAAATGAAGGCATAATCCCTTCAGAATTTTGTCCGAAGGAATTAATTAAGAAAGAAAAGGTCTAAAGAAAGAAGGCCAAAGGGACATTTCAAAAACTCTAAAGGGCATATTTAGGCTTTTCAAAAGGTGAAATAATAAAAGGCTGAAGGGTTATTCTTGGAAAAAGTGGGCCAAAAGCAAAATATGAAGAGCACTTTTTTAAAAAATAGCTAAAAGAATTATCCACGATAAAATAGGTCTAAGGAAGATACCCTGAAAGAATGGTTCTAGTAGAGTGATAGTTGCACAGATGTCAAATTCAAGGTTATGGACTAGCCATTGGCATTTAAATAGTGATGGGATAGCCATTGGAATTTAAATAGTGGGTCCCAGGCATATTGATGATCTTCGCTCGAATGCTCGAAGATCCAAGGGCTCATGATCTTCATCCATTGAAGATCAGATGGAGCAAGATAAAGTAGATCAGAGGGCTTGCATCACTCTAAGCATTCTGATCAATATTTAAGTCATTATCAATGGCCAATCAAAAGGTGAGATGTTGAGGGACTCTGTAGGATTGGAACATCTGATCAAGGTCGAGCTACATAAAGCTTCCAAGGGACATTTTTAGACATACATGTGGAGCCAACATCCTGATAATGCCAAGGAGGCATACACGTAGGGTTTAGGAGGTTTCATCTCCAAGGCCAATATAATGAAAGGGACTCTCTCCTACATTTTTACACACCTCAACGAGCTGGTGAGAAGTTGTTAGCATCAGAACAAATCTATAATAGGTGGATTCATTTAAAATAACTGCATTAAGGCCTTTACTCAGCATAGAATATATTGATTCTACTGGTGCAACTGTTGGGGAAGCATGTTTGAGAGATCAAGCTAATTATGTAACCACTTGAGGTGACATGGATCAATAGAATGGCTCAAATGAGCATCATTTGAAAATACAGTTGCATCCATGGTTGGAGACTTCTAGCAGATTGATTCCTCTTTTTAGTGCCTAAAAAGCCTCCCCTCTCACTTCTTTTCAATAAATACAAACCTTAATCTACTAAAAAGAGTTTCCACACAATGTATGGTGAAGCTCTACTAGATTGATATCACATTTTGCCTTTAAGCA
The DNA here is from genome assembly GCA_037957365.1 of Torreya grandis. Lineage (NCBI taxonomy): Eukaryota > Viridiplantae > Streptophyta > Pinopsida > Cupressales > Taxaceae > Torreya > Torreya grandis. Next base: position 2,722,463 of record JARHVA010001853.1, on the reverse strand, counting down.
TTAGTACTAGTCTATTCTTTCAAGTTTTTGAATAATTGTCTAAGCGTGTAAGTGACGTATAGCGATAGAAAGTGATGATTTTCCATCCTTCCATCCTTTATCATTCACACCTAAGAAAAATTTCTTAGTCTAATAGGTCATGTAGAGTGTGTTTAAGTGTGTTAAATTATTGTAAGTGTATAACTATTCTTGGAATGTGCAATCTACCTTTCAGTTCATATACCTTGTGTTGTTTTATGCATCTCACCTCTATACTTAAATACTTGTGTTAGAATCCTTAGATCTTGAAAATGGTCTGTGTGTTTTGATGTATTGTGCACTAAAATATGATATCCATGTGGAAGATAATCTTGGTGTATCACCACTCTTAGAGTAGGTTTTCTTTTCTAAAATTTATAACACTTTTCCTTTCAAGAAAAATGGTTTAGATAGAAGTTATTTTGCAAAGATACATTCAGGGAGCTAGCCCTTTAAATCTAGAGGTTCATTTCCTATATAAGTTTACCCACATGCTTGGAAATGTTCCAACGTTACCCAAATTTGAAAGAGACTTGAACACTCTCTTCTAAGGTGAAAGATTTGGTGACAACAGTTCTTATATTTCTCTTGAGAAATAGTCATTAGGTGCTTTGAGGACACCCTCTTCACCTTCGATCTACTCCACCCCCTCCTCCTACAACATAAAAAAGGACAATGTAACAAATCAAAATAGGGATGCATGGTTCACAAATATTGAGCATTTTACATATGAAACAAGAATATTAAAGCATAAATTGAAAATACACAGACCATCAACAAAATTACCTGTGTTATCCAGTTATTTGCATCTCTATTCGGTAAAGATTCCATCTCACAATGGGATTACACCACTACTTGTTCATGGGTAGGGGATGGCTGTCTCATAATAGTGGGAATGCCATCCCCAATTGTCGATCCTCCATATAGCTACCTCCTTCCATCTCTAAGGGGGCGGGGGGAACGTCTAAACTGAGCACTTGTATGTAATGAGGACTTTTGATCAACTTCTTTCTCCTAACACAATGCATGTCACAACAGATTAGCATCAACAAAAAAAATACAAATAAAATTCACGTGTGAGTACAATAGCTAAAAATGCATAACATTTGTTCAGTTTCAACACAAATTTCTTTGAGGCAATCATCTAATTCCCACTCATCCATCTTAAATCTGTAGCAGTTAACATTCATAGTATTTGTTGCCAACAAAAAACAACTTGCATTCAAACAACTTAAGAATATGATTTACAACACTAACCCTTAATAATGAAATGCTTATATAAATCACTATAAAGGTCACCACGAGAGTACAAGGTGTGTCGACCGCCAGGGTAATCTGACTAGTTGGAAACATAACGTAGAAATCATGGAATAATTAAGTCAACCACTTCTCATGAAATTGACACCCTATATTGAAAGTATATATTATGAGCCTCCAATAAGGAAATGTACATATGAGAAGGCATTACATTTTTTGTAGATAGTGTAACATTCCAAAGTAGAGATTGTATTTTCAAATTATACAAACTTAACATACCAATTCATTTGGAAACAATCTATATAATATGTCAACGTGTAATGTGGACATTCAATGACAAGCTAAACAAACCTTTCTATGTACTAGATGAGATAGGCAAAATTTAATAGATATATTACATTTTAAAAACTTTAAAAGAACCAAAACATGCCTGTTGTAAATTTTAAAGGTTAGCAATAATATTTTTGAAGTCTAGAATATAAAGTCCATGGAGATTGTATGCAAAAAAACTAATTTAAGTTGTAGCTTCTATGAAATACATTGACATCAATATTTAATAAGCTCACTAAACATTATGAATGAAGAATTCAACAATAATAAGTATACACTGCATAGTACAATGGGAGTAATGCAAACACAAACATGGGTTCACACACTCTTACTTTGTGAAACTCTGCACAAACACATGAAAGATGATAAGATTAACACTTTAAATGTACTTAAAATCACCCATACATGATGAACCCATCACAAAGAATAGAGTACATTTAGGCACTTGCAAGCATCAATACACAGGAAATGGTGAATAAACACACAAAAATTAAAAACAGAGCTCAAGAAATTAAAGCTTGGAAAATACTATAGAGGTCCTTATACACCCTAAAATGGGAGTACAACAAACATGGATTCACACACACTTGCTTTGTGGAAGTCTACACAAACACATGAAATATGATAAGAGTAACACTTTCAATGTACTTAAAAGCACACATACATGATGACCCCATCATAAAGAATAGAGTACATTTAGGCACTTGAAAGCATAAATACACATGAAATGGTGAATAAAAACATATGAGTTAAAAATAGAGGTGAAGATATTAAAGCTTGGAAAATACTAGAGAGGCTTCTATACACTCAATTCTACCCTGTTGAACAATTCTCTTCCTCTAAATTTGTAGTGCATATGACCCTGCATATAAGAGCTTGTCCTTATGTATAAAAATAAATTATTAACAAATACAAAATCTTGGGCGAGCTTAACCTTATGTATAGTGGGCCTCTGGCAAGGATGAATATGGCCTAAGAAACAACATGTATAAGTAAATTGAAGACATATGTCCTTTTAAAGGATTTATTTCAATCTTCCCTACTTTTATTTGCATTTTAATCTAAATAATTTATGCAAATGAGGCTTATGAACGCAGTGTGAAGCGGTTTCTTTTTCCCCCATACCCATTCTTGCTTCTTATGTTTTGGATTTTGTCTATGTTAATACGTTATGGATTTGATTTTTCTCACATTTATAAATAACTCTAGGATTTCTTTCCTTTTTCAACCTATTCAATGATCTCTTGCCCTTTTGTGATCACAAATATGAACGAAATTATCCTAAATAAGTTAGGGATTCAGTTTTATGCAAGGTCATATGCATTACCATTTCAATAAGGTAACATTGAGCTTTGATTTCTTTTGTCCTTTAAAATGACCGTCTGTTAAAGGATATTATGTGTTTGAACAATACATCTCTATTTCCTATGAAAAGGAAGCCTGAGCATGTGTTTTTTATGAGCATAACAACTTGTAAACTATTTGGAAACTCAAGAATATTGGTTATAAACTAATTTCCCATTCTCTAAACACAATTCACAATCAATAATTCTTTTTTCAAAAAATATGAGCAAAGCTGATATATATTGAAGTTCCATTAGGAATATATCTAAACAACATTAATGAAATATTTCAAATATTTATATATTTATATGTAAATTTTAAGCCAAACTTTATATTTAATTACCATAATATATATTTCAAATAATTTAATTTAATAAATAGTATTTTACTGAAAAGTTTATCAAATAAATTACAACTAATAAAATATAAAAACAATATTCATATAAATACCAATTTACATATTTTTTTCATATCCTCCACACTAAACTATAATGAATTACAATTTAAAAAAACACTGAAAATCATAATTACTGGATATACCTAACTAAGAAAAAAATCTGATAAAATAGTTTTGTCTAGCTCCATATCATAGCAGCTATCCTATAACATATTATATATATTGAATCAACAGAGCATATATCCATCCTACTAAATTCATCCTACTTCTATATAAATTTGTTTTTTAAAGTATGCGGGTGGCTATTTAATTATTAATTTGTATTAAAAAACTGTTTCTTTATTATGTGAGTGGCATTTTTATTATAAAGGTCTCATTCAAGCTTCATCTTTAAATAACTTTTTTAAAAATATTTAGAGTACAATATTTAGAGTTTATGTTATATTTAATATAATGGGAAATTCAATTATTTTAAAGATATTTTTCTCATTGTTCCAAAATTCGTGATTGGTTATTTTTTATTGTCAAGAGTGGGCAAGGATGTCATGACAGTTGATTTGATTGTGGCATGGATCCATATCTATTTTGCAACTCAAATCAACATTGCAATGACGTTCATGTGGGACAAGACATTGAGGTTATGAGGTCTTTGTTGTAGTTTTTGTTCATCCACATTGCAAATTGCATTAGACATAAGAACATATAAAGATGCCATACTCAAATCCCTGGAAGAAAAGGTGGCCAAAATTGGACCCTGTCTTTGTAAGCATCTTATTTATCATTGTTAGAAAAAATACATAAAACCTATGGGAGCAGTGGTTACGAATAATATGTTTGTAAAGAATATTAAAATGAATATCAATTTATTGTTGTTTAATGCTTTGTGCATAAAAGGTAAGATAGGTAGTGGTCATGGGTTTTTTGTGAGGTACGACTACTGATTTACACTCTTTCGTTTTACAAAATTGTGTTTTACCAACAACAACAAAAAAAAAAAAAACATCCCTTCTGACATAACTTGCATCTTGGGGCAATTGTTGTATGCACTGTTTTTCTTTTTGTTCGCTAACAGGATCTCCTATTAGATCAACTCTTAAATCTTGAAGACTCAACAAAGTACAATACCACCTTTTGACACTATGGATAAATGGGAATAAATAGGAATATATTTACGAATGATAATTAATAGACCCTTCTTTCAAATTTAGGAGGGGATGAAGATGAAATCCACAAATGAAATAATGTTTAATCGTGATATATTTTAAAATTAATAATATTTTTATTTTAATTTAAATATAATTTTGATAAATTATATTCATTTAAAAATGTTATAATTATATAGTTAATTCAAAATATAATTTAAATAAATAAATATAATTTATTTTTATTTATAAATATAATATCAAAAAATAATTAAAAAAATTAATATAAAAAATTAAAATAATTAAAAAAGAATAAAATTTAAAAATAGATAATAACATTTAAACTCAATAAAAACACGATTTACACAGCACACCCTTGAAATTCTATAATATTTTGTCTTAGAAATGTATGCATATGCATTTGAAATGGTTACTGTCCCTAATAGTAATGGTTTTCTTTTGATTGAAAAATAAGTATTTGAATAAGTACTGGTGGGTATTTGGAAAATAAATAATTTATGTTTTAAAATTTACTATTAAAATCAGAAAAATATTTATTTAATTAAAATTTAATTTTAATTATATTTATTTTTAATATTTATAAAATTTCAATTTCAATAAAAAAATGTGACAAATCTCATTTTATTATCTTATGTATCAATTAAATTATAATATGAATTAAATTACAATTGTTTCAATAGTAATTTTAACTTTAATTTTGATAAATATTTTTTTTAAAAAAAAATACAAAATACTAATTTATATATTTTTTATATATCCTGCACACTGGTATTAGAGTGAATTCACAATTATAAAGACGTTGAAAATTCTGTAAAATTAACATTGTTCAGCTCCATATCATAGCAGCTATTCTGTTACATGATATATTTATGTTTCTTAACAGACTATATCAATCAACCTTCGCCCACACCATGCTTTCATTTCCTGTAAGTAAAGTAAAATAACGTGATTTCCACGGTGGTGAGAAACGAGCGTGGAAATTTCAGGAAGTCTTTTGCGTGCTTTCGAAAGGCACTTTTGTTGCGTGGTTTGCACATTATTTCGACAGCAGCTTTATTAATTGCGCCACTTTTCTCGTGTGGTGTCCCATTGGATTTTATCTTTAACGTAATGTATTGTGTGTTGAAGATTAAGCACGGGGCTTCTAAATTATTTTGTCACTTTCTTTTGTGTTATTTCTATGTCTTGGTCAATGTATTTGGTTGGATTCATATCCACATTCTTCTCTTGATCAATGTATTTCGCTGGATTCATATCCATATTTCTGCAAGCATTTTTTTTAATAATTCATATGTTAGATGGTGATGCTTGATCTTAATTTAATGTCCAGTTTTTGACAAGGGGAAGTGAAGGGAGGGCGCGGCGGGGAGGCGCGCGGGTGATAGAGGAACGCCTCCCACTAAGGTTGACAAGGGAGGCAAAATTTTGTTAAAAATGTATTGTAAAATATTGTAATTTCATAGTAAATATGGTCCGTTTACTATTAGGTTACAGATCTAACGATAAAATTTATGTTTATATATTTTTTCTCTAATATGTAACCCTCCTTTGATATAAGGGCATTGTAATCATGTCGACATACAATGTGTGTAATTGAAGAGGGTATTGCAAGTTTTCTTTTTTATTTGTTGGACTGAATAATAGGGACGAGTTGTTTCTGTGTGGGCATAGCCCATACTAGATGAACCATGTTAAATCTTTGTTTCTATTGTGTTGTGTTTCCTACATTTTATTTCTGTCTTTAATTCATTAATATTGCTCTACGTTCTATATTTTTAACAACTGGTATCAGAGTCGAAAGTCACAAATCTAACAGTAGAAATTATGTTTGTGCATTTTTACCATAATATGTAACCCTCCTTTGATATAAGGGCATTGTAATCATGATGATATATTGTGTGTGTGAGTGAAGAGGATATTGCAGTGGATATGTTGCAAAAAAAAAAATTCATTTGTTGGACTGAATAATAAGGACTAGTGGTTTCTAAGTGGGCATAGCCCATACTGGGTGAACCACGTTAAATATATGTTCCTATTATGTTGTATTTTTTATATTTTATTTATATCTTTAATTTATTAATATTTCTCTACGTTATGTATTCCTAACAACTAGTATCAGAGACAGAGGTTTATTTGGTAGATAAACTCACAGGAAAAGATGATCCCTGATTCGAGTGGAAGCAATGGTAGAAGAAGGAAAGTTTAAGGTCGAGAAGTTCAATGGCTAAAACTATCAGCTATGGAAGATGTAGATGAAGGACTTCTATATCAGAATAATCTTTTTTTACCATTGGGTGGAATAGCAAAGACACTGATGACTATGAAAGATGAAGATTGGGAGGTTCTTGATAAAAACACACTAGGAACAATACGACTATGCCTGGAAACATCAATAGATTTTAATATTTCAAAATAAAAAACAATGGATGTGATAAAGATATTAGATAGTGTATAAAAAACCTTCAGCCTTCAACGAGGTATTTCTTATGAAGAATTTATTTAATCTAAAAATGTTAGAAGGTGGGTCTATTGCTGATCATTTAAACGAATTTACGACGATCACAAATCAGTTAAGCTCTATGGGAGTAAATTTTGATGATGAGGTTAGGGCTCTTTTGATTCTCTGTTCATTGCCAGAAAGCTAGAATGGCTTGGTCATAACTATGAGTAATTTCATCTCTGGTTCAAACACTTTAAAGTTTGATGATGTTATTATTGTTATTTTTAGTGAAAAAATGCAATGAAAAATCACAGGTGAGACACCAGGTAATGCTTTGACTATGAAAAACATGAGAAGATAAAAGGATAGAGGAAAGGGCCTAAGAAATCATAAAAAGTCTAAGAAGGGCAAATCCAAATCTATATGAACATTGGTGTGCTGGATTTATAGGAAGAAAAGACATCTAAAGAAAGATTGTTAGTTTTGAAAACAAAAATAAGGAGATGGACAACAAAATAAAAATCAAGAAGCAAATGTAATAGGGGATATGTTACAAGACTTTTTAATCATTTATATAGATAACATTAATGATTCTTAAGTGTTAGATTCAATGGCTTCATTTCATGCTACACCCCATAAGAAATATTTTCAGAACTATGTTCAAGGTGATTTTAGATAGAGTTATTTGGGTGATGGTGAACCCTATAAAATTGTAGGAAATGATAAGATACAAATAAAATTAAAGAATGGAAACAAATGGTTTTTGAAAGAAATGAGGTATATATCTAAGTTGAGAAGAAATCTAATTTCAATAGAGCAAATGGGAGTGGAGGGCTGCAATTATATTTACAAAAAATTCATGGAAGGTCACTAAAGGATCACTAGTAATAGCAAAAAGAGAGAAGGTAGGTACATTATATTTATCTAATGGTAATGTTGACTCTTCTATTGTTTTAGTTTCTACAGAAGTAGATAAAAAATTATGGCACCACATACTTGGGCACATGAGTGAGAAGGGGATGCAAGTTCTCCACTCAAAGAATTTATTTCCAGATTTGAAGATGGTGGATTTGGATTTCTGTGTGCACTGTGTATGGAAAGTAAAAGAGAGTGAATATTTTTAAAGTTGGGAAGACAAAGAAAGATGAAAAGTTAGATCTTGTAGATACAAATGTATAGGAACCAATTTAGGTATCATCCCTTGATGGCTCTTCTTATTATGTTATTTTTATTGATGATGCAACTAAATCAATTTGGGTTTATTGCATATAAAAAAAATTGATGTTTTTGATACTTTTAAGAAATGGAAAGCTATAAAACATCTAAAATTTGCAGACGAACTCCTATTTTTTAAATAAAATAGAGTAGATAGACGGTCATACAGCTCACCACTTTTTTTAGCAGCGTTTAATATTTTTTGTAACACTTTGGTGAATAATTATATAAGGTCTTCTAGTTTGTGACCTGTATTTTTCTATATATTTTTAATGAATTTTCTAAGTAAACAAAATCCTGACAACTAAAAAAAATGGATAACTGGCCGTGTGGCACCCCTTAACTACCTACAAAACTATTTTTTTTTTTTTTTGATGTGTGTAGAATTAGGCCTAGTTTGTGAGCATATAACTTGTTTTGTATTTGGATTAATGAAAAATAAGTTACATGAACATGTATAGGCATGTATATTTGTGGCATGTAGTTCCCTAAAAAAGGTATAGTTAAATTAGTCTAAAAATTATAAAAATTACATTTTCGGAAAGAGGAGAGCATGCTCATTGTGATGGTATTAAGTTTTTGAATTTTATCATTGAAATTCATAGTGTATTTGGCGATTGAAGTTGAATTTTGTCATTTTCTATCAAAAGTCTTAGACTCAGTTATAGATTGATAGATCCAAGCCTTTGGCTTAGGAATCCAAGCTATTCTAGAGTCAAAATTCTTGGTGTTTGAATTCAAATTCAAATATTGTGATCGTGTTAATAATGCAATCACATTATATCTTCATAACACCCAAAAGTAAAAATTTGCTCTTGTGCTCAAATTTTATATATGTTCTTGAGCTCCCTAATAGTGGTGTTCTTTAATGTGATATGGAAGAAGTCCCTAACCCTGGATATTGAATTAAGGTGGCGTGGTATCACATTAGAATTCAAAAAAATTATAGGCATTTTAATATGTTGACTTAACTACTTATAATTACTTGGTTTTAAGGTGTAACTCATTATACATTTTAAAATATAATTCATTTTATCATGAGAGGTCTTAAAATGCATTTTTTAAACCTATGGCCAAAGCTTAGCCTTTGGAGTACCATTCTAGCTATGCATATAAAGTAAATTGGGGCTATTTTGAGCTCCTTCAACCTGATTACATGATTGTAAAATGTGATTTTGGGGGTTGATCAACTCCAATGTAATCATCTCTATTGAAGTAAAGAAACATTATTTAAATACAAGTTTTACATGTATAGAATGTGGTTTTGAGTTCAATAAACTTGAATGTCATCGGCTAATGAATGTAAATGCTGATTAGTTCAATTATGGAGGTAATTAGAGTCAAAATGAGCCACATGAACCTAGATGAGATTTGGAGTGAAATTAACCTTGATGTCATGTCATATATAATTAACCCAAGAGTTAATTCATTTAATCAGGGAAGCATTTGAGGCCAATTTTAACCTCTTTAAGAGCAAGATATGATTTGGGGCAAAATTAAGTTTAGTTCTATCATGAATTGATCCAATTAGTCAATTTGTGCAATTAGGGGCATGTTTTGGGCAAAATTGACCCCCTAAACTAAATTTATGGCTCAATAAATTATATAATTTATGCAACATGTATGTCTTAACTAACCCTACTTTTATTATAAATGCAAACATGAAGGCAATTATCATAAATAGGTTCAATCAGCTCAAATTATCTTCAATTACCTTAGCGATTAGACCTTATATCCTATACCTTAAACCCTAAAGCCTATACCATTTACTTTAAACCCTAAGCCATAAGCCCTAAACCCAAACCCTTTAAATTATATACCCTAAACCTTAAATCAATAAATTTATCCCCAATTAACATCCTTTATAGTAAAAATTAGGTTCATAGGGATCAACATGGTCAAAATTACATCACTCATTATCATAATTGACTAACTGACTTAATTTGTGATGATGTAGGGGCTAATTGAGCCCAAAATCACATTCTTCACTCATAGATCTAGGTTCAAGGAGATCATTTTTTTCCTAATTTCCTTCATGATTGTACCATATATACCCTAAAACCTATACCCTAATCCCTAATCCCTAAATATAAACTCTTGAACCCTGAGCCAATCATTTTAGCCCAAATTAACATCATCTAGACTAAGAATTAAGTTCATAGAGATCAATTTGGTCTAAATCACATGATTAATTGCCCCATTTGACCAATTCACTAAATCTACACGATGACATAACATATAATGACAACAGAAAAACACATTCTATATTCACAAATAGGTTTAACAGATTCAAACTGTCCAAAATTATCTTTGTGATTGGATCATGTGTACCTTAAAGCCTAAACCTTACAGGTCTTGAACCCAAAGCCATAAGCCATAAACCCTATATTTTGAACCCTAAACCAGTTATTTTAGCACTAATTAACATCATTTAGAGTAATAATTCGGTAGACATTACTTAATTTGACCCAAATCACATTACTCTTTGTCCCAATGGACTAATTGGCTCAATCAATGATGATGTGGGGGATAATTGAGCCCAAAAACACATTTTAACATATATATATATATATATATATATATATATATATATATATATATATATATATATATATATATAACCCTAAACACTAAAACATAAACCCTATAGCCTAAATTATAAACCATAATTTCCATATTTACCAATCGATTTATCCCTAATGAACATCATTTGTAGTAAGAATTAGGTTCACATGGTAAAGAGTGAATAGACCTTATATACACCCTTAAACCTAAACTTTAATCCTTAAAACCTAAGCCTTAAAACATAAATTGTAAGCCTTATGCCATAATGCCCTAATTCCTGATCCTTAAACCCTATGCCCTAATCCCTAATCTATATTAAGAATAATGTGATCGTGTTGTACAATAATGTGATCACATTATTCTTGATATAGACAAAACTCACTTTTGAACATCTCTTTTAACCCAAATTGAGAATGTTATCCCCACAAACATTCTCTACATATTATTGTGAGACATGTGTACTTATTTGACCCCACATTTAAAAAATTATCAATTATTCAATGGGTGATAGATCACATTCGAGGAAGAGGAAGAATTTGAAGAACAAAACACTAGAGGAATTAGAAGAGTTGAGAGAGAAACACAAGATCTGAATGAAAAATTATTGTTTAAGATAAGCTACAAACTCTAATCCTTATGAACCAAATGTCATAGAGAATGAGTCAATTGACAATAATGAAATAAATAAATAAAAAATTGACCATAATGAATTGAATAATGATGAAATTGACCATAATGAAATGAATAATGATGAAATTGATAATAATGAATTAGATAATGTTGGAAGTTTACATTCAAAGTTTCAAGTTTTGTATTGTGTTGATAATGAGTCTATGTATGATGATTTACCCCCTATGAATGAAATAAATCTGGTGGAAAAAAATAATGATAAAATTAACAATCAAGAAAATTTCATGGAAATAAATAATGAATAAAATGTCATTGCACCTATAAACAATGAAAGTCATAATGATTCTAAAACACCCTCTCAGCATATTCCACCATTAATAACACCTCTAATAATTGTGCATATAAGTTACAAGTAGTTAATTGAAGTCAATGAAAATATTTTAGAATAGATAAAAATAAAATGTTTGATCGCTATTCAAAAAGATTGGCTCAATAAATTTGGGATAGTTTCTTTCATAATTTAGATTAATGTAGTCAAAGATGTCAATTATATGTTTCGTTGATAAAATTGATTAAGATGAGACCTATAATGTACGCATTAGAACTAAGGACATCTAACATGGATGATGAAAACAATGAAATTGTTGAAAATATACATTATGCCTATCATATTGTAGGTCCAAAATCATGCACCAAAGATTGTAATGTTGCCTAATGTATACTTGAAACTTATGCAATAATTGGCCAAACAAAGAAAAAATGAATGCTTTCAAAAACACATCGAGCACTTAATATAAACAGATAAACATTAATGAAAGCAATTGAAATATGTGAATGACTTAATAAACATAATACCAATGATCTCTAAGCATACTCTAGTAGATTTCCATAAAAGGGTAAAGTTATAGCTAATGCTCTAAAAGAGTTAGCTGCTCAATTTTAGAAAGACAATACAAGAGTTTCATATAATACAAGAAATGTAGTGAAAAGAAGAGTTGGTTGTCATAATCGTGAACCGCATGTAAAATATTTCTTAGATATGACTCAAACATAATTGTACTCTATGTTTTTGAAAAAACATCAACAAATTTTTATTATTCAAAGTTATTTTGAGATTGTTAAACCTTTTTATGTAAAAATAAATCACACATGCACCACTTGTTGTATGTAACATGTTGAATTTTCAATGTACTACAATGTTTTTCACCATATTAATTGTATTTTACATACTAACAACATTTTACAGGAGTGTGGCATTGAAGTTCCACTAAAATCAACCAGAGCATTTATTACAACTATTTTTTTTTAAAGACCGGATGGACAATTATTTTATAACAAATCATATTTAGATAGAAATTACAACATTTGTGTTGGATTGCCAAAATTAAAAAATTGTATCCATGAGGAGAGCATAAATGCAATTGGACATGAATTAATTGGTTTAAACAAATATAAATCAATGACTTATCAAGAAAAAAATAACAAAAAATCTAAAAGGTGTGAGCTTGTTACAAAAAAGATACCTATTGCGAAATTTTTGGTCAAATTTAGGGAGAAACTTATTTGAGTATGCAAGGCACATAGACAAGACTAGATGGTTGGATAAACATTTCAAGATAAACAACAATACACTCCCACTTGGTTCAATTGTTTTAGTAATTGGCTTTGTTGAAAATTACACATTCAAATTACAAATGGAAATTCAATCACAGTATTACACGTCATGACATATTGTACATATAGCATTATGGTCAAAGCATAATAGTGTGTCCCATTTTTTGGCTTAAAGAGGCCACATACAATTTCATCTTCTCCTCAAAATATCTTAAGTTTGGGTCATTTAAATTAATCAAACAATATGTTTTAGACTATATATACAAATATGTAGTGCATATACTTTTTTTTTTTTTTTTAAAAATTATTAATAATTAGGTGGAGTATGTATTAGGTAGGGTATTGCTTCCTACAGATTTAAAAGTTTCCCATGGTAATAAAAGAAAAAATTAATAATATAATTATTTTTAGATTTTTATATTTATAATTTTTGATATATTCATTAAAAAAATTATAAATTTAAATTTTGATATTGAATTTGTAAAATTTATTTTATAAAAACTTAAAAATATCACGTGGAGTCAATATCAACCAACAAAGCAAAGATGTGATTCATGTGGAGTGAATTTCCAGGAACGACAGAGTGTAGATAACTATCGGTATCCATGTGCTGGGATGGTGGTATTGTGGAAAAGAGGGGCATTCTAGAAGTTCCTACTCTACCCTAAACACGTGTCACTTTCTCAATCCACAAAGGTTACTAATACGTTTTGACAATCTTCTAATAAGTAGTTGTGGATTGATCATGTGTATAAAGTTATTTAATTCTTTTCTTCCTCTCGTAATTTATTCTACACGACTCCCAATATTTTAAAAATATATAGTTTTATTTATTTTTCATTGTCTTCTGCTTTGCATGCAAATTTGAAAAATGTTTGCAGCTCGTTTCAGTGGCCGACACTCTCTTGGTTGCATGGTTCCTCCATCATTATACGTGTCAGGTGGCATTTTGCTTGCAATACCAGCATGAATTTTAATGAACAGGATCTTATCCAAGGCACGTACATTGCATCTGATAGTAAATAATAGTTTTGTGAAATCAATAATAATTTTTTCAGAAAATATGAGGAAAGCTGATATATATTGAAGTTCCATTAGGAATATATCTAAACAACATTACTGAAATATTTCAAATATTTATATATTTATATGTAAATTTTAAGCCAAACTTTATATTTAATTACCATAATATATATTTCAAATAATTTAATTTAATAAATAGTATTTTACTGAAAAGTTTATCAAATAAGTTACAACTAATAAAATATAAAAACAATATTCATATAAATACCAATTTACATATTTTTTTCATATCCTCCACACTAAACTATAATGAATTACAATTTAAAAAAACACTGAAAATCATAATTACTGGATATACCTAACTGAGAAAAAAATTTGATAAAATAGTTTTGTCTAGCTCCATATCATAGCAACTATCCTATAACAGATTATATATATTGAATCAACAGAGCATATATCCATCCTACTAAATTCATCCTACTTCTATAAAAATTTGTTTTTTAAAGTATGCGGGTGGCTATTTAATTATTAATTTGTATTAAAAAACTGTTTTCTTTATTATGTGAGTGGCATTTTTATTATAAAGGTCTCATTCAAGCTTCATCTTTAAATAACTTTTTTAAAAATATTTAGAGTAAAATATTTAGAGTTTATGTTATATTTAACATAATGGGAAATTCAATTATTTTAAAGAGATTTTTCTCATTGTTCTAAAATCTGTGATTGGTTATTTTTTATTGTCAAGAGTGGGCAAGGATGTCATGACAGTGGATTTGATTGTGGCATGGATCCATATCCATTTTGCAACTCAAATCAACACTGCAATGACGTTCATGTGGGACAAGACATTGAGGTTATGAGGTCTTTGTTGTAGTTTTTGTTCATCCACATTGCAAATTGCATTAGACATAAGAACATATAAAGATGACATACTCAAATCCCTGGAAGAAAAGGTGGCCAAAATTGGACCCTGTCTTTGTAAGCATCTTATTTATCATTGCTAGAAAAAATACATAAAACCTATGGGAGCAGTGGTTACGAATAATATGTTTGGAAAGAATATTAAAATGAATATCAATTTATTGTTGTTTAATGCTTCGTGCATAAAAGGTAAGATAGGTAGTGGTCATGGGTTTTTTTTGAGGTACGACTACTGATTTACACTCTTTCGTTTTACAAAATTATGTTTTACCAACAACAACAAAAAAAAAAAAAAAACATCCCTTCTGACATAACTTGCATCTTGGGGCAATTGTTGTATGCACTGTTTTTCTTTTTGTTCGCTAACAGGATCTCCTATTAGATCAACTCTTAAATCTTGAAGACTCAACAAAGTACAATACCACCTTTTGACACTATGGATAAATGGGAATAAATAGGAATATATTTATGAATGATAATTAATAGACCCTTCTTTCAAATTTAGGAGGGGATGAAGATGAAATCCACAAATGAAATAATGTTTAATCGTGATATATTTTAAAATTAATAATATTTTTATTTTAATTTAAATATAATTTTGATAAATTATATTCATTTAAAAATGTTATAATTATATAGTTAATTCAAAATATAATTTAAATAAATAAATATAATTTATTTTTATTTATAAATGTAATATCAAAAAATAATTAAAAAAATTAATATAAAAAATTAAAATAATTAAAAAATAATAAAATTTAAAAATAGATAATAACATTTAAACTCAATAAAAAACAGGATTTACACACCACACCCTTGAAATTCTATAATATTTTGTCTTAGAAATGTATGCATATGCATTTGAAATGGTTACTGTCCCGAATAGTAATGGTTTTCTTTTGATTGAAAAATAAGTATTTGAATAAGTACTGGTGGGTATTTGGAAAATAAATAATTTATGTTTTAAAATTTATTATTAAAATTAGAAAAATATTTATTTAATTAAATTAAATTTTAATTATATTTATTTTTAATATTTATAAAATTTCAATTTCAATAGAAAATGTGACAAATCTCATTTTATTTTTTTATGCATCAATTAAATTATAATATGAATTAAATTACAATCTTTTCAATAGTAATTTTAACTTTAATTTTGATAAATATAAAAATAAATAAAAGATTACAAATACTAATTTATATATTTTTTATATATCCTCCACACTGGTATTAGAGTGAATTCACAATTATAAAGACGTTGAAAATTATGTAAAATTAACATTGTTCAGCTCCATATCATAGCAGCTATTCTGTTACATGATATATTTATGTTTCTTAACAGACTATATCAATCAACCTTCGTCCACACCATGCTTTCATTTCCTGTAAGTCTCATGTATTTATAGCAAGTAAACTAAAGTAAAGTAAAATAACGTGATTTCCACGGTGGTGAGGAACGAGTGTGGAAATTTCAGGAAGTCTTTTGCGTGCTTTCGCAAGGCACTTTTAAGTGCGTGTCGACTTCGTTGTGGACAAATTTGTTGCGTGGTTTGCACATTATTTCGACAGCAGCTTTAGTAATTGCGCCACTTTTCTCGTGTGTTGTCCCCCGAAATTGTCGGTGATCACCATCTTATCCCTAGTTTTTGTCCCATTGGATTTTATCTTTAACGTAATGTATTGTATGTTGAAGATTAAGCAAGGTGCTTCTAAATTATTTTGTCACTTTCTTTTGTGTTATTGTTATCTCTTGGTCAATGTATTTGGTTGGATTCATATCCACATTCTTCTCTTGATCAATGTATTTCGCTGGAAGCATTTTTTTTAATAATTCATATGTTAGATGGTGGTGCTTGATCTTAATTTAATGTTCAATTTTTGACAAGGGAAGTGAAGGGGGTGAGGGAGGGGGCGCAGGGGTAGCGTCGAGGTGATAGAAGAATGCCTCCCACTAAAGTTGACAAGAGAGGCAAAATTTTGTTAAAAATGTATTGTAAAATATTGTAATTTCATAGTAAATTTGGTCAATTTACTATTAGGTTACAGATATAACGATAAAAATTATGTTTATATATTTTTTCCTTAATATGTAACCCTCCTTTGATATAAGGGCATTGTAATCATGTCGACATACAATGTGTGTAATTGAAGAGGTTATTGCAAGTTTTCTTTTTTATTTGTTGGACTGAATAATAAGGAGGAGTTGTTTCTATGTGGGCATAGCCCATACTGGATGAACCATGTTAAATCTTTGTTTCTATTGTGTTGTGTTTCCTACATTTTGTTTATGTTTTTAATTCATTAATATTGCTCTATGTTCTATATTTCTAACAACTGGTATTAGACTCAAAGGTCACAAATCTAATAGTAAAAATTATGTTTGTGCATTTTTACCATAATATGTAACCCTCCTTTGATATAAGGGCATTGTAATCATGATGATCTGTGTGTGTGAGTGAAGAGGATATTGCAGTGGATGTATTGCAAGTTTTTCTTTTCATTTGTTGGACTGAATAACAAGAATTGGTGGTTTCTAAGTGGGCATAGCCTATACTGGATGAACCACGTTAAATCTATATTCCTATTATGTTGTATTTTTTATATTTTATTTATGTCTTTAATTTATTAATATTTATGTATGTTATATATTCCTAACAACTAGTATCAGAGCCAAAAGTTTATTTGGCAGATAAACTCATAGGGAAAGATGATCCCTAATTCGAGTGGAAGCAATGGTAGAAGAAGGAAAGTTTAAGGTCGAGAAGTTCAATGGCTAAAACTACTAGCTATGGAAGATGTAGATGAAGGACTTCTATATCAGAATAAATTTTTTTTACCATTGAGTGGAATAGCAAAGACACTGATGACTATGAAGTATGAAGATTGGGAAGATCTTGATAAAAAGGCACTAGGAACAATACGACTATGCCTCGAAACATCAATAGATTTTAATATTTGAAAATAAAAAACAACGGATGTGATAAAGATATTAGATAGTGTATGAAAAACCTTCAGCGTTCAACAAGGTATTTCTTATGAACAATTTATTTAATCTAAAAATGTTAGAAGGTGGGTCTATCGCTGATCATTTAAACGAATTTACCACGATCACAAATCAGTTAAGCTTTGTGCGAGTAAATTTTGATGATGAGGTTAGGGCTCTTTTGATTCAATGCTCATTGCCAGAAAGCTATAATGGCATGGTCATAACTATGAGCAATTTCATCTCTAGTTCAAACACTTTAAAGTTTGATGATGTTATTGTTGTTATTCTTAGTGAAAAAATGCGATAAAAAATCACAGGTGAGACACTAGGTAATGCTTTGACTATGGAAAACAGGAGAAGATAAAAGGATAGAGGAAAGGGCATAAGAAATTGTAAAAAGTCTAAGAAGGGTAAATCCGAATCTAGATGAACATTGGTGTGCTGGATTTACAAGAAGAAATGATATCTAAAGAAAGATTATTGGTTTTGAAAAGAAAAATAAGGAGATGGACAAAAAAATAAAAATTAGGAAGCAAATATAATAGGGGATGTGTTACAAGACTTTTTAATCATTTGTTTAGATAACATTAATGATTCTTAAGTGTTAGATTCAATGGCTTCATTTCATGCTACACCCCATAAGAAATATTTTTATAACTATGTTCAAGGTGATTTTGGATAGAGTTATTTGGGTGATAGTGAACCCTATAAAATTGTAAGAAATGATAAGATACAAATAAAATTAAAGAATGGAAACAAATGGTTGTTGAAAGAGATGAGGTATATTTCTGAGTTGAGAAGAAATCTAATTTCAATAGAGCAGTTGGGAATGGAGCGCTGCAATTATATTTACAAAAAATTCATGGAAGGTCACTAAAGGATCACTAGTAATAACAAAAAGAGAGAAGGTAGGTACATTATATTTATCTAATGGTAATGTTGACTCTTCTATTGTTTTAGTTTCTACAGAAGTAGATAAAAATTATGGCACTACAGACTTGGGCACATGAGTGAGAAGGGGATGCAAGTTCTCCACTCAGAATTTATTTCTAGATTTGAAGAAGGTGGATTTGGATTTCTGTGTGCACTGTGTGTATGGAAAACAAAAGAGAGTCAATATTTTTAAAGTTGGGAAGACAAAGATGAAAAGTTAGATCATGCCCATACAATTGTATAGGAACTCGTTTAGGTATCATCCCTTGATGGCTCTTCTTATTATGTTATTTTTATTGATGATGCAACTAAAACAATTGGGTTTATTGCATATAAAAAAAATTGATGTTTTTGATACTTCTAAGAAATGGAAAGCTATAAAACATCTAAAATTTGTAGAGGAACTCCTATTTTTTAAATTAAATAGAGTAGATAGACGATCATACAGCTCACCACCTTTTTTAGCAGCGTTTAATATTTTTTGTAACACTTTGGTGAATATATATATAAGGTCTTCTAGTTTGTGACCTGTATTTTTCCATATTTTTTCAATGAATACATTTTTTAATGAATTTTATAAGTAAACAAGATCCTGACAACTGAAAAAATGGATAACTGGCCATGTGGCCCCCCATAACTACCTAAAAAAATATTATTATTTTTTAAATGTGTGTAAAATTAGGCCTAGTTTGTGAGCATATAACTTGTTTTGTATTTGGATTAATGAAAAATAAATTACATGAACATGTATAGGCATGTATATTTGTGGCATGTAGTGACCTAAAAAAGGTATAGTTAAATTAGTCTAAAAATTATATTTTTGGAAAGAGGAGAGGGTGCTCATTGTGATGGTAGTAAGTTTTTGAATTTTATCATTGAAATTCATAGTGTATTTGACGGTTGAAGTTGAATTTTGTCATTTTCTATCAAAAGTCTTAGACTCAGTTATAGATTGATAGATCCAAGCCTTTGGCTTAGGAATCCAAGCTATTCTAAAGTCAAAATTCTTGGTGTTTGAATTCAAATTCAAATATTGTGATCGTGTTAATAATGCAATCATGTTATATCTTCATAACACCCAAAAGTAAAAATTTGCTCTTGAGCTCAAATTTTATATATGTTCTTGAGCTCCCTAATAGTGGTGTTCTTTCATGTGATATGAAAAAGGTCTGTAACCCTAGATATTGAATTAAGGTGTCGTGGTATCACATTAGAATTCAAAAAAATTATAGGCATTTTAATATGTTGACTTAACTACTTATAATTACTTGGTTTTAAGGTGTAACTCACTATACATTTTAAAATATAATTGATTTTATCATGAGAGGTCATAAAATGCATTTTTTAAACCTATGGCCAAAGCTTAGCCTTTGGAGTACCAATCTAGCTATGCATATAAAGTAAATTGGGGCTATTTTGAGCTCTTTCAACCTCATTACATGATTGTAGAATGTGATTTGGGGGTTGATCAAATCCAATTTAATCATCTCTATTGAAGTAAAGAAACATTATTTAAATACAATTTTTACATGTATAAAATGTGGTTTTGAGCTCAATAAACTTGAATGTCATCGGCTAATGAATGTAAATGTTGATTAGTTCAATTAAGGAGGTAATTAGTGTCGAAATGAGCCACATGAACCTATTTTAAATTATATATGATGAGATTTGAATTGAAATTAACCCTAATGTCATGTCATATATAATTAACCCAAGAGTTAATTCATTTAATCAAGGAAGCATTTGAGGCCAATTTTAACCCCTTCAAGAGCAAGATATGATTTCGGGCAAAATTAAGTTTAGTTCTATCATGAATTGATCCAATTAGTCAATTTATATAATTAGGGGCATGTTTTGGGCAAAATTGAGCCCTTAAACTAAATTTATGGCTCAATAAATTATATAATTTATGCAACATGTATGTCTTAACTAACCCTACTTTTACTATAAATGCAAACATGAAGGCAATTATCATAAATAGGTTCAATCAGCACAAATTATCTTCAATTAACATAGCGATTAGACCCTATATCCTATACCTTAAACCCTAAAGCCTATACCATTTACCTTAAACCCTAAGCCATAAGCCCTGAACCCAAACCCTTTAAATTATATACCCTAAACCTTAAATCAATAAATTTATCCCTAATTAACATCCTTTATAGTAATAATTAGGTTCATAGGGATCAACTTGGTCAAAATTACATCACTCTGTATCATAATTGACTAATTGACTTAATCTGTGATGATGTAGGGGCTAATTGAGCCTAAAATCACATTCTTTACTCATAGATCTAGGTTCAAGGAGATCAAGTTTTTCCTAATTCCATTCATGATTGTACCATATATACCCTAAAACCTATGCCCTAATCCCTAAATTTTCTTACCCCTAAACTCTAAACCATAAATATAAACTCTTGAACCTTGAACCAATCATTTTAGCCCAAATTAACATCGTTTAGACTAAGAATTAAGTTCACAGAGATCAATTTGGCCTAAATCACATGATTAATTGCCCTATTTGACCAATTCACTCAATCTACACGATGACATAAGGTATGTTGACAACACAAAAACACATTCTATATTCACAAATAG
Source organism: Torreya grandis (assembly GCA_037957365.1). Lineage (NCBI taxonomy): Eukaryota > Viridiplantae > Streptophyta > Pinopsida > Cupressales > Taxaceae > Torreya > Torreya grandis. The sequence goes on along the minus strand of JARHVA010001853.1, from coordinate 2,701,029 downwards.
GTTTAAGAGATTCAAACTGTCCTCAATTATCTTTGTGATTGGATCATTTGTACCTTAAACCCTAAACCTTACAAGTCTTGAACCCAAAGCCATAAGCCATAAACCCTATACTCTATATTTTGAACCCTAAACCAATTATTTTAGCACTAATTAACATCATTTAGAGTAATAATTAGGTAGACATTACTTAATTTGACCCAAATCACATTGCTCATTGTCTCAATGGACTAATTGGCTCAATCAATGATGATGTGGGGGATAATTGAGCCCAAAAATAGATTTTACCCTATGTAAACCCTATATATAACCCTAAACACTAAACCATAACCCTACACCCTATAGCCTAAATTATAAACCATAATTTCCATATTTATCAATCAATTTATCCCTAATGAACGTCATTTGTAGTAAGAATTAGGTTCACATGATAAAGAGTGATTAGACCTTATATACACCCTTAAACCTAAACTTTAATCCCTAAACCCTAAGCCTTAAAAAATAAATTGTAAGCCTTATGCCCAAATGCCCTAATTCCTAATCCCTAAACCTTATGCCCTAATCCCTAATCTATATTAAGAATAATGTGATCGTGTTGTACAATAATGCGATCACATTATTCTTGATATAGACAAAACTCACTTTTGAACATCTCTTTTAACCCAAATTGAGAATGTTATCCCTACAAGCATTCTCTACATATTATTGTGAGACATGTGTACTTCTTTGACCCCACGTTTGAAAAATTCTCAATTATCCAATGGGTGATAGATCACATTCGAGGAAGAGGAAGAATTTGAAGAACAAAACACTAGAGGAATTAGAAGAGTTGAGAGAGAAACACAAGATCTAAATGCAAAATTATTGTTTAAGACAAGATACAAACTCTAATCCTTATGAACCAAATGTCATAGAGAATGAGTCAATTGATAATAATGAAATAAATAATAACAAAATTGACCATAATGAGTTGAATAATGATGAAATTGACTATAATGAAATGAATAATAATGAAATTGACAATAATGAATTAGATAATGTTGGAAGTTTACATTCAAAGTTTCAAGTTTTGTATTTTGTTGATAATGAGTCTATGTATGATGATTTACCCCCCATAAAAGAAATAAATCTGGTGGAAAAAAATAATGATAAAATTAAAAATAAAAAAAAATTCATGGAAATATATAATGAATAAAATGTCATTGCACCTATAAACAATGAAAGTCATAATGATTCTAAAACACCCTCTCAGCATATTCCACCATTAATAACACCTCTAATAATTGTGCATAGAAATTATAAGTAGTTAATTGAAGTCAATGAAAATATTTTAGAACCAATAAATAACAAATTTTTCGATTGTTATTCAAAAAGATTGGCTCAATAAATTTGGGATAGTTTCTTTCATAATTTAGATTAATGTAGTCAAAGATGTCAATTATATGTTTCATTGATAAAATTGATTAAGATGAGACCTATAATGTATGAATTAGGACTAAGGACATCTAACATGAATGATCAAAATAACGAAATTGTTGAACATATACATTATGCCTATCATATTGTAGGTGCAAAATCATGCACCAAAGATTGTAATGTTGCCTGATGTATACTTAAAAAAAATTGTGCAATAATTGGCCAAACAAAAAAAAAATGAATGCTTTCAAAAACACATTGAGCACTTAATATAAACAGATAAACATTAATGAAAGCAATCGAAATATGTGAATGACTTAATGAACCTAATACCAATGATCTCTAAGCATACTCTAGTATATTTCCATAAAAGGATAAGGTTATAGCTAGTGCTCTAAAAGAGTTAGTTGCTCAATTTTAGAAAGACAATACAAGAGTTTCATCTAATACAAGAAATGTAGTGAAAAGAAGAGTTGGTTCTCATAATCGTGAATCGCATTTAAAATATTTCTTGGATATGACTCAAACATAATTGTACTCTATGTTTTTGAAAAAACATTCACAAATTTTTATTATTCAAAGTTATTTTGAGATGGCTAAACATTTTTATGTAAAAATAATTCAGACATGCACCACTTGTTGTATGTAACATGTTGAATTTTCAATGTACTACAATGTTTTTCACCATATTGACTATACTTTACATACTAACAACATTTTACAAGAGTGTGGCATTGAAGTTCTACTAAAATCAACCAGAGCATTTATTACAACTATTTTTTTTAAAAGACCGGATGGACAATTATTTTATAACAAATCATATTTAGATAGAAATTACAACATTTGTGTTGGATTGCCAAAATTAAAAAATTGTATCCATGAGGAGTGTATAAATACAATTGGACATGAATTAATTGGTTTAAACAAATATAAATCAGTGACGTATCAAGTAAAAAATAACAAAAAATCTAAAAGGTGTGAGCTTGTTACAAAAAAGATACCTATTGCCAAATTTTTGGTCAAATTCAGAGAGAAATTTATTTGAGTATGCAAGGCACATAGACAAGACTAGATGGTTGGATAAACATTTCAAGATAAGAAACAATACACTCCCACTTGGTTCAATTGTTTTAGTAATTGACTTTGTTGAAAATTACACATTCAAACTACAAATGGAAGTTCAATCACAGTATTACAGCTCATGACATGTTGTGCATATAGCATTTGGGTCAAAGCATAATAGTGTGTCCCATTTTTTTGGCATAAAGAGGCCACATACACTTTCATCTTCTCCTCAAAATATCTTGAGTTTGGGTCATTTAAATTAATCAAACAATATGTTTTAGACTATATCTACAAATATGTAGTGCATATATATTTTTTCTTTTTTTTAAAAAATCGTTAAGTATTTTTTAGGATTTATTTTTTAATAATTAAGTGGAGTATGTATTAGGTGGAGTATTGCTTCCTATAAGTTTAGAAGCTTCTCAGAAAAATTAAATAATAATAATAATAATAATAATAATAATAATATAATTATTTTTAGATTTTTATATTTATAATTTTTAATATATTCAATAAAAAAAATTATAAATTTAAATTCTGATATTGAAATTGTGAAATTTATTTTATAAAAAATAAAAAATATCATGTCATTCATGTGAAGTCAATATCAACAAACAAAGCAAAGATGTGATTCATGTGGAGTGAATTTCCAGGAACAACATAGTGTAGATAACTATCGATATCCATGTGCTGGGAAGATGGTATTGTGGAAAAGTGGGGCATTCTAGAAGTTCCTACTCTACCCTAAACACGCGTCACTTTCTCCATCTCTATTAATGGACACTTCCCATTCTTCAATCCACAAATACATTTTGACAATCTTCTAATAAGTAGTTGTGGATTGATCATGTGTATATCTTAGTATAAAGTTATTTAATTCTTTTCTTCCTCTCATAATTTATTCTACATGACTCACAATATTTTAAAATATATAGTTTTATTTATTTTTCATTGTCTTCTGCTTTGCATGCAAATTTGAAAAATGTTTGCAGCTCGTTGCATGCAAATATATAGTTTTATTTATTTTTCATTGTCTCTTGGTTGCATGGTTCCTCCATCATTATACGTGTCAGGAGGCATTTTGCTTGCAATACTAGCCTGAATTTTAATGAATAGGATCTTATCCAAGGCACGTACATTGCATCTGACAAGTAAATAATAGTTTTGTGAAATCAATAATAATTTTGTCAGAAAATATGAGCAAAGTTGATATATATTGAAGTTCCATTAGGAATATATCTAAACAACATTAATGAAATATTTCAAATATTTATATATTTATATGTAAATTTTAAGCCAAACTTTATATTTAATTATCATAATATATATTTCAAACAATATAATCTAACAAATAGTTTTTTACTGAAAATCTTATCAAATAAATTACAACTAATAAAATATAAAAACAATATTCATATAAATACCAATTTACATATTTTTTTCATATCCTCCACACTAATACTATAATGAAATACAATTTAAAAAAAATTGAAAATCATAATTACTAAATATACCTAACTGAGAAAAAAAATCCGATAAAATAGTTTTGTCTAGCTCTATATCATAGCAGCTATCCTATAACAGATTATATATATTGAATCAACAGAGTATATATCCATCCTACTTCTATAAAAATCTGTTTTTTAAAGTATGTGGGTGGCTATTTAATTATTAATTTGTATAAAAAAACTGTTTTCTTTATTATGTGGGTGGCATTTTTATTATAAAGGTCTCATTCAAGCTTCATCTTTAAATAACTTTTTTAAAAATATGTAGAGTAAAATATTTAGAGTCTATGTTATATTTAACATAATTGGAAATTCAATTATTTTAAAGAGATTTTTCTCACTGTTCTAAGTGATTGTAAAATACATATTTAATATAGACCGAACAAAGTTTTACTTGTAGAGACTACTTATTTTGCAATTTTCTTCACCTCTTCTTTATTATCCACTAAAATTGTGAGGCATATTGTGGCCTACATTCACATAATGAGAAGAACCTCCTGCAGCAAATTACTTCCTACAACAGATTTAATCGAAATATGTGAAAATAAAATAACTCTTACGAATAACAGAAACACATAAAGCTTATATTGATCACAGGCCACTTTGAGGGGGCAACCTCCTTTGAGCAAGCTCAATACAATAAATTCGTGGATGCCTTCATTGGGCCTCAACACTTACTTATATACTAACTCTATTCTAACAACTACTACTTCCCTTGTATGTGGGATAATTCAAATATGCTCTAAGGGACGACTTACAAAGCATATGCATCCATAGCAATTATTACACTAATACTGCAAAGAGAAGGGTAAGGCATGGGTTCCTAACATCCCCTCCCCCTTAGAAAAAGCTTTGCCCTCAAAGCTTCAGATGTCAGAATTGTTGTTGAATCTGGAAGAGTGGTTCCCATGTTGCATCTTCTGGTTGCATGCCGTGCCATTTGATTAAGATCTCTGTGATGGAGCGGGATCGAAGTTGGCGGGTGCGCCTGTCCAAGATTGTTTCCAACTTGAGAAGGATGGAGCCTTCATTATCAAGTGTTGGTAAAATTGTCTACACTCGGATGTTGGATCCAAGAACTTGCTTCAAATAGGAGACATGAAAGACAGAATGAACTTGGGAAAAAGGTGGAAGCTCTAACTTGTAAGCAACTAACCCAATCTTCTGGACAACCTTATATGGCCCATAAAACTTTGGAGCAAGATTTTCGCACCCTTTTAGTTTCAGTGATGATTGCTTGTATGGCTGCAAATGAAGAAAGACCATATCACCAGGTTGAAAGGTACGCTTAGAGCGGTGCTGATCAGCCTGCTACTTCATTTGATTTTGTGCCATGTGGAGATTATCCCGCAAGGTGCAGAGAATTTGATCCTGATCTCAGAGAATAGTGTCAACTGCCTGAACTGGTGAGCTGCCAGGATTATATGGAAGAAGTGGTGGCGGTGCTTGACCATAAACTGCTTCATAGGGAGTCATTTTGGTAAAAGTGTGGTATGAGGTATTGTACCACCATTTAGCTAGGGGAAGCCATTTGGCCCATTGATGTTGTTGTTCTGAAGCAAAGTAATGAAGGAAGGTCTCCAAGCATTTGTTGACTATTTCTGTCTAGCCATCTGTTTGTGGGTGGTACCTAGAGCTCATTCTCAATTGTGTGTCTGTGTAATGAAATAGTTTCATCCAAAAATGGCTGGTGAAAGTGGCATCACGATTTGAGACAATTGAAGAAGGAATGCCATGAAGATGGAAGATCTGATCCAAGAAAACCTGTGCAACTGTGGAGGCTATGTATAGGTGGCTAAGTGCACAAAAATGACTATATTTGGAGAGGTGGTCGACTACAACTAGGATCACTGTCTTTCCCCCAGATTTAGCAAGCCCCTCAATGAAATCCATGGAAATATCTATCCAGATCCTAGTAGGAATGGGCAAAGGCTTGAGCAAATCGGGAGTCAATGTGGTTTCACATTTGTTTCATTGGCAGGTATCACATTCGGCCACCATCTGTTTAATTTCGGCTTTCATGCCTTTCCAAAATAAGTGTCGACGTGCCCGCTCATAGATTTTGAGAAATCCTGAGTGCCCTGCTGAGGGGGAAGCATGGATTTCATAGAAGATGGCTTGATGCAGGTCTGTACTTTGGGAAAGCACCAAACGACCCTTATATCACAAAGTAGCACCATCCCATGAATAATGTGGTACTACAGAAGGGTTAGTGGCCAATTGATGAATGAGGTGGCATAAGGAGGGATCATTTGCATACCCTTGTTGGACAGATTCTAACCAGTTCAGAATGGGCATGGAGATGGTAGAGAGGGATGACTAGTCCTCGAAGGTTCTTGAGAGAGCATCAGCCACAACATTGTCTTTTCCCTTCTTATAGGTGATCTCATAATCATAACCCATGAGTTTGCTGACCCACTTCTGCTGAGTTGGGGATGAGACCCACTGTTCCAATAAATATTTCAAACTCCGATGATCAATTTTGATGCAAAAATGATTTTTCAATAAGTGGGGCCTCCATTTTTGTATTGCATGTAAAATTTCCATCATTTCCTTTTCATATGTAGACAAAGCTAAATTGTGGCCAGAAAGGGCTTTGCTAGTGAAGGCAATTGGTCAGCCTTCTTGGAGAAGAACAGCACCCGAGCCAAGGCCACTGGCATAACTTTTGATGGTGAAAGTTTTGGTGAAGTCTGGCAGTGCCAAAATTGGTGTTCTACACATAGCCTGTTTGAGTTTGACGAATGCCTAATCAGCTGTTGCACCCCAGGTGAAAGCATCCTTCTTCAGTAAGGAAGTCAAAGGATCCATGATCTTTCCATAATCTTTGATGAACTTGTGATAGTATCTTGTCAGGCCTAAGAAACCACGAAGGCTTTTGAGGGTGGTTGGTCGAGACCAATTCTGCATAGCACTAATTTTTTTGGGTCCACGTGAACCCCATTGGTTGAAATAATGTGCCCCAGATAGTTGATTTCCTCTTGACTGAATGAACACTTGGATTGCTTGGCACATAATTGATTGTCTACTAACAGTTGTAATGCCCTATCAATATGTTGTAGATGCTCGGCCCATGTGCGGTTGTAGATCAAAACTTTATCAAAGAAAACTAAAATAAATTGACAGAGAAAAGGCCGAAAGATTTTATTCATGAGTGCTTGAAAAGTGGAAGGGGCATTTGTAAGGCCAAATGGCATGACAAGGAACTCATAGTGACCTTCATGCGTATGGAAGGTTGTCTTGGGAACGTCATCAGGATGCACTTGAATTTGATGATAGCTAGAATGCAGATCTAATTTAGAGAAGAATTTGGTCCCATGGAGCTCATCAAGAAGCTCATCAATGACAAGAATTGGGAATTTATCCTTGATAGTGAGGTGGTTAAGGGCTCAAAAGTCAATGCAAAGGTGCCACGACCCATCTTTTTTGTGGACAAGAAGCACTGGGGAGGAATATGGGCTGGTGCTGGGGCAAATAACTCTAGACTTGAGGAGTTCCCAGACTAAGTTCTCAATTTTAGTATTTTGTAGATGGGGGTAATGGTATGGCCGGATGTTGGGTGGGATGCTTCCTAGAAGGAGAGGAATACGGTGATCTTTAGGGCATGAAGGGGGAAAACCTACTAGTTCTAAAAAAATGGTTGCATGCTTGTCGAGTATGACTTGTAAATCTGTAGGGTGGTTAGTAACAGCAGGGGGCTGGAGTTGAATGGAATGCAACTATGCAATGACCCCATGTGAGCCTTTCTTCAAAAAAAAAATCCATGTGATGAGAAATGATGATGCTAGTAGATCCTAGCAATAACCCTTTTAAGGTGTGCTTCTGACCATTATTTGTGAACTGCATCCAAAGCTCAGAGAAGTCCCATAAAATAGGTCATAATGTGCGAAGCCACTATGCCCCTAAAACCGCATCACACCCTCCTAAAGGTAGGGCAAACATATCGGAGCAAAAATTATAATCACCCATTGCAATACGCACATTTTGACACTTCTCTTTACATGGCAATGTGCCCCCATTAGCAATCATGACTTCAAAGCTAGAACAAGGGTATACAAAGTAGTCTGTTGCCTTAACAATGCGAGGATCGATGAAATTATGAGTACTGCCTGAGTTAATGAGGATTGTGAGAGGGATCTTTTTGAAGCACCCTTTGACCTTCATGGTTTGGGGAGTGGTGACACCTGATAGTGCATGCACTGAGATCTCAGGTTGAGTGTCTTGAACCACTGGGTCCTCTTCAGTGCTGGGTTCTTCTTGAGCATCTTTAAATTTTGGAATATCAAGCTCGTTGTCCTGCTCTGGTGGTGACTCCACATCTATCAAGTAAAGTTTTTTTTGGATGCACCTGTGACCCCTAACCCATTTGTCATCATAGTTGTAACATAATCCCTTCTCTTTGAGAGCCCACATCTCTGCCTCAGTCAGGCGCTTGATTGGTGTGGTTATGGTTGTTTGCTAATTCATTGTGTTCTTTGCTGGTGAAAAGGTGGGAGGTCGACGCTGTGTGGAGAGTTTGTGTTCTGCTAACTTAGCCAGACCCAAAGCATCCATCATATTTTTAGGTCAAAACATTTTTACCTCCGAGTGGATCGGCTCTTTGAGGCCACTAACAAAGCAACTTTTGAAGAAATCATCTGACAACCCTTCAATGTGATTAGCAAGTTTTTGAAATTCAATCTGATATTCATGAACAGTATCTATTTGACGGAGTTTGGTGAGAGCTCTTGTGAAATCCTTGAATGTCGAGGGGCCAAACCTGCCCAAAATTAAGAATGCAAAATTTGATTAATCGGGTTCATCATTTGACTTGAGATACCAATGGTACCACTGAAGTGCTTCTTGTTCCAGATGAAAGGAAGCAATTGGGACTTTGTTTGCAGAATAAGTATTGTGGAGGTTGAAGACTTTTTCAGCTTGATATATCCATCTTGTAGGATCTGTACCATTGAATCATGAAAAGTCTAGTTTAGGTCCACGTGAGAAGTTAGAAGCAAAGGAGCGATGCTCCGAAGAAGACTCCTCCTTCTGCACTCTATTGAGCAAGATGTTATTCTATTGATTCAAGCGACGCACCATATCGCTTAACTCTGTAACCTGAGATTTCAATGTGGTGATTTCTTTCTCCATGATTTTTGTGCCTGCACAAGTGGTGACCATAACCAGTTGTTAATAGCCAGGGATCCTTCGCGTTCCCTGTTGACCATGATTTTTTTTACTATTGCTTCAGAAATAGATTGTCTGTAACTGTGTGTTTGGAAATATCTTCAACTGTGGATATTATGTTGTTTGCTCTCTGAACCTGATAAGTTGGATATGGACCCCAAGTTTGTTTGGCTAACTAAAGGATTTTTTAGAATTCTCTCTGGCCACCAAAGCTATTTGATCGAGTACTACTCTCCAAAAAATTTTGGCCACAGGTTTACCCCTTAACGACAGCTTTTGGTTTACCTCACGGGTGGGAACTAGTCAATCAGGATGGGGCCATTGCCCTTTTCACTGGCAGGTCCTCTCAATGGTCTAGTTACTTCAGGGTTCTTGTGGTTTACCCCTTAAAAATATGTAGAGTAAAATATTTAGAGTTTATGTTATATTTAACATAATGGGAAATTCAATTATTTTAAAGAGAATTTTCTCACTGTTCTAAGTGATTGTAAAATACATATTTAATATAGATCGAACAAAGTTTTACTTGTAGAGGCTACTTATTTTGCAATTTTCATCACCTCTTCTTTGTTATCCACTAAAATTGTGAAGCACATTGTGGCCTACATTCACATAATGAGAAGAACCTCCTGTAGCAGATTACTTCCTACAACAGATTTAATCGAAATATGCAAAAATAAAATAACTCTTACGAATAAAAAAAACACAGAAAACTTATATTGATCGTAGGCCACTTCAAGGGGGCAACCTCCTTTGAGCAAGCTCAATACAATAAATTTGTGGATGCCTTCATTGGGCCTCAACACTTACTTATATACTAACTCCATTCTAACAACTACTACTTCCCTTGTATGTGGGATAATTCAAATATGCTCTAAGGGATGACTTACAAAGCATATGCATCCATAGCAATTATTACACTAATACTGCAAAGAGAAGGGAAAGGCACGGGTTCCTCACACATAACCATAATATTATCTTATATATTTTCATTGTCTACATAATATTTATGAAATGAGTAAAACCTATATATAATATAATATGAAAAAATAAAAAAAGAGAGAAGAAATTTAAAAAAAAAAGTTTATCAAAATTTTAAACCAAATGCAACTAGCAGTTATAAAGCTGAACTCTAACATTCTTTAGCATCATTTGAGCAACTGCCAAATAGAGCTTCTCATCTTACCTATTGTATACTTTATTATCAATAAATGAGACTTGCGACTAAACTTAGGACTTGGAATAAAAATGGAAATGTACCAAACAAGAATAAGACAGATTAGCATTGGATTTCACAACTCACTGATCTCACCGGTGATAGTCAAAGTAGGGGGCACATTTGTCATGCAAAGTATTTGGAAGGCTTGAGAAAAGCTCAAACCCCACCTTATTTAGGTGGGGAATGGATTTAGCAGCGGTCTTTCTCTAAACTCCCATTCATTATAGTGGTCTCCCTAACTGAACTTCCATAATGTTCCCTTTGCCATGGTCGCTTAGATAAAAAGATTGAGGCTATTTAAGAAAGGCATCCTCACGGTTGGTGATCTATTTTGTAATAAATCTAGGAACTGGCTTCCTTAGCCCAGGTTAAATTCCAAGTTCCATCTTAATAAGGAAGATCCAAAATCTATTTATGAATTACAGAGTTCCATACTTCATGAATACTTGCACAAGATTAGATTTTTCTCTCTCACACCATGGTGGAAGGACTAACCCTAGCCTAAAACCATGTCATTCCATCAATACTCTCTTCGATTGGGTTACAATTTGTTGGTTTCTCAACATATTGACACTAGTGCTCTTAACCACTGGTGGTCTCTCTAATCCCTCCATTGGATTTGGGCCTAAAGATTTGATAACAATTTGGCAGGTTGTATTGAGCCCAAAAAATCCCACTTCCTTTTGTGTATTTTATACAAGGGTCTACCCATGGGGAATAGGGTCAAGCACATGGGGGTGTTAAATCTTACTTGCTCGACATGTCATCACCTAGAAACTATCAAGCATCTCTTTTGGTTTTGCCCTCATGCCCAATCAACCTGAAGATGGATCCATATTCAAATCCTTCATGATTGAAATGTTCACTTGGAAAATGGCTCTCCTGAGGGAATCTGCCATGTTACCTACAATATATAACATATTATAGAAAAAATTTCATACAGATATTCTTTTTTAGATTTGAAAAACTAGAAATCAATCATGTTTTAATAGTGACATTATGGGAAAAAAATCCTGTAACTAATAAAGTTGCTATAATTGTTAATATTACCCTTTAAATTCAAAGTCAAACGGATAAGGTCCAGCTTGAGCTTCATCATCTATAGCTCCTCCTTAACCATTAGGGGAATGCTCCTTGTGCAATCAACCATGAGCCAGTTGTGATAGGATCTTGCTCCACCAATTAGAGCACATATGATTACTTATTGTATTAGCAACTAAACACAGAATTTAACCAGAATGATAAGTAACTAGAAATATGAAACAACACAGGAATATGAGAGACAATACACAATTGTATTAATAATCGCTCAGAAGAAAATACAATAAATAAGATGCCACTTCTTCTTCCACCTCAAAGGCTTGCCACACCTCAAGACCTTCTTCCCTCTCTCTCATGGTCACAACAATCAACTCCAATACAGAACTGATGTTCACCTCCACCAGTCAAAAATGATGATGCCAGTACACCAAGTACACAACCGTACTCCAAGTAGATCTCCTACTCTCTGCTGCTACCTGCAAATCACTAGACCTTACTCACCATTGTAGATCTCCAAAAGAAGCCATGCACACCTGCTGACCAAGATCATACATATACGAAGAACCCTTTTGATTCTCCAAACCAACACCCACACTTGGTACTGTGGCACTAGGAGGAACACACCATTGCTCTCCTCTTTCTAAAGGAGCTTATTTTGCTCTCTTACTCTCTAGCACTAATTTACAATACAACCCATGAGTCTATTATATAGATCTCATGCATACAATAATTAAACTATCTTAATTACAATAATTAGATGCACAACTCAAGACTACAACTAGCCTTTAACATGCAAACTAACAGTCCAAAAATAGACTCTATGGAATCAACATGCAAACTGCATGTTCACGCACACAGGCTGCCGACGTCGGCTCCTCCCTGACCGATGTCGATCGACTAGTAACCGATGTCAGTTGCTTCTTCACTGCTATCTGACCGACGTTGGTTGATCAGACTGACGTTGGTTGCCTTGCAACTCATTCTGCAACTCTTTGCAACCTCTGCAACCTCCGTAACTCTTCCTATTCGCATCCTGGTGAAGCTTTTAGCTCCACAACCTAACAATCTCCCACTTGGAGATAAATAGCTACACTTGTACCTGTACCCGTACACCATCTAATTTATTCCCTGGCTTGTATCCCTCTTCAAGATCAATCCTGAAGACCAACCACCACACATCGTGTGATGCTACACCTATCATCCAAGTAACCTGCCACATCCGAACCTACAACTCCATGTAGTGAAGACGTTGACCCTGCATAACATGTTAACCTGCTGCTAGTCCATCTCAAATACCTGAGAATCCACTGAACTGCCCTCCAGAGTTCCTTCCCCGAATTGGCTCCATACTTTCTGACAACTCCCAGTGCTTGGGAAAACTCAAGTCTACACTAGATCTCATGTGATTTCGAACCCTGTTCTAAGCTAAGTTTGAACTATCCAGCCCTTGGTGTGCTTACCGATTCTGCATCCTACATCTTGAACCCTACCAACACCATCTTCACATCAGCTCCCACTGGAGATCAACCTGTGATCTTCCATGTCTCTTATGCCAAAGATTTTTTTTGCTCCAAATTCCTCATGACATGCCACTAAACTAACCTTACATTTAGCTCAGCAAAACCCTGTATGTACAAACTTGCTAGCAAATCACCCACATATAGTAACTAGATAATGTCGCGACTCATCATCCACCTGGTAAGACAAACACAATAGTTACACTGACATTGACTAAAGTCCTGCTTTGTCAAAACTTGTACCACTGTCCTACAGCTTCCTCAAGACCATATACCTTGGCCTTCCGTCTCACGTATCCATCCACTCTCTTCTTTAACTTGGGAATCCATCCGTCATCTAGTGCTTTCTTTCAGCTGACAACTCCACCAACAAAATCATGTTTGGTTCTTCTCCAAGGACTCACTCCTCATCCATGCCAAGCTCCCACTGTATCTGGATTCTACCTGCATTGCCTCTTCACGTCTTCCTAGTTCTCGACCATCAATAAGTAATATAAAGAAGGTGAACAATGAATATGAGGTTCACTTACCCTTTCAGTCCTCGATATGAGCGTTTGAGACCTGTTGACAGCTTGCTGTCCGCCCACCATCCGTTCTAGTGACCGATCTCGGCCATCTCCCAGTCTGCATCCGACCGATGTCAGTTCCCTACACTGACCCTGACTGCTGACATTGTTTCCCTGGCCAACGCCAGTATCCCTTCTACCGACGTCGGTTCCTATATGATCGATGTCGGTCTTCCTATTGCCAATGTCGATTACTGTCTGACTGATGCCGATACCTGTGTTCACCTGTGAGTGATAACTTTTTACCCACGAGCTCTCCATGGATCAAAACCCTATTTAAATCAACACAGCCCTGCTCAAAATAATTCAGTCCCCTCAGCTGATCTCTATCTGTCATCTCCTCCATGAACACCAAGGCTTTCTAGTTCTTAAGTTTGTCAAAGACATCTGACCTCCACTTAAAAACTTGCATTCCCCTCCTACATATGTGACCAAGCCTACAAAGCCACATCTCTGCAACAGAAGGTGAATCAGTAATACAAGTAGATAGATAAAAGATACCTACTTTCTTACCACCATCTAATTCAAGTGCATCCATTGTGAGAGTTACTGTGCATCTCTCATCACCCAACTTTCTTGAAGAAATTAGACTCATCTCCAAGACTGGTACCTGCATGACCTCCTTCAACACCTGTGTGTTATCTGTCTGCAATTTTAGCTTCACTTCCCCTTCATCAATAATCTAAAAAGGCTCACCAACCCCTAAATAAATCTCTCCAAAGTCTCCAAAGACATACCCATGAAAAGATGCTCTATTTCGGGTTGCATGGAAAGAGGCAAAAGAATCTGTAAACAAAGATTCTACTTTATCCAGAGCAACCTGTGCAACGACCCCTGCAACATCTACTTCTACATGCTGATCTTCTACCGACCAACAATCTTCCTTTACCTGCTTCTTCTTTCCATCAATCAGACCATTCATGCTATTCAGTTTCTCCATTCGTAGCTTACTTTCTTCTGCCATTGCTATACTCTCACTCAATTTGAAACCCCTGAGAGTGACCTGCAATCAACAAACACTACCAAATCTGAACCACCTATTAGTCAACCCAACCAAAAGCTCTGATACCACTTGATAGGATCTTGCTCCACCAATTAGAGCACATATGATTACTTCTTGTATTAGCAACTAAACATGAAATTTAACCAAAATGATAAGTAACTAGAAATATGAAACAACACAGGAATATGAGAGACAATACACAATTGTATTAATAATCACTCAGAAAAAAATACAATAAATAAGATGCCACTTCTTCTTCCACCTCAAAGGCTTGCCACACCTCAAGACCTTCTTCCCTCTCTCTCATGGTCACAACAATCAACTCCAATACAGAATTGATGTTCACCTCCACTAGTCAAAAATGACGCTGCTAGTACACCAAGTACACAACCGTACTCCAAGTAGATCTCCTGCTCTCTGCTGCTACTTGCAAATCACTAGACCTTACTCACCATTGTAGATCTCCAAAAGAAGCCATGCACACCTGCTGACCAAGATCATACATATACGAAGAGCCCTTCTAATTCTCCAAACCAACACCCACACTTGGTACTATGGCACTAGGAGGAACACACCATTACTCTCCTCTTTCTAAAGGAGCTTATTTTTCTCTCTTACTCTCTCGCACTAATTTACAATACAGCCCATGAGTCTATTATATAGATCTCATGCATACAATAATTAGACTATCTTAATTACAATAATTAGATGCGCAACTCAAGACTACAACTAGCCTTTAACATGCAAACTAACAGTCCAAAAATAGACTCTCTAGAATCAATATGCAGACTGCATGTTCACGCACACAGGTTGCCGACGTCGGCTCCTCCCTGACCGATGTCGGCCAAGTAGTAACCAATGTCAGCGACTTCTTCACTGCTATTTGACCGACGTCGGTTGCCCTGCAACTCTCTACAACCTCCGCAACCTCCGTAACTCCTCCTGTTCGCATCCTGGTGAAGCTTTTAGCTCCACAACCTAACAAGTTGATCCTCCGTCTCACCACTCTCCTAAGGCCTTTTTTGGTTAAATGTGGTTATTGGTCAGGTTGTGGACTTTTTTGGACATTGGTTTCTCCTAAGGCTCTCTTAACTTGGTTTGGCTTCTGAGATGTGAACTTTTCACCCATTTTTTGGTATGATTAGTGTTATACTATAAGTTTTTTTTTAATTAATAGAAGTGCACTTTTCAATTAAAAAATAAGATAGATTACAAAATTCATTGAACAAAATATAGAACATTAATGGAGTAAAGCAGGGGAAAATGCCATGGGAAAAAACAATGTGTTAGAAGAATAATGGTAATGTACCAAACAAATATGACATATTAGACAAGTCATTGAAAAATATATGGAAGAAAGTTATGGATTATAGCAGGTGGAAATGTCATAGGAAAAATAACAATGCATTTATGAAATTTTGATTTTTTTTTAGATTTGTGTTTTTTTCTTGTCAATTCATGTGAATGACAAAGCGTAATTACAAATTTTGACATGAAGTTATAATGCATTTATGAAATTTTAATTTTTTTAGATATGTGTTTTTTCTATCAATTTGTGTGAGCAACAAAAAGTAGGTATAAAAGTTGACCTGAAGTTGCAAGTACCTTTTTAAAGGGATTGTGTGTCATGAGTATGAGCTCCAATAAGAATCGTAAAGATTGATATTTATAATATATATAATAAAAATCATATGTATAATATAATTATATATTATATATTATATATTATATATATGAATATATATACATACACACAATTAGTTGTCCCAAAGTTGCAAATTATTCCAAAGGGGATGTAATTTCATGTTCTGGTAAAGTGGGGTTTTTAACACTAAAAGAGAGCAAATCAATAGTCATACTTTACTTGAAACCTATAGTCACTATTCTCGTATGACCTTCTGTGCACCATGTGTTAAGCAAAAATACTTTGATATTTATGGTGGAGGTGAGGGTGGAAAATGAGGTTTTGCATTCCTTCATAGAACATGGTAATGCATTGTGCAGGAAGGAGACGTTTCGTTCATGGTGAACTAGAGAACTGGTAAAGTGTTGTGGAAGGGCAAGGCCATACAGAACATGCAAGTGGTAAATATTTTAAGGTGAGTTGGGTGGTGATGGTGAGTGATATAGACATGGATCGAGTTCCTAATGAAATGAATTCAATCCACGCAACCTAGACACCTCACTCTCACACACACAAGAACTTACAATAACAAAAACTTAAGAATATTTTTATTTACTAGTTAAAAATAGAGCACATGAGATTAACATTTCAAAATCAAACACTTAGCTCGACTATAATGGTGTTCCATTTAGCAACCTAACCCTATACTTCCCAACTTACAACTCCTATGCAAGGTACTCACTCTCTATCTTCCTACCTTCAGTTGGCTATAAATTTTGACATAGTCTCCTTATCTTATTTACATCCACCCAAATGATCTACACAGTCTCATATTTATAGAGGTCTCTAAGATTATCTTCCCCCTATCCATCCAACAACATGATTACTTATAATTGATAGTTGGAGATCCAAATTTGGTTTGCCCGCTAGAATCCTAACAAATAAGTTTATTGCATTTATTATTTTCCCACCTTTAATGTTAACATAGGCTTAATTCAAAACTTGGTGATTAGGGTGACATGGCCTTCTAGTCAAATATTTTTTTTATTTTAGCATATTTGTATCCTTCCAATGTGCTCGTGTCTAAAGATCCTCTATATGTGCGCACCTTCGGTCCCATGTGTGATTCCTTCATTAATCTATGCTCTTTGCTTAGGTACCTTTGAATTCATACGCATGACTTCAACCCTAAACTTTCATGTCATTGGTCTTCACTAGGCTTGTTCGAGTCCTTTGTAAAACAATGCTTAGTCTTCAAAATGATGTAAGATAACTTCTACACTTAGATGCTCCTACATCATGCATCTCAAGTAACTAAAAAGTGTGCCTTGGCTCACAAGTGGATGTTTGTGAGATCAAGGGGCAGTTGAGTGCATACAACCAATCTTGGTAAGGTTTAACAATAAAGTGTCTTTTATTGTGTTATTCTTCTAATTGTTACTCCGTATACTCCTTGCACATCTTTTTCACAACTTTCAAATCTAATATTACCCATATTTCATCTTTTTCCTTTTCAAGCATCTACACCCTCTAATCTGGGACTTGTGCCTCCTCTTCTTCCCCTTCACCTGCCTCTCATGCCTCATGATAAACATAAAAATCTAATACATTAAAGACAAGTAATATATCCATCCCTTATGGTAGCTTGATCTCATATTCATTTGTTGAAAATTTGTGCAACAGTCTCCATAGCCCAACGTTTTCAACTTCAATTATTATAAGTTCCTCATGGAAATTTTTTTCTTTCATAAATGTACTAACACTAAGTCACTTACTTCAAATTCATTCCTCTTATGATTCTCATCTACACACCTCTTAGATACTCTACTCTAGCATTTGCTTAGGTATACATGTGTGATTCCTTCATTTATCCTTTCTCTTTGTGATCTGTAAACTGAAAAAACAAGTGTAGTACATCTGAAAAACACTTTTTCACGTTTAAGAGATCCTTTAATTTCTCACTTTTTTGTTTAATTTTGTATAAAGAAATTAAAACCATAATTTAAATGAAGATCAGAACTAGATAATAATCAGAGAAAATTAAAAGAATTCACCAGCAAATTGATAATAGAGTTCGGCTTCAATAGTCTACGTCTCCAGGTCCGTTCGAAGTGAGGACCATTCTCATTAATTTTGTGCAACAAATGGCTTCCAAAATCAATACAAGTCTTCAATTCACCTTCTATGCTCTTTGCTTTCCTGTAATTATATCTCTCAGACCTGAAAATAATGGCCCAAGGCCGTACAAAGCAATAATAAGACCCTAACCTTATTAAATCTCTTTACACAGTTGGCTTCATGTGTCTATTCAAGTATAATTTCATCCCTTTTAAACACTTCAACCTCTGTAGCTGAAGTGTTCAAATCCTTATCCTTTTGCACCAGAGGTACAGGGTTCAAAACCACCGGCCTCTTTTCTAGGCGCTTTGAAACCGCCGGTCTTCTTCCTTGGGCACCTTTGACTTTTCTTTGTCCCACATGTGTTGGGTATGACGGTTTTCAATGCTTAAATTAGACAAGTTGATCCCCTTTTCAAATGCCTAAGACTTAGGCGCTAACTTTGGCTACTGTTTAGACTTGGTCATTGCATGATTGGTGGGGTGATGAGGCAGGTGATGTGGCAGCTTGTGCAAGTTGGCCTTGGCACCTTGTTTCAAAGTGATAAACATTTGAAAATTTATCAAATAACATGTGAAATAAAAGCACCAAACCCAAATTTTTTTTCACCTAGTTATTTTTCCATGTGTCAAATGGCTATTGGTCCACTTGGCATATTTAAACAATGCCACATCACTTTTGACACCTGATTTCTTCAACTAGCTATATCTTGAGCATCCAGACTCCGTTTTTCATTCCAAAAGAAGTGGTGGAAAGCTCTCGATGAATTCTAATATGTGCAAATGATTTGAATAAAATTTTAAGACTTTTTTAAAAATAGAATGGTACATGGATCCACCTGGATCACTTTGCTTAGGTACCTTTAAAATCGCATGTATAACTTCAACCCAAAACTTTCATGTTATTTCTCTTCACTAAGTGTGCTCGAGTCCTTTTCAAAATAATACTTAGTGCTCAAAATGATGCAAGGTAGTTTCTACACTCAAATGTTCCTGCATCAGACATCCCAAGGAATTGAAAAGTGAGCCCTAGCTCATAAGTGGATGTTTGCAAGATCACAGGGTAGTAGAATGCATATGACCAATCTCTATAAGGGCCATATGAACACTAGTATTTGCATGATTATGGTAAATAAATAAATATTCATGTAATATTAAAAAAAATGTACATTAACGGAACATAATAGCATCTGAACAAACACCAACTTGTAATTTATAGTGTGAGGTGACTCACATGCCATATTCAAAGGTTACAGTGATATTTCTATCCTTTCTAGTAAAATATAAATTTCTCTTGCGATGTCAAACATGAAAATTTGTAGGAAACAATGCCCTTCTTGATTATCCTTTGATGAAGTCGTCAACCCTGTCCTGCTCAACCCAAACAACCCACAAGTCTTCCTCATTGACATAAGGAAATTGGCCCACTTGATAAAATTGAAATCAAATGGACCCTCACCTAGCTTCCGTAGTTCAAGGCACATTATTTATTTCCACCTTTTTGCCATCTATTGCAGCCTACAAGGAGAACATTTCATTGAATAAATTAGAAATGGACTTTTTGTATTGAGTGAATGCAAGTTTCCATGTATTGTCGAGGACTTTTTTTTTTATTGAATGTTATCTGTCATATAGTGTAATGTACAAAAAACAAGGACTAAATAATGCACATAGAAATTGAAATATGAGAATTCAAACCACTTAATAAAAATATGACAAAAACTATGAATAAAAAGTTATAAGAATGTACAAAACCTCATTGAAATCAATATAAACCCTTCATAAAACATATCAAAATAAATGCATCAAAACATATAAATGGACAAAATAGTGCATGCACGAGGTAGCTGAATTTATAGATGATATTAAGTGGCACATACAAACTACATGCATGTGGGCGGGGTGTAGGAATATTATTTTACTACAAATTTTATAGCTTCAGGAAAGGGTTAAAAAAGATAAATTACTAGGAAGCCCATAAAATGAAGATAGGGTTTTAAAAATAGCGAATTTACTACGAAGCCCATGGAATTGTGATAGGGTAAAAAAATGAAATTGCTAAAAAAATCACATGATATTCTCTTTATCCATCAACTAATCATTCGATGTATTAAATTAGAGGCATGGACATACTGGTATTTATGGATAACACGTGAAAGGAAATGCTAGTAGGTGACATAATACAAATTTGTACGCCATGTGTCCATTATAAATTATATGAGCCTATATGGGATGTAATTTATCCCATTCAATTGTAATGGTAGGTTACCTTATCATCCACCGTAAGTTCAGAGCATAACCCATATTGAGTTATTAGATCTTTAGTGTAGCAATATAGGTTGCCAATTTTTTATAAATTATTTCCTCATAGACCACCACTACCATACTTCCCACCTATCGAACCACAATTTTTGGCCCCTAAATTTATGGAGGCTCATGAGATGATAGAATACAATTATAAAACTAAATTAAAGCTTCTTCTTCATTACATGTATAAAATTATACAAAAATCTATCATCATCCTGCATAATTTACAAAAGATGCACAGGGATCTAAATAATGAGTCAATATTCTAATTACAAAAGTTGATTACCACTAACTACAGTAAATGGCATTATCTAAGATTTTATGGATGAAATAGACTAAATGGTAGACAACTATATTAAATTAGTTGTATACCACTATCCAATGTCAATTATTTATAACTAATTCGAGTAGTGCCCATCATGATCACATGCATTTCTATCATCCTCAAGTTCTTCTGATGGTGTTGGAAAATGACTTCTTTGTGAAATTACTTCTTGGTATGTAAGCTCATCCAACACATGTTCAGGATCTAACTCAAGATTTAAATTTGGATAATTCTAAAATTGTACAAAATTATCATGAAGACCGTCCCACGTTGAAAGTTGAAATCTAATCACAAGGCGATATGTATGAAAGAATCTTTCTGGTAAGAATGCTACATAACTAGTTCTATCAAAGCATTTATCAAACAAACTTCTCATCATGGAATTCAAAGATATTCCATTCTATGGAATAATTAATTTTGATAAGATATTAGACTTAAAAATTATATCTATCATTTTCATTTGTTGACGTGACCAATTTCCTTTTAATAGGTTCAAAGTGAAATCATTATTAGTATTCCACCAAATCTTGGTAATGTGATTTGCATGAGTAGCCCAATAAGGTGGTGGCCAACTAAAAATTTCATTCAATTCGACTGAAACTTGATCTAAGTCACTTCTTGTTACATCTCTGATTTGGATTAAGGAATTCCATAAGTGATTAGAATGCCAACTAGAGAAGGGTTCCAAAAATAGTGACATACTGTAAACAATCACACAAACCGTAGAAAATAAATTATATACAGGATCCATTACATCTTACGCAACACATTTTTCAACAAAGTGATTATCGATTGCTTAGTCAATTTAAAATATAGATTGTCAAAATATTCAATCATTGTCATTCTAAATAATTAACTTTAGAAATGCACTTGGAAGAATATAGTTGTGAAATATGTATCAATTATTTTAATAAATGTGGAGTAAGAACATCATACAAACTACATAGGCAAGAGGATCTTATTTAATGTAGAAACATCTCTGACATAAATATCATACTCTAAAGTGGTTTTATACAAATATAAGAAGCCAATATGACAAATATCATATTAACATTCAACACTAGTACTTTAAAGTATTTTATGGGCCTCCATACTAAGATGGATCCATAATGTGCATGTGAGTGAAATCTCAACCATGAGATAAAGGTCTTCACCTCATATCCTAGATAATTCAATGCAACTACATGCCCTTAATATAACCTTAATTTGATACAAGCACTTGTCACTAGATATATGAGGGAAAAATTAAATCAATGTATAGCTCCTTTGATTAAATTCAAGACCTCTTGATAATACTTGATAAAATAAACATGAGAGACTCTACTTGTAATAGGTTTGGATGAGAATATAAATGATGAAATGACCAAGCATTGTGTGTGTGTGCATGTGCGTGTGCGTGTACACGCATACTCCTCAAGGGCATATATACACATGGGTTGACCTTAAAAGATAGTTAAAGGTGAAAATCAAGGCACAAAGGACCCATCAATTAAGGGGATAGTCATATGGACTGACAAAGTAAAATACACTAAAAGAATATTTTGGACATTTTGAGAGCATTCAGAGTTGTGCAAAGGAAAATGAATAGTTGATATGTAGGTTTTCATAAAATTTCTATCTGATGGATATATTATTATATGAAAAAAGTGTTCACAAAAATTCAAGTTATGAGGAAGACCTAAGTTAGGGGATGATGACACAAGGCCTAAAAAAAGGAAAGTCTACTAAAAATATCTAAATGTATGCACATAGACCATATGTGGTAAAACATGAAACATACCTAATGTAAAAGTGTCTTGTACTAGAATTAGATTTCTACAATAACACTAAATTATAAAATGAGAGATGGGTCATCAATTTTAAATCATATAATTTATAAATTTTATAAACTAACTAATAGAATTTAAATGATCATAGATATTGATTTTGTTTTATTGTCACCATATCATTGTTGTTATGTGTTAAAAATATGAATATAGAATATTATATATTAGCAAACATAATTTAGGTTAATATGAATTCATTTAAAATTACATTTCAAATAAGAGATTGTAATAGAAAAAGGGATATTTAACATAAAACACAAGAGTTGAGTTTTTAAGATATTTCTCCTAACAACTTATGTTTGTTAAGTAGAATAATGGGTATGTTTGTGCCTTTAAAATTGAGATTGGAGAAAAGAGTCTAAATTTGAACAATGAAATAAAGAGTTGTGTTGATGAATATTAAGGAGGCCAACTCTATGTTGGGTTATATATCTAATGAATAGAGATACACATATTTGACCTTCATAAGGAATAAGATCTCATATATGGAAATAATTTCCTCTAAAGAGGCAGTAAACCCTTCCATAAATGTCATAATAAATTGGAAACATATATACATAATGTTCCTTTGACTTCGTTTATTTATTACAAATTTTAGAAATACATTGATGTATGGAATAAAGTGGTTTGACTTCTTAAAATGCTAATGAGAGCATACTAGTGATTTCTCCAAAAGAAATCTCAATCCTAAAGGAAGAATGGGGTATTTGGGGTTTTCAATAACTCCATATTTAATTTGAAGATAATGAAAATTTGTAGTGATGCATTTTTTTATAATAGTTTTAATGGTTTTGTCGAAGTTGATTTATATAATATTTGTATATATCATCTCTTATGCATTTATGAATATCAACATGTATGGTGACTTGATGGAAAATGGATTAGGAGGCACATGATTGATATCAATACCAATTCCTTACAAAAAAAAAAAAGTACATTGGGCATACCAATTTTTATTGATCCCTCGTTGACATAATTTTATATATGATTGAAGAGCCTTGAAAGAATATCTATTATTCTCAATTATTGTATCTTCCATACATCTTAATATGTGAAACAACAAATCACTACATGGAAAATAGTTGAAATATGACATAAATGGATGCCAAAATCAACCAAAAATAACTACATGTGGAGTTCAATTTTACCCACAAATTTTTGGATAAGATAGAAATAATAATTTTATTAACATGATCCTAACTGGGACCATGAAGTATAGGTCACTAAATCTAAAAACCATGCAATATTGTTAATGATACTAAAGTTTAGAAGACAAGCAATTTTTCTTTGGCATCCTAAAACTAGTGTGAGATATATCATCTCTCAAGTGTACTAAGTGTAGTATAACCCTTTCATAATCTCTCTTCTCCAATATGGAGCATATTAAAGGGAGGTCCTTTGAAAGGCATGCTAAGTTATGTATAGGAAAAAACCACTTCAACCAAACATCCTTTGGTAACTAGGATTACTTTCCTATAATTTTTTCTTAGTTGTGTTGAAAAGCATGATCTTTGTAGTTCACTTTTAAATTATAAGTATAAAAAATAAATTTGAATGTCAAGATGTCTTTTTTAGGCCTATAATAGTTTGTGATATGACATTAATGTAATAAAAAAATAATAAATATTTAGTGATAATTATATCATATAGAATGCCACCATCACATGTTTTATCTAAATTTGAAATGATGTCCTCTGAATCATCTATGTAGAGACCAAAAAAGTAGGATAAACTGGGCAACCCTATTTAACACTAATGGTACTATTGATATTTTTTGCAAAACCAATTGGATTTAAGAACTACTCAACCACCTTTCCATAAAGAGTTATCACAAGAACAATAAAAAACGTGGGGACCGTGTAGAAGAATTAGAAATATGGTGTGAAGTAGGGCTAGTGGAAGTGTTTCTCTTTACACAGATCTCATGGCCGATCCCCATTTGTAGGATCCACCATAGTCTTACTTAGACAATGTTGTTACCTTCTCATTTTTATCTATTTATTATTATTTTTAATTACAGAGTAGATAGATTATCTCAACCACCTTTTCATAAAGAGTTATCACAAAAACAACAAAAAATGTGGGAGGATTCAACTAGGGGATGAATGCACCAATGCAAGTCTCTAATGATGCCTATTTCCACCAATTCAAATCCAATTGTTGGGGGTGAAAATAATTTAAGCCCAAATTTGATGCAACACAAAAACTAATGTCAAGTTTAGAAAAAATAGATGAAACCCTAATGAGTGCCAAGGTTGCTAACAATGTAGGACCATAATATAAAAATAATATTAAAAAATATAAAAACAACCCAAAGCAGGTTGATAAAAACCATCAATGGATAAAATGGGACAAAGATCCTCAATTCATGGCCGATTCAAGGTACTATAAATACAATCGAATACACACATTGATCAAGCAATACATGCTTGCAACTAAATAAATTTGATGCGAATTGTAGTGTGGAGGGTTCTCGAGCTGAACTATAGTTTTATGCAGATATTTCATTTGGGGAATTGATATGAGAGTTATAGTTACAATCTCGATGTAGGATGAATCGAGCATGAAGATTTCATTAACATAAACATATATTAAATCAGATCCTTGACTCAATATTTAATGAAATATGATGGATTTATAAAAATGAGTGTAGTACATGTTTGTCACATCTAAATTTAGTGTCCATTCATTTTATCACTTGGAATATTCTAATCTATACAATTATGATGAAATTATATAGGTGACATTAGAAGAATCTTACTCATTTAATATAATTAATATTGCTAACAAAATAAAACAAGAACAATTTTCAAAGTTTTATGCAAGAAAAATTTATAGGGAATTATAAAATGGAGAAAATCAAATTCATTAACAGTTAGACAATCTTTTCTCTGGGAAAAATCAAATTTTTTAACAGTTATACATTTTGTTATTTGATTGTGATGATATTTCATCAAATGGAGGGGGAGGAATCGAATCCTTGAATCAATAATTAATGAAATATGAAGGATTTATAAAAATGAGTGCAATTCTCATAATGAGTAGATTATGAAGGATTTATATGAAGGATTTGATCAAAGTAGCCAATCTTGAACCAACCCTATCCTATTTTCTTCAATCACCAGAAACGGTGTGTGAATATGATAGCTACATTATTCAATGCCCCACTAGGAGATGAATAATAGGTAGTTGGATTTGCTACAATGGGCTTCTTGGGGGCCATCATGCTCGTGGGCCTAGATTTTAATTGAAAATGGTAGAATAAATGTAAGTAAGAGGGAAAGCCCTTTGATAAGCCCAACATTGTTATAGGCTCCAATGTTCAGGTAACCAAGGGCAGAGCTAAGGATATAATGTATAGTAATGAAATGGTAATACCAAATTTACAGGAACATCTATAAAATCTATCAAAATAAGGATATTCCAAAACAAAGATATATAAAATCTATCCAAACAAGGATATTCTAGGAAACATCCAAAAACTATATGTTCACAAACCTAGAGAATTTTGTATTGGTTTCTATGACAGTAGGAGATAGATTATATGTTTACACTAGTAGTATAATCCCTTCACATCGCTCACCCTTCCTATGTGTTGAATTCAATCCATCACATCGCTCAACAATAAAAATTGCATGAGAATTATGGGAAAGGGAGATAGGATAACTAAATAGAGAAAAAAGGGGGGGAATTCAAACTCATCATTCCCACTTTTTTCCCTCTATTCTCTAAAACCATGGTGACCATGACAGTCATGGTTAAGATAAAATAATGATGTCATTCATTTGAAAGTAGTGGTTATCTAACTCATGATTTGAACTCTCTAGGATGTGGGTTTAACTTTCATTGGGTTTAACATCGATGACTTTTCACCGGTGATGACTTTTCACTAGTGATGGCTTTTCATCGATGACCAACACACACTAGGAGATGGTGCATGTTGGTTAAGTTCATCGCTCTCTCAAGTTCTTATTTTTCATCAACATCTATAAAGAGGCTCACAACATCACTCTCAACTAGTTGATTACCATGCTCAATAGATATGAAAATCACCCCAACCAAATGAAATACATGGGTGACCTCTTCTTCATGACTTGGCTCAATAATGATGATCCATGGTGGAAATAACATGGCTATTCCAAATCTCTCGATGGATGGACTAACATGTTTCAAAAGACTGGTGGCAAGGACAAATTATTTTTCCTTTCATTGTTTCCCCACAGACTACTCTTTGGGAAACGTCTAGGGTATGCTAGACAAGTTCAATGTTATTATTAATAGAATATTTGTATGGGAGAATAGGAGGTGGGGAGATGACAGAAGGGATGGTGGAGCGTGGTGAGGAGGAACGGGCATGGAGGGTGGCAAGTAGAGCCTAGGTGACAAGTGGAGGATGGGAGTGTAGGTAGAGGGAGGACTGCATGGAGGGGTGGAAATAATTGGGGAGATGGAGGTGGACGAGAGTGGGAAAAGGTTAGGTGGGGGTAGGGGAAAAAGGGATAGGAAGGGAGCTCTAGACGACAGGGAGAAGGAAGATGGAGCATGGAAAGACAACAGGGTGGATGGGGAGGTGGGTTGGGAGATGGGTCATAGTATAACTGGTGGTAGAGAGATGACAAAAAGGATGGCAAAGTATGGTGGGGAAAAAAAATTGCATCCCTTCCAACGTAACTTACACCTTTAGGACAACTGCTAATCAAATATATAAGCATGTTTGTTGTTAAAATATCTCCTCAACTACTGATAAGTTTGCATTTAAAACCTTGAAAGGTTTTGTCCATACTTGGATGATTTTTTACATTTGTTTCATTACTATCAAATTAGTTTGAGAACACCCATGGTGAACATGGATGAAGAGTATTTGTTGAGGGAAGTCATCGCAAAAAAGGTTTGATGATTTTAGGTGGTCGTCAAATTTTAGTTATATATAATGATAAATTATTCAAAAATTATATATTATAAATCAATTTAAAATAATATAAATTTTTTTATTGGATTAATTATAATAACTATAACAACTTTGACCTATATCATGACACATCATTATTAAATTCATTTTAACATGTTAAAGGTAGTCAAATATAAAATGGTGTTATTGTATTCATTCTAAAGTGTTAGTCTTAGTCATGAAACGTTATTTTTAAATTCATTTTAACATATTAGAATTAGTTAAATTTTGATCTATATCATGATACTTGATTTTTAAGTTCATTTTAACATGTTAAAATTTGTCAAATATTCAAAAGGTATTAGAATATCGATTCTAAAATGTTAGAGTTAGTTAAACTTGAATTTATGTATCAAATTATTTTAGTATATTTATTTTAATATGTTAAAATTATTTGTTATATAATTCTACATTTTAATAATAAATTATATGTTGTAATCTGAAATATTGATAATTAATAAAAAGTAAACAATTTTTTTTTTTTAAATTATTTATAATTAAACTTAAAATACGTATCATTTTAAATTGATTTAACTAATATACTAAATGTTATGAAATAACATTCACACAACACTAAAATACATCTAGACTTCTCCAAAATGATAGAATCATTATAAATAAAAATTTACATAGCATCTTGTTAAGAGTCATAAAAATTAAGGAGATCTCCTAAACTTTTCACAAATTTGTAGAAGTTTGTTCTCTTTAATATTATAATTAATTATTTTGTGTCATTCTGATTGCAGTGGTTATTATATAACTATTAAGGTTTAATGGGTCATTTATTTTGAGAATATATTTAGAAAGTATACAAAAAGAAATGGTCAATTTAGAGATTTATGAAATATTTATCTGATATCCCAATCAGAATTTAGGCAAAGCCAATAAGTTGGCATATCATAAAACATCATACTACAAAAAAATTTAGAAACCAAAAATGTCAAAAAGGTCATGAGTTTTACTGTCAAAGAAAACAAGTAAACCAAAAAGGTAATTTTCAGAGCCTAGAAACCCACATAAATCAAGTATTACCTTCCTTATCATCATATGTCACTATTGTAATGAAGGAGCCACTAGCCTTTAAAGAATCCTCACCACACCAACCCTTATCTACCACCCCCCTGAGCCAGATTTTTATGCTAGCAATAGAGAATGTGACTTGATTGTTATCTAGCCTCCCTTGCATCGCCAAGGTCACCACCCATCAAGGAGCCCTTTCCAACCAAGGAGGTGTTGGGCCCTTGCCTCAAACCACCATCTTAGCTAAGAGCTTAACAACCTCCACCCACTACCTATTATGCTTGATGCCCTTCCATAACTCTATCTCATGAATTGGGCTCTTAATATGACCCATGAGAGGTAAAGACAAATAATGTCCTTCCAAAGATGCAGAGTCACAAACCTTCTACTGAATCTCTTCCACGAACCCTATTAGCACCAAAAACCTTGTTTCAATATTTATAAATGCTAATAACAACACCAACATGAGCCCATCTGAACTAGAAAATTAAAAATTAGGAAAGGGACCTAAATCCACCTTGTCAATATCTTCCAACAAGCCTTGACAGTGGTCTAGAGCCACAAAGAACTCAACCAATTTAACTACCACTTGCTTGTCAAATAAAAGAACCAAAATGTTATTATCAGACATTGAAACCACCACCAAATTTATCCTAGTTTAGGGGCCATAAAGCAGATATTCTTCCCCAAAAATACCCAAAAGTGACTACATTGTCTCTTTTGTTGGGGCCCAAAATATATTCTTTATCCTTTCCCTAGAAATACTCCCTTCAAAGGTCATGTCCCTAACCTAAATCTCATCTGCAACCATTGAGACCCCTAGCACGAGATCAACATTGCATTCCATACTAATTAATCACCATCCAAAATAAGGTAAACACAGATGCTAGACTTTTCAAGAATATAACGCATGTTTGGAGCCATGTCGAGCAATATCATAAATCGCCTTATTTAATGAAACCAACCACCAACTCAAAATACATTAGCAAAGTCATGATTTGAGAATGCCTCATCCCACAATCCAATGGGATAGATTTAAAACCAATTAATGACTTAAGCAAAAATCATGTGGGGAATAATGATGAAAGATTAACAACTAAAGTTGATGGAATAGATCCTGTTAAAATCTTCCCACGATGACTGTTGATTATCCATGCAAATTTTCTCAATTTGATCATACCATAATTCACTAAGAAGTCTACAACTTTATTAGCTTCCTTAAAGCAATGTTTACAATCCCAAAACAAAATTATATCCAAGATTTAACCAAAATGTTCTCCAAATTCCAAGAGGTTACTAATTTTTTAGAGAAAAAATCAAGTTTTGAGAATCTCCTTCAATAAGAAGCTTCTCAATTTTACATTGCAATGCCAACTCAATCCATATTACAAGAGCCTATGCTTCAGCTTCATTATTCGTGCCATCTTAGAGCTTTCTAGAGACAACTCTGATAAGTGAGCCACTACAATCCCTTATTATACAACCTGCTCCAGAAGCACCCAGATTACCTCTTAAGGCTCCATCAAAATTCATTTTAAACCACCTCGAGGGAGGGGAAGCCAAGAATATTTATCCTTTCTTATACTTTTACCTAAATTTACTATTGACTCATTAACGAGTGGTTGAATAATAAGCCACCATTTTACACACATTCTCATATCCCACACCAACAGACAACCATTTCTATGTTTAATCTGAAAAGAAATGACCTATGAAATAACAACCTCTAACTCTTTTAAAATTACATCAAGGGATCTATCCTTACCTTAAAAAATATGTTTATTTCTCTTCTTCCAAATTGTCCACACCAAAATAACTAGATTGACTCTCCGAAGTCTGAAAAGAAAATTTTTACAATCCCTAATAGGCCAAGAGTAAAAAGCATTAAATAACGAGGAGGGCCAAGCCTAAGACAATTCAATCTTACAACACATCCATGCCCATCACCAAGAAACAAAGGGGCAAGAATAAAGCAAATGATTGGCAGTTTCTTCCTTAGCTTTACAAAGACTACAATGAGAAGGGCCCAAAAAATTGTTTTTAGCCAACTGATCCTGAGTGAGGATATGATTCTAAACTTCTAACCATGAGAAATCCCATGATTTATGAAAACCACTAATATCCCAACATAAGTATCTCACCCAAATCAATGCATCATCTATAACCTCAGCCATGTGATAACTAAGGCTTATTATATAAATTCTTGATTTGGCCCCAATCCAATGAAATGAATCCTTTTTGGAGTTTATGAAGACTTTGTGCTTCACAAAATACTCCCTCAAATGAACATGATAATCCTAAGGAATATCAAAATACTCAAATCTCTTCCAAGCCCAAGAAGATAGACCATCTACCTAACACAATCCCAAGTAATTCACAACTAAAACACCCTAAGCCACAGTGAAAATATTTTTATACTCATCCAAGTTAGGAATATCTGTCAATGGTTTATTTTCATTTCCAAGTGTCCTCCCAAAATTTTGTTGAATGATTATTATTG
Organism: Torreya grandis; assembly: GCA_037957365.1. Lineage (NCBI taxonomy): Eukaryota > Viridiplantae > Streptophyta > Pinopsida > Cupressales > Taxaceae > Torreya > Torreya grandis. The sequence goes on along the minus strand of JARHVA010001853.1, from coordinate 2,669,864 downwards.
ATGGTTTAGGAAATATGATCTCAAATCAAAGACTTGTAATTAAATAGAAAATTCCAAAAGTGAAAACCTTTTGGGGGGTTAGTAATAGAAATCATGCTGCACATATTGTCCAAAACCAAATATTTACTTCTCACAAATCTACACCATAGAGAATTTGGTTTTGAAATCATTCCCCATACTAGCTTGGCTCCAAGAGCCCAATTTTAGAGACTTAAGTTTTTCATTCCTACTCCTCCCATCTTCGTTACTTTGCAAAGCCTTTCCCACTTCATCAGGGGAATCTTATTCTTGGTTTAATAACCTTGCCATAAAAAATACTTCATGATTTGATTAAAAGCCTTAACCATATGACTCAGCAGTTGCAAAACTGAGAGACAATAAATGGGAAGAGAATTCAAAACTAATTTAATAAAGGTAATACAACTTGCCAAAGAAAGCCACCTTCCTTACCATGAATCCAAATGAGCCTTGAAAGAATTGATCAAACTTTACCAATGAATACCTTTACCAACACCAGAAAAGAAGGGAATTTCGAGGTATTTGGATAGAATTTTACCAATATTGAAACCCAAAACCAAGGAAATCACCTGTTGTTCTTATTCTAAGAAATTAATGAAAAAAAATCTAAATTTATTACATTCACCATTTGACCAGAAGCATCCCCATAACTAGATAGAATATATTTAAATACCTGAGCTTAACAAATAGAAGCTTGACCAAAGAGAAAAGTATCATCAACAAATTACTAATGAGTGAGATTTTCCAAGCCTTCCAAGACTTGAATACCCTATAAACTTGAGACCTCCTTTGTTTTCTTCATTGCACGCCCCAAGGCTTCAACCAACATGATAAAAAAATGGGGATAGAGTATCCCTTTGTCTAACACCCATAGAAGATTAGAAGAACCCTAATAGACTCCCATTGATCAAAATAGAAAACTTTGGCCTAGAGACACAACTGAAAACCCAATCGCACCAATCTATCCAAAAATTAAATTTTTCTAGTACCTTGATAAAAAAACACCATTTTACTCTATCATAAGATTTGATGATATCTAATTTGACCAACATTCCCTTCCTATGAGAGAGAGAGAGAGAGAGAGAGAGAGAGAGAGAGAGAGAGAGAGAGAGAGAGAGAGAGAGAGAGAGAGAGAGAGAGAGAGAGAGAGAGAGAGAGAGAGAGAGAGAGAGAGGAGAGAGAGAGAGAGAGAGAGCAATGATTATAACTTCCTAAATGTTCCTACCTAGAGCAAACCCAATTTGTTCTTCAAAGATTAAGGATTCCAAAATAGGTTTGAGCCTTATTTCCATTGCTTTAGAAATGATATTATAAGTTGTATTACACAACTAAATAGGCTAAAAATCCCCAAAACATTCCTTAGAATCACCTTTAGGAAAAGAGAGATGAAAGTAACATTTAAATATGGCATTACCTTCCTTCTCCTTCTCGAGTCTTCCACCATTTGAAGCACATCTTCTCCCACTATCTCCCATAAATATTGAAATAAGGTCACAAAAAAACCCATTAGGACCAGGTGCTTTATCCTTATCCATCATAAAAATCACCCAATGCACCTCCTCTAAAGTGAAGGGTGCCAAGGGTGCCAGGGTTTCACATTCTATTCTGGAGACACCAACCTAAGAATAAAACCAAGATTATCATTCTGGGCCCAAAGATCAGAAGCCTTACCATCATTAAACATGTTCTCAAAGAAGTTAACAGCATCACACAGAATCTCAATTTGAGTATCCAACACTTTCCCATTATAAAAGTGAATCTTTGAGATGTGAGAAACATTATGCTTAATTCTTACCGAGTTATGAAAGAAAGTAGAATTTCAGTCACCTTCTTTTAGCCAATCGGTTCTCAATTTTTGTTTCCAAAAGATTTCTTCCCTTTGTAAAAATTCCTCATAGTCAACCATCAAGCATTTTTATGCCAAATAAGAATCTCGATTCATACCTTCCCTGAAGATTGTCAAATTCATATTTTCTAAATCTGGTTCAACACAGACCTTTTCCTGAAAATATTTTTGAAACAATTGAGATTTCAATGACGAAGACAACCTTTGATGAATTTTAGCTTTTTGGCCATCTTATACATTAGAGAGCCTAAATGAATAGGGAAATTCCTCCACCAAACTTGCATAAGACTAGGAAGAGAGGGATCTTGAAGCCACATATTTTCAAATTTAAAATGGCGTGATCCACATTAATACAAAAATCCATAGGGAAATGATCTAAGCCTAAGAAAGGGAGGATGGAACTTTACGAGATCCAACTTTGAGAAATCCAATTGGAAGAAACCAAAAAATGATCCAACCATTCAAAAATATTATGCTCTCCACTTCTTTTATTATTCCAAGTATACAACCCCTACTTTGACCAGTTATCAATTAACTCATTCTTATAAACAAATTGAATGAAATCCAAATTAGAAAGAGCAGAACTTGGCCTTCCACCCTGTTTCTCCATAAATGACAGAATGGCATTAAAATCACCACCCATCACAATCTTTAAACCAACATAGTGGGATAAAAGAGTAGACAACTCATTCCAAAACAAGAGTTTTTGGTTTAAATCATTCGGTCTATACACACTACAAAGCAAAAAATTCAAATTAGACTCGAAACATGTGAGTCTACATATTTGCTAATTTGTCCCTACTTCTAACATTTCCACTTGAACTTTGGAAGGAACCCAAATAAAAACCAAGCCACCTAAATCCCCTAAGGATTCAACAAAAGAGATACTCCATTTCTTCTAACTTAACTCCATCAAACTAGTGGCTTCAGACAAGCTCAACTTAGTTTATTGACTTGAAACCACATCAAGATTTTTGGAAAAGAATAGACGCTTAACCAAGCACCTTTTGTTAGGGGCATTAAGGCCCCTAACATTCCAAGATAAAATCTTCGTGGGGATTGAGGGAGGATTTCCACCTCTTTTTTGTCAGGACCAAATAATTTTGAGAGTACCTTATTTACCCACTGAAATTTCCCCAGCAACTTGATCTTTAGCCGATTTTCACCCTCACTTCTTAGCTTTACCATAATTAGGAGTCTGAAGGGAACTTAGAGATTGATAAATAAAGAGGATCTCCCTGGAATTCATCTCTTCTTCTAAATCATAATCCTCTAATTCTAAGCCATTATCTAATGCCTCAATTTTAGGATTCTCAACCAAAATCTCTGGATTAGGAATTAAGCCGACCTCAGGAGCCCTAAAAAATTGAGAATGTTGAAGAATAGATTTAATATTCTGAGATTGTTTGGATATCAAATCACAACCTTTTAACAAGGAAGAAGGGGACATCTCATCTCCTTTATCCAACTTATCAAGAAGAGCCTCAATTTCTAAATTTTGAGGGAAGAGACATTTTGAACCAACAAGTTAGATTCCAAACCCTCTTGAGCCCTAATAAAACCATTTACCTTGGGAAGAATAAGGGAAAAAACTCATAGGACCTGGACCCTGATCCACCTCCATATTCTTTGCTTTCTTAATCAATCTTTTTCAACTAGCATATACCAATACCTACCATTATTATGTAGGTAAAATGCTTTATATGAAGTGGTGATTGATCTCTAAACCCTCGACATATGCCCCAAACTTGAAGAAAAATCTTTCAAAACCCACTTACAAAACTTTTAAATGTATCTTGTACATCTACATTTGAAGCATTTAAACGAGAGGCTTTCAATATCAATCAATTGAGACCAAGAATGCCACTACGTTTTAATAAGAATATTTTCTAGAATCGCTGAATCAAGATCCAATAAAATCCTAATCCTTGCATAAAAAGCCAAAACTCCCTTATCAATTATTGGATCAACCTCTAAAAAAGACCCTAACATGTTGCCTAGGCTTGAAAGGTATTTACATCCCCAATACTCCAGGGGAAGACCATACAACCTTATCCAGACTAGATAACTGCCTTGCTGCATCGAAAACATGTCAAAATTAGGTTGCCATTGTTGAAGCCAGAGGCCCACACCTCTCATTTACCAAAAGGGTTGGTTAAGAACCTTATTCTTCAATTTCATATCTGGGAAAATGATATTGAAGAAGCCCTTAAGCAAAAATTTAACCTCAATATCCTTCCCCCAATGCTCCTCCATGCAAGATTCAATCTCACCAATCGCTGGCCATTTCCATGTAAATTTACCTATAAGAGCTTGTTCCTGCATGAGAGAAATATTCTGAGAAAGTTTGAATGATTCCCACAAAAGTTCTTTATCTTGACCTACCTTAATCCCATCCCTCAAATGAAATGTTGAACCACTAGACCTGTCTTCTACTCTGACCCCTAACCTTCTTTCTTTCACAATGTGATCAACAGCTATAGGGAAAGAATTCGAGTGTCTCTTTGATCTTCAACTCTTTCTTCCCCACTAATTCTTCTGAAACCTCCCAAGACTTAGCTTGATTCTTACCTCCAACTCCAACTGCTTCCTTATTAATAGAAAACCCTAACCACTCACTAGTTTCCCAAAGTTATTCCTCCAACACCTGATGATCGACCTTTGAACACTTGTGATTTGCCCCTAGCACGAAGAAAAGGGCTTCCTTCAATTTTTTTCCTCGATTTCATGCCATTCGTAAAAATATATATATTATATTCATTATTATTTCATTTTATTATAAATACTCATCTTATCACATAAGTATATATCCTCGCTCCCCTTTGGCAAAACTCAAAATTTCTATGGGTTCTACAGTCAAAAAGAGCTCAGGTGAAGGATGGAGGCATAAAAATTGAGATATGAAGCCGAGGATATTATCAAGGATGGTTCTTAATGGACAATGGAAGATCTCCTATCCCATCGAGGAAGAAGATTAATTTCATCCATGGGTTAATTTGTTGTTATTTACCATTGTCTGAGGTCGGTCTTGATTTGGCTTTGCTCGGACGCTGTCTCTTGGTTTTATTTAGGTTGAACATCAATTGATTTGTTGATTTAAGGTCGTTTTCTATCTATTATTTTCAATTATTGCCTTTTTTTATGGAGCTATTATGATTTAAGTTCGACTTAGTGATGTTAGTTATATTGACTTGGTCAAATATTACTCTAATTAATTCTATATAAATTATGGAGTTTCGTCAAAACCCTCTTCTTCTGATTTATAACTCTAACTCTAAAATGTTTATCAATATTAAAAAACTAACCTCCCATATACATTTCTCAAAATAAAAGTAAGAAGAGATGATTGAATAATTTGTAATTTTCACACCAGGGTCCCTCAAATAACCCACACCCACCTTCCCCACAAAAATAAAAGTAAAAATAATAATCCCAAACTCACCCAAGCATTACTTCAAAAGTAGGTTAGGATAGCGATCCCCAACCGTTTAGATGCATAGCCATCGCACCACACGCGAGAAAAGTGGCGCAATTTATAAAGCGGCGAAGAAAAAATATACAAACAAACAAACAAACAGATTTGACCCACCTACTTCAAAGTGACTTGCGAAAGGAGGCAAAAAAAGATTTCGTGATATGACCGAAAAAATTCAACTCATTTCTTAATTTTATAATAAACTTTATCTATCATTAAAAAAATTCTTAATTTTACAATCAACATTATCTTTTAAATACTATTATAATTTATATTAAAATTAAAAATATTTAAAATAATATATATACATATATATATTTATTAGATTTTTTTATAGACAAATATTTATTATAATCTTTAAGAACTTTTGATAATGTCAAATTACGCTTTGTATTTAATATAGTTCACCAAAAAAAATTGATTGTATTTTATAACATTTAAAATGTAATTAAGATAGAGGCTTATATAATGGACGAACCCCTGCAAATTCATCACACAGGAGACAAATTAAGGAATGTACCGTTTAAACTATTAAAATGTTGATACATGGATGTTGAGTAGTTGTGGTGGGCATGATGAGTTGTCTAGGTGGAAAGTTCTGGTGACTGCACAACTTGGACAATGAGATGTTTAATAATACGAAATAGTCCTCATCTAAGTGATTTGCATCATCCAAGTTATTTCCTGATGATAAAGAGATAACATCTTCTCATAAGGATAACATGCAATAGGAGTTGTTACAGTAATAAGCACTAGCATGTATTTTGTCGCAGCCACAATAATGAAACATACATGCTTGGTTTGAGCATTCCTTGGAGTAGTCATAATTGATGAGAAATAGTCCTCTTAGTAGGCCGACAGAGGGACTTACGTGCAGTGCCAGCATTCGGTGCAGATCTTCAAAGAATTTTTTGTTTCAACCGTTGTAGCTAATTGATCAGGGTTTGCTTTAGGTGTTGTTCATTATTATTTTTTTGGCTCATTTATTCTTATTTTGAGCTGAATTAAGATAGTAGATAATAGTATATTTATAATTATGATGTAGTATAAATTTATAATATAATGTAGTACTTATTATTAAATATTTTACATATAATAATGAATATATATATTATGAGTGTATTATAATATTAGTAATAATATAATAACAAAATGTATATATAAAATTATTTAAATAATATTTATAAATTACTATTAATATATTATATTATTGATAATTCTTGAGTCATGAAAGAGCCGATGCCTCAAATTAGGGAATATGACATTTAAGCACATTCAAATGTTGACACATGGATGTTAAGTAGTTTTATTAGCGGTGTATGGGATTTCACAGTGGGCGGTTCTTGGGTTTTCGTGGAACAATCTAGAATGAGGAATTGTAAGCCTTTGTCATTTTTGATCATGTCACAGCTTGATCAGAAAAGTTTGATATGGAATGGGGTTTATGGCATGCTAGATAGGGAGGTCCCATGTCACTGTAAATGTGCAAAGGGAAGGAAATGCATTTTATGTTCTAATGCATCACACATATCCCAATGAAGGAGAAGTTACATCGCTTATACCAAAGATAACAAGGGTATCTTTATTGTGTCCTTCCAAATGGTTTGCTACCATTATTAATGGTTTTTTGTCACCTGCAAAATATTATTGCCGACAGGGAACTGAGCCTCTCAGCGCACTTATTGAAGGTTTCATGTTTGGATCCTGTGGGCAAAACCTAGCCATTCTCACCTCCAATTATAAACTCATTCACCACAACAATCCGAAACATGAGCAAAACACAAGTCGTTGACATGCAGAGCCTTCGACCAAAGAAAGCCATTGCTAGAGTCCACTTCATGAAGCAGATATGTTGTACCAGTATTTATAGTTATGTGGGATGCCTCACCTGCTGAGCTTCAACTAAAATTAAAATTGAATTATTAGTGATGAAGTGCTGAGAGGTCAGACTCGTTCCCATCATACCATCAAATTTGATCGATGTGATCTGCTGGCACTAAGACAAGAAGCTTGTGTCAATACAATACCATAAATTCCTCACTCTTTATTTCCATAGATTCATAAATTCATCACTCGAAGACAACACCAATTACTCTACAAATATTAAAATTAAAATTGTGTTATCCCTCAAAAATCTATATTTGGAAGATGGCCTCTCTTCTTCAATTGTAGTGTATTAAGCCCCACATAATAGCTCTAATAGTCTAACATGTTGTTTTCCTAATGAGGCTATTTCTATTGAAGTGGAAGCTGAATAGTTGTTATGACACTTGCACTTTCATGCATCTAACAGGGAATTTGAACAATAGTTTAACTGAAGTATGTGTTGGATGGTTATGTAGTCATTGATTTAGGTTATTAATATGATACAACACGTGTCTAGGTGGAGACAGTGTGATCAATTATTATTATTATTATTATTTATTGAACATGTGGATTAAGTTCTCGACAAGTGTTAGTGGTCTCTTAATTACTCAATCATATGGTTTTTATGAAAGCAAAATGTATTTAAGTGGTATCGATATTTTTTAAAATAAATAAATAACAATAAAAAGATTAAAAATTGAGTATAAAATTATTATTAAAAGATGTGTGTGTGTGTGTGTGTGTGTGTGTGTTTTGTAAAGTGAACAAGTGTAAGATGGTGGGCATATCACATTAAAAATCTATGGCTGCCGATCTTATCTCATATTTATGAAGCATTAAGAAAAAACAATTTTATATTTATGGGGAAGGTGATTATATTGGAGGCATTTTTATTGGGGTGCCAACTTCAAAGATCCATCTCATGATATTGAGGATCCGCATCTTGATGCATTTGTAATTTTCAAAAAGGTGATCTTAGAAAAAGTTAATTTTGTAAATGCAGACAACTCGCAGATAACGACAACCACATCATATTATTAATAGTTATTTTTGAGTCCGAAATATGCAACTATACTTATCAAATTCTGATTGTCGTCCATCCCCATAACTAAAAATTGATAACTAAATTACACAACTTAAAATTTAAAAAAATTACAAAATACTAAAAAAACAAATATAAATACTTAGAAAAAAAAAATTACTTTATCATTACAATAAATTAAATATAAACTACTTTTATCTAATCTTCAACTTTTTTTATATCATAAAGACAATTGTTAGTTACAAGCATACGACTATCATATTTTATTCCTAATCAGGAATATGGACAAAATTTATAGATATTATAATTTTTAAAATATTTATATTTGACTCGAGAGTTGTGAACACTAAATATTGTAAGTAGCTCCAATAATTTTCCATGTAAACCTGGAAATCGTGAGAAAATATTTCTAAACACTTGTTTGATATTGATCATTGATCAGAGTTAATTAATTGATATGTGAAATATTTTGTATGAAAAAATGCATCTACACAAATCAAAGCGGGAGGGTTGAGAAATAGTTAATGAATGCCATGTTGCCAGGTTCAATAAATTATTATTTATTATTATTTTTGGTTAAAAGTTAACAATTGAATTTAATTTTGTATGTGTGAATGAACAGTTATTTTTTATCATGATTATTGTTGTTAAGTTTAAATAGCATAAAATTGTAAGTAGAGGATGATTTTTAGATGAAATTGTGTTAGAAAATTTTTATTTAACATATTTTGAATTATTATTTATGATTAATTTTTAATAATAAATTATGAATAGTAATTTGAAAAATATTGAATAAAAAACTAAATACAATTTCACTCAAAAATCTTCCTCTATTCATTATAAAATTAATTAATTTTTTTTCTTAAAATTTAATTGATTTATTTTATATTTTATAATTTTTATTAATTAATATTTTTAAAAAATAATTTTTTATTAAAAATTTTATCTATTTAATTATAAATATTATTAATTTTAAAATTTTATGTAAATTAATTATTTCAACCAAAAACAATAATACCATTCTTGTTGTTATGTAGTAATTAATAATGACAAACACAATTTCGGTGCAAAACACGCCACAAAAGTGGGGAAATTTATAACGATGCCGTCCAAACAACCCAACAAATTTGACCCACCCACTTAAATATGATTTTCAACTTCTTTGTAATTATAATTTCACTAATGTAATGAATGCCAAAAATAGCTAAATTGGTATACGCATGAATATTATTTTTATATTTATTAAAATTATAATTTAAAAAATTATTGAAAAAATTATAATCTAATTAATGTGCTAATAATAAAATGAGATTGGTCATATTATATATTCCTATAAATTATATGAATATGAAAAAAAAATATAGGTAAATTTAAAATTAAATATTTTTTTATTTTAATAATAAAATTTAAAAAAATAATTATTTATATGTCAAATACCATCAAATATTTATTCAAAATATTTATTTTTCAATTTAAAAAATTCATTACCATAACCTTCCTTTAATTAAATCAAATCAAATCAACTCTCATGACAACACCATCCACCCTTGGCAATAGAAAATGGCCAATCAAATATTTTTACAACCTACAATCTGTGGACCCCTTTGCAATGGGTGCAAGTCATATAAATCCAACAATTACCCTGAATACAGGACTAGTGTATGATAAGGGGCCTATGGTGTATGATATAACTAGAAATACATTGTCATTGCCCCTCACTAATGTAGGACCATCAAGGCATAGAAGTTATCTTGCATAATTTTGAAGATTAAATAGTGTTTTACAAAGGACTCGAGCATGCCTAGTGAAGAGCATTAAATTGCAAAAAAGTTGGGTTAAATTCATGCATGCAAGTTCAAATGCACCTAAGCAAAGAGTATATTGACACAAGGGCACTAACACATAAGGATAAATTAAGGAATCGAGTATGAGACCAAAGGAATACATGTATAGAAGAGCTTTAGACACAAGCACACAAGAAGAATCAAAAGTTGCTAAAAGACAAAAACTATTTGACCAAATGGCCATGTCACCCTGATCGCCAAGTTTTTAATTAAAGAGGAGTTAAGTTTTATTTGGATCTAAACCATCAAGGAAGCCTATCAATGGGTACTTAAAGTAAAAGAGAAGTTGTAGCATAGGTAATTGAATATCATGTGAGGTAGAGGAAGATCCATGAGAGGAGGAAGAGGATGTGATAGAAGAAGCCAGTTAAGGCAAGGTGTGGAAATTACCTCAATGAGTGACGTACCTAGTCTAGAATAAAGTGGGGTGCATAGGTTTGAGAAAGGAAGCACACACAAATGAGGTGGATTTTATCAATCAATAGGAAGAGATGTATCTGGTAGAGTAAGGGAACAAGCGTTCCAAGGAGTATGTTTCAGATACAGACAACCAAGACATCAAGCCTTTGAATGTCCACAAGCATAAAGTGAAGGAAGGAGGAGGATGATTGTAAGCATGCACAACATGCATGGGGATGAAGAATTCTTAGGATCAGTTGAGTGTTCATAGGAGCCTAAACATAGAAAAGCATTGATATTTAAGAGAGTCCTATTGAAGCTGCCAAGGGAAGATAAGGAACCAATGTAGAGAAAGAGTCTTTTGAAGACTATATGCAAGTTAGGTGGTAAGTGCTGCAAGATGATAATATATAGTGGCAACACAAATAATTTAGTTTCCATGGAGATGGTTGAGAAAATGGGATTAAATAAGGTGGTGCATCTGAATCCATATAAATTTTCATGGTTATAGAAGAGTCAATAGGTACTAGTCAATGAACGATGTTTGGTGAAGTTCTAAATAGGTGTGTATTAGGTTGAGGTGCATTGTGACATGATGTTGATGGACGTGTGTCATGTGTTTTTTAAAAGACCTTGATAGTTTGATTGAAATATAGTACATGATGGGTGTGTATACACCTCTCACCTAGAAAAGGATGGCACAAAGTATACCTTGAGCCACTTGAGGGATGAAGAAGAAAGAGGGTGAAATAGTGTGTGCACAAGGGTGATAATAGTTTTGAGGCAAGAATTCCTGAGAGAAGGAAGAAAAGAGGAATATTATACACTCATACCCAAGATGGTACAAGAATATGGTGAAAAGGATAGAAAGGAGATGAAGAATACACTTTCACATGAAGTGAAGGAGTTGTTAGAAGAGTTGACATCATCTCCATTGACTTACCAAAACCAAAAATGTTACCACTAGTGAGAAGCATTATCCACCACATAGACCTAGTTCCAAGAATGAGCCTACCTAACAAGGTTGCACATAGGATGAAACCTATGGAGAATGAGGAGGTGTAAATGAATGTGCATGAGTTTCTAAAGAAGGGGATGATAAGATAAATCTTGAGCCCATATGTAGTACCTGCGGTGTTGGAGTAGAAGAAGGATGGAGAATGGAGCATGTGCATAGATTCATGTGCCATAAAAAATATTAATATAGATTAAAGATTTCCATTTCCATGCATGGATAATATGGTGGAATGCATGAGTAGCGTGAATTATTTTAGCAAGATTGAATTGAAAAATGGATATCACCAAATCAAGATCTACAATGGAGATGCATGGAAAATGGTGTTTAAGATGAAGGAAAGATTATAGGAGTGGATCATCATGCCATTTGGATTGACCAATTCACATAACACATTCATGAGGTTGATGAATGAGTTTTTGAAACCATTCTTATGAAAGTACATCATCATGTACTTGGATGACATTTTGGTGTTCATCAAGACTATGGAAGGACATATGGTGCACTTGGGAAATGTGTTGAGTCAATTATGTAATTTGAAGCTATGGATTAATGTGAAAAAGTGAAACTTCATGAAGGAAGAATTGGTGTATTTGGGTTTTGTCATCTCCAAATAAGGATTGAATATGGACCACGAGAATGTGCACATGATAGTAGAGTGGCCATCGCCTAGAAGTGATTTTGAGGTACAAAGATGTCATGGTTTAGAAAGTTTATATCGGAAGTTTATAAGAAACTTTAGTGGGATATGCACAAAAATCACATAAACGTTGCACAAAGAGCATAAAACATTCATTTGTACTAAAGAGGTGGATCACAACTTTCAATATCTAAAGAATAAAGTAATAGAGTAGCTAATGTTGGTGCTACTAGACTTCAACAAGGTAATCCAAGTTGATTTTGATGTGAATGGTGCAACTATAGGTGAAATATTGATCCAAAATGGGAGGATCATAACTTATTTTAGTGAAAATCTAAACGATGCAAAGCACAAATATTTGAACTATGACTAGGATTTCTATGACATAAGATAAATGTTGAAGAAGTGGAGACACTACTTATTACCAAATGAATTTGTATTGTATATAGAGCACCAAGCATTAAAATATATTAACAACCAAGGTAAGTTAAACCAAAGGCAGATGAAGTGGGTGGAATATATACAAAGTTATACTTTCATGTTAAATCAAAAAAGTGTAAGACCAAACAAGATCAATGACATGTTGCATAGGAGAGTGTTGATAATGAAGGAAATGGGGATCAAAGTGTCAGGCTTTGATTTGATGAAGGAACTATGTGTAGAGAATGAAGATTTCTAACATGTATGGAGGTCTTGCATGAATCCAACAAGTATGGATCAAATGCCATGGCTATATTATGTAATACAATATGGGATAACTTTCAAGGGCATGTGGTTATGTATACCCCAAGGATTGTTGGGAAAAAACTTGATCAAGGAAAATAATAGTGGAGGATTAACCAGGGACTTTGAAGGAGACAAGATGCTCTTATTACTAGTTGAAGGTTATTACTAGCCAAGGATGTGTGTGGATGTAGACGTGTGTTTGCATTGGTGTAATAATTCCTAATTTGTGAAAGGAAGAGGCCAAAATACAAGTTTATACCAACCCTTAACTGTGCCAGAGAGACCATGGGAAGACATCAACATGGATTTTTTGCTTGGATTTCCTATAACACAAAGGAGAAATTATTCCATTTTTATTGTAGTAGATCAAAGAAGTGGTAAGGCTACATAGATTATCGTACAACATAGTGTCAGATAGGGACACCAAGTTTATTGGCCATTTTTGGTGCACATTGTGGAAGAAACTAGGAACAAGGTTGAATTATAGTTATGCATACCATCTCCAAAGTGATGGACAAATGAAGGTCATTAAAAAGAGCCTAAAAAAATTGTTGAGGTGCCTAGTAAGATACAAGCCATTGTATGGGGACATGGTGTTGGTGCAAGCTGAGTTTGCATATAGTAACTTTTTTAATGAAAGCATGGGGAGAACACCCTTTCAATTTATTTATGGATTTAATCCAAGAGGAATCACCAAGCTAATAAAAATAGATGAATCACATGGAAGGATCATGATAACAGAGGACTATGTTGAATATATGCCAAACTTGCATAAAAAATTAAAGCAAATGTTAGAGAAAAGTAGCCAAGAATACAATCGGTGTGTAGATGAGAACTGTAAGATTATTTTTTGAAGTAGGTGACTTAGTGTTAGTACATTTCAGAAGGTTTCCATGAGGAACCTACAATAATTAATGTTTAAAAAGATTGGCTATACAGAGTGTTGTGCAAGTTTTTAGCAAGTGCATATGACATCAAGCCACCATAAGGGATAGATATATTACTTGTATTTAATGTATCATATTTATATAGTTATCATGAGGCAAGATAGGAAGGGGAAGGGGAAGAAGAGAAGGCATAAGTCTTGGATTAAAGGGTGTAGATGCCTGAAAAGGAAAGAGATGAAATATAGGCAATCTTAGATTTGAAAGTTGTGAAAAGGATGTGTGACAAGGAGTATAAGGACTGGGTAAGTGCACAGAGTTGGGGGAAAATTCCATGGACATTTACCCTAACATGTATGCTTTATGACCATAACATGCACATGTTTTGGCATAACATGTACATGTTATTTAAATTTAGGCTCAGATTTTTTATCCATAACGCATACGCATAATGAATAAATAATGTGTACACATTATGAGTACATAATGCATATGCATTTTGTTGACATAACCCAAAAGGAAACTAGAAGTGATATGTGGGTCTTTTATGCTATGTCCAAGGAATGCGTACAAGTTATGCTATAATTTGTACGTGTTCCTGTCACATTGCACAAATAAAGTGAAAAGGAGGTATAGGAAGGGGTAGGTGATTTGGTAAGTATAAGTTTACATTTATACTTATATTTTTATATTCCCTATAATTTAAATTTATTTTAGTAAATATTAAAAAATAGGGTCACCCTGCATTTGATAGAATTAGTCTCACATTTTAATGCCTTACGATGTGGGAGATAGTTTTTCAAAATCCAATTTGGTTAGTACTTAGGCATTTTTAGGATCTCATTATTGAACCTAGGGATTTTAGGGCATAACTTTTGTAATTGATGTCCATTTTGGGTAAACATATAGTCATTTTTTAGGTTTCTATACCTTCTGGATTGCTTATTGATATTTTTAAAAGTCATAGGTTTGTCAAAATTGAAGTTTATAAACCACTCATTTTGACTTCTATGCAAAGTGGTGTGATTGTGGAAGTGTAGGTCACATTAATGATTTGCATCTATCAAACAACCAGTTTATGTTAATTTCACTTACTCATCATCCCTCTCTCATCCCTAATCACTTCCTCCTCATCCCTCATCACCCCTCATCACTCTCTCCTCATTCCTCATTGTTCCTAGTCACTCCCTCACTGACCCTCACCATCCCTCATCATCTCTAATCACTCCCTTATCATCCCTAATCACTCCCTCATTAAACCTCACCATCCCTTATCATCCCTAAACATTTCTTCATTATCCCTCATCATTCCTCATCACTCCCTCCTCATTCCTAATCACTCCTTCATTGACCCTCACCATCCCTCATCATCTCTAATCACTCCCTCATCATCCCTAATCACTTCTTTATTAACTCTCACCATCCCTCATCATCCTTAATCACTCCCTTCTCATCCCTCATCATCCATAATCACTCCCTCATTGACCCTCACCATCCTTCATCATCCCTAATCTTTCACTTATTGACCTTCATTATCCCCCATCATCCCTCATGACTAATCATTCCCTCCTTGTCTCTCTTGGTGCACACACGAGGAGGGGGATACCATTTAAGTCCTGATATAAACTCTCAAGTTACAGGGGTTCAATAACATAAACAAACACATAGGCATTTCATCAAATAATTGAGGTTCACATAACATAGATCAAAATACTGCATTAATACAATAAAATTTAGATTTAATCAATGACACTATTGGGTTTATTATATACACAACATGGAGGAAATTAATAGACAAACACCTACATTTCATACATTAACCTTTGCTTTTGTAATGACAGTCTAACAAACCTCCTAGACAAAGATGATTAAAATATCATGCAATTATAGTCTTCTTCTCTATTTTTTCCAACTGACCCCTCCAATGATATGTCTATTTGCTTATAAGCATTAGAATTGGCATCCAATGAAATTATCCTCCCATCCCTTTGTCTTCTCCCAATGCTTCAATATCATCACATGCATTTTCCAAAATCACATAACACATTGTAAAAACCAAACCCGTTACTCATCTATGGTTGGTTCAAATCTAGTTTGACATAGAGAATAATAAAATATAATGAATACATTTTTCACTAGAAGATAAAATTGGGATTTTAATTATTATACACAATACAGACCTATTGGGTTTCATCTAGGCGTTAAGAGCTAATTTGAATAAGCATGAGACCTAGTCGATTCTAGATAATGCACAACACTTCATAAAAAAATTTACCTTACTCATGAATCCATCAAGATTTATATAATTGATTTACCATTTTGAAAAAAACTTATGTATAAAAGACGTTTGTAGGCTTCTAAACTTTGAACAACATAGTCAAATACCATGTTGATTCCTAATGATCCAATCATGGCTTACCTTAATGCATACCACTATGTGAAATAACTTATCATGTGTAAGGCTTAGTATGGAATTAAGATTCAATCAATCACTACTTGAATATTTGTCTTTAAACATATAATTATGTGGGTGTTCAGTCCTAAATATCATAATCACTTGTTACTTGAGTCATTGAGAGACTCCATCAAAGGAACAAATTCAATCACCAAAGGAGATAAAACATGGATATTCTAAGACCTATGGAGGTTCACCACTTTGATTAACACTATCAAGTAACACAAAATACATATGTAGACCCATACGAGTTTTCCTTTACCAAATAACATCGTTGATTATGCAAAAAACACAAGTCCACAAAGAAAAGCCAAAGTTATAATCTATTAAAAGATACTCTAATAACATAGGAGTTAAACAAAATGTTTCACCAAGACTTGAATAGCATACGAATATGACAATGAGAATGCTCTCCTCTTTCAAAATATTTGATTTATATATTTTTGGACTATTTTTAGGTTTTAATTCATGTTAATTTCTAACAATAACTTTTTTTGGGCACTGCATGTTGAAAATATACATGCCTATATATGTTTGCATATCTTTTTTTTGTCAATCCAAATTCAAAAAAAATATATGGTTACAAACCAGGCCTAATTCTACATGCATTCAAAAAAACTAGTTTTCATTTTTTTTTTGAGGTAGTCAAGTGGGGCTACATAGCTTGCTATCCATTTTTTGGTCAAATTTTAGGATCTATTTACTTGTAAAATTAAAAAAAAAGTCTTTCATCAAAAAATTATAAAAAATATAGATTACAAACTAGATGATCTTATCTAAACTTTGACCAAATGGTTTTAAATAATATGAAATGATACTTGAAAAATGAGTGAGCACATGATCAGTTATCTACTTTATTTTCTTAAAAATTAGGAGTTCTTAATCAAATTTTAGATGCTTGACGTAATTATACTTAACCATTTTTTTAAAAAATAGTGTTTTGGAAACTAGACTCAAAATTCTACAATTCATGTACTTACACCATCCTTGTATTTTGAGTGTAGCCATCTCAAATTATCTACATAAGTTAATATTTTTCAAATTTAAAAAAAAAAATATGTCTATGGGTAGGCCTCATTTTGTCCCACAACTTTGTGCACTTACTCAAGTACCAAGTGGAATAATCACACAATAGAAGACACTTTATGGCTAAACCTTATCGATATTAGTCGTATGCACTCGACTGCCCCATGATCTTGAAAACATCCACTTGTGATCTAGGGATCACTTTTTAGTTACTTGGGATGTGTGATGTAGGAGCATCTGAGTGTAGAAACTATTGTGCCTCATTTTGAATACTAAGTATTATTTTATAAAGGACTCAAGCAAACCTAATGAATATCAATGACATGAAAGTTTTGGATTGAAGTCACACGTGTGATTTCAAGGGTACCTAGAAGCAAAGAGTAAGGATAAATAAAAGAATCACACATGGGACCGAAGGTGCATCCACATAGAGGAGGTTTAGACACAAGTGAATAGGAAGGATAAAAATCCACTAAAATACAAAAAATACCTGATTGAAAGGCCATATCACATCACCTTCACTGCCAAGTTTTGAATTAAACTTATGTTAGAATCAAAGGTGGGAATAACAATAAATGCAATAAAATTATTTGTTGGGATTCTAGCAGGCATACCAAATTTGAATCTCTAGCTATCAATTAAATTAATCATTCAGTTGGACGTATTGGGAGGAAGATAATCTTTAATACCTTTATAAATAAGAGACTAGGTAGATCATTTAAGTGGATGTATAAAAGATAAGGAGACTCTACCAAAAATTATAGCCAATTGAAGGTAGGAAGAGAGAGAGTAAATGTCTTGCATAGTAGCTGTAAGTTGGTAAGTGTAGGCTTAGGTTTATGAATGGAACACCATTATAATCAAGCTGAGTGTTTTCTCTTGAATTGTTAAAGGTCATGTAGTCTATTTTTGATTAGTAAATAAAAATATTCTTAATTTCTTGTTATTGCAAACTTGCTTATGTGTGTGAGAGTGAGGTGTCTAAGTTGCATGGATTGACTTCCTTTCATTAGGAACTCAATCCATGTTTGTATCAATACCATCACTGCCCAAATCACCTTTAAATATTTTACCACTTGCATATTTTGTATGACCTTTCCATTTCGCAACACTTCACCATTGCTCAAGCTCACCATGAATGAAATGTCTCCTTCCCACACAATGCATTGCCATGTTGTATGACAGAACACACAACCTCATTTTCCACCCTCACTTCCACCATAAATAAAAAAGTATTATTTCTTAACACATTGTGAACAAAGGGTCATAAGAGAACAATGACTATAGGTTTTGAGTAAAGTATGACTGTTGATTTACTCTCTGTTAGTTTTAAAAACCCTACTTTACCAAACATGAAATTACATCCCTTTGGGAATAATTTGCATCTTTGGGACAACTGATTGTGTGTATGTATATATATTTGTATATATTATAATTACATTCTTTATGATTCTTATTGGAACTCATACTCATGACACATGAACCCTTTTAAAATCTACTTGCAACTTCATGCCAACTTTTATACTACATTTTGTCACTCACACTAATTGACAAACAAAAACATAGACCTAAAAAAATAAAAAATTCATAAATACATTATAACTTCATGTCAAATTTTGTACTTTCCCTTTGTCACTCACGTCAATTGACAAGAAAAAAACGCAAATCTAAAAAAAATCAAAATTTCATGAATGCATTGTTATTTTTCCTATGACATTTTCCCCTCCTCTACTCCATTATATATATATATATATATATATATATATATATATATATATATATATATATATATATATATATATATATATATATATAAACGACCTATCTAATATGTTATATTTGTTTGGTACATTCCATTATTATTCCAACACATGTTTTTTTCTAATGGCATTTTCCCCTGTTTTACTCCATTAATGTTTTATAATCTGTTCAATGACTTGTCTAATTTATCTTCTTTCTTTGATTGAAAAGTGCACTTATATTAATAAAAAAACCTTATAATACAATGTTAATCATACAAAAAATAGGTGGAAAAGTCACACCCCAAAAGCCAAACCGAGCTAAAAGAGCCTCAAGAGAAACCAAAGTCCAAAAAAGGCCACAACTTGGCCGATAACCATAATTAAACTAACTCAAGTGCACATCAATAAAAAAAGATAATGAAATAACACAAACAATAAATAAATAATTAAGCAACAATTTCAAACATGGCAGAGGGTCTTGAGGATTTCCTCCCTAATGATCCTAGGCTGGGGGATCTTCATCAACTAGGAGAGGATCCCAACCATCAATGTGTTAATTGGTTTCAAATTTATGTTGCACAATCTGAGAATCCTGGTGGGGAGAAGAGATGGCTAATGCCATCCATAAAAACTTATCTTTTAGAAGGGGTCTCCACCTGCACCTCCTCCCCACCACCACCACCACTGTTTCTACCTCTGTAAAATCCTCTCGAAGGAGATGGCCAGCGAGAGCGAGGAGAAGAGATCCTCCAACTTTGATACCTCCGAATGTGAGAGTGGTGGTGCCTCCCCCCATGCTCATAACCCCCAAGAGGACAGTGGTGAGATGGGGTATCAGCTACCTCATGGCTAACCACATAAGGAGCATTCCCCCAATAATCCAAGAGGAGTTGCAGATGATGAAGCTCAAGCTAGGCCTTGTCTATTCGACTTTGAATTTGAAGGATAACATTAGCAATTATAAAAACTTTATTAGTTACAAAAAAACTTTTTACCATAATCTCATTATTAAAACAAGCTTGATTTATAGATTTCCAAAATCTGAAATAAAATATCAATATGAAAAATATACTAGAATTTGTTATATCTTGTAAGTAACAGGGTGTAGTCCCTTAGGAGAGCCATTTTTCAAGTTAACATTTAAGGCCTAAAGGGTTCGAAAAGGGTATGGATCCATATCCAGGTTGACTGGACATGAAGGCAAAACCAAAAGAGATGTTTGATAGTTTTTAGGTGATGAAATGTCATGCAAGTGGGATTTAACACCCCCATATGCTTAATCCTATTCCCCATGGGCAAACCCTGGTATAAAATACACTAAAGGAAGTGGGATTTTTTGGGCTCAATACAAGCCACCCAAATGTTATCAAATTTCTAGGCCCAAACCCGATGGAAAGATTGGAGAGACCACTGGTGGTTAAGGGGATCAATATCAATATGCTGAGGATCCAACAAATTATAACCCAATCGAGGAGAGTATCGATAAAATGGGGTGGCTATAGGCTAGGACCAGTCCTTCAACCACGACGTGAGAGAGGAAACTCCAATCTTGTGCAATTATTCATCAGGTATGAAACTCTGTAATTTAGAAATAGATTTTGCATCTTCCTTATTAAGATGGAACTTGGACTTTAACATAGGCCAAGGAAGCCAGTCCCTAGAGTTCTTACAAAACAAATCACCAACCGTGAGAATACCTTTCTTAAAAAGCCTCAAGCTTTTGATCCAGAGGACCATGGCAAAGGGGACATTATGGAAGTTTAGCTAGGGAAACCACCATAACGATTTGGAGTTTAGAGAAAGACTGATTCTAAACCCATCCCCCACCCAAATGAGGTGGGTTTTGAGCTTTTCCCAGGCCTTTCAAATACTTTGCATGACAAGCGCGCCCCCTACTTTGACTATCACCGATGAGATAAGCGCACTATGAAAGCCAATGCTAATCTGTCTGATTTTTGTTTGGTACATTTTCATAATTCTTCAAATTCCTTTTAATCACAAGTCTCATTTCTTGAAAATAAAGTCCACAATAGGTAACATGGGAAGCTCCATTTGGCAGTCACTTAAATAATGCTTGAAAAGCTTAAGAGTTTGGCTTTAGAACTGCCAGTTGCATTTGGTTAAAAGTTTCCAATGTCTTTTTAACCATTTTTTAAAATTTCTTCTCTTTTTTTGCTTTTTGATATTCTATAATGTATATTTATGACTCATTTCATAAATATTGTGTAGACAATGCAAATATGTAAGATAATTCGAGGGTTATGTGAATGTAGGCCACCATGTACACCACGATTGTAGTGGATAATAAAGAAGAGGCCAAAAAAATTACAAAATAAGTAGTCTCTACAAACAAAACTTTGCTCGATCTATACTGAATATGAATATTACAATTAATGAGAATATTGAGAAAACTCTCTTAAAAAACAAATTTCCCATCATGTTAAATATAACAAACTTTCATAAATTTAAAAAAAAGAAAAAAAAAAAAATTAAATGAAACTTAGATAAAACCTTTATAATAAAAATGCCTCCCCCTCATAAATAAACCAGATTTTTTTATACAAATTAATAATGAAATTGCCACCCACATAATAAAGAAAACAGAATTTTTATGCAAATTAATAACTTCAATAGTGAACAATAACAATAGTACCCATACGTGTCGGCAGAGACTAATAATGAGAAACCCAAATATCAATCCGATTCCCATCTTAGTTTTCAACATAGAATACATTGCGTCAAAGTTAAACCACAAAAAGTAGGGATAAGATGCCAATCACCGACAAATTTAGGTGCGAAAAGTGGGGCAATTTATAAAGCTGCTGTCCAAATGATAATGTGCCAACCGCCCAACAAATTTGTCCCACCCTCTTAAAAGTGACTTGCGAACGGAGGCCAAAAAAAAATTCCGTGAGATTTCCACACTCGTTCCTCACCACCGTGGAAATCACGTTCTTCGTATTTCACACGCTTTACTTCTTATAAATACATGAGACTTACAGGAAAGGAAAGGAAAGGAAAGCATGGAGAGAGAGAGAGGGGAAGTATAATTTGTTGGTTTGTTTATTCATATTCCCCCGGTGTCATCTCAAACCCTGCGCATTGTTACAATGGATATTAATCCGTTTTCTTGTCAACCACACAAAAAATGTGATGCTTTACAAGTTTATATGTTAATTTTTATAGAAGTAGGATTAATTTAGTAGAATGGATCTCTCAATTCTTTATATGAAATGGAAGATTCTCTTCAATATAGTGTCTATTAAGAAACAATGTTATAGGATAGCTGCTGTGATACGGAGCTAGACAATTCTAATTTAGCAGATTTTTTTCTTGGTTAAGTGTATTCAGTAATTATGATTTTCAGTTTTTTTGTAATTCTGAATTCATTATAGTATTAGTTTGGAGGATATGAATAAATATATAAGTTGATATTTATATGGATATGGTTTTTATATTTATTAAAATTAAAGTTATATTGAAAGAGTTATAATTTATTTGATGTGCTTATGGTAAAGTAATATTTGTCACACTATTGTTTTTAAAAATTATTGGAATCACTTTTAAAATGTTCAAATTTTTTTTGGTTCAATCAATTTAATCGTTTGAAATACATATTATGATAATAAATATAAAATTTAACTTATAGTTTAAATATAAATATTTAGAATATTTCATTAAACTTCACCATATATCAGCTTTATTCATAATTTCTGTTAAAATTATTATTGATTTTACAAAACTGTTATTTATGTGTCATTTATATTTTTGTGGTTCATGATTAAAATTACTGCACTTTCTGTAATGAGCAGAAAATTTGTCTTCTTCAAATTTCACGTATTGCTTTAGTGGGCGCAACTCCTGCTATCTGTGAAGTGTGGTTGTGTACGGATGAAGGGAGCAGGCTGTTTTTGTGAAGAGCAAACGTAAACTATTAATGGGCCTGCTACCTGCTAACGCATAACAGTTGAATATATAGATATATGCTTGGACTATTTTAGTTCCGTGTCTAAATGTATTTGATAAGTCACACTAAACTCCTACTGGGCCTGCTATCTGCTAACGCATAACAGTTGAATATATAGATATATGCTTGGACTATTTTAGTTCCGTGTCTAAATGTATTTGATAAATCACACTAAACTCCAAACAATCACAACCTGGAAACACGGTGACCAGACAGTAGCGCTTTTCATAAATTGACTGACAAAATAACAATTGTATATCCTATGTTTTTGAAAAATTTAACAATAATAGTAAATTGCTAATAAAATTATTTACTCATCTCCATGAAGTTGGTCAGGAGACATCTGTGTCAAAATTGTTGATAAGTTTTGAATCGGTGCAAAATATATTTAGTTATCATAGAAGTTTGTGAAGTGCAATTGTTTTTGCCGTATATTTTGTTCATTATTTTTTATTTGTAGTAGGCTTTATTTTCAGCTGTGATGTGAGCTAAAAATGAGTTATGATGAGGATTTGGAGAATGATGGGAAATTGAAGAGACCAATGTTTTATCAACAAAATAGTTGGTACAACAATTCCAGGATTGGTATTGAGAGAGTCGACAGTAGCAATAAAGGTCCAGAGGCTACTTCCAAAGAAAATTCTATTTTTGCTATTATTTGTACACTGATTGTATTTTTCGGTACTCTGCAATATGGGTTCAAAGTAAGTTAGCTTTTATTTTATGTGCATTCTTCTCAGTATGTGAGTGGAGTGGAGTAAATGAGTAGATCAATTAATAATCAATTGATTCAGGTATAGTACTTTAATGGCAGTAAAGCTAGTTTCAATTGTTTCTTCTCCCCCTAACTTCTATCTAAAGGCAGTGTGAGTGGCATCAGTAGGTAATATTCTGTCTATTGTGTCTCCAGTATTAGCAGCAATGTTTTTCAATTCGGCTCTCAGTTTAGAATCGTAAAAAACAGAAAATTTCTTAAATAGTTGTCCCAAGATTGCATTGAATTCCAAAATTGCATTGAATTAACTATAATCATGTCCTCAAGTGAATGGTGGACAATTTGTAAAACAGAAAGCTTCAACAAGTATTCATGAAGTATAAGAGTGAGTAATCGATGTTTAGCTTAGTTTGAGTCTCAAAGTAAATATGGAATTTGTCCTCTCAAAAGTAGCATGAACAAAAGTAATTAACTTTTTAAAGTAAAATAGCTATGCACCAATGAGAGCTCCAATTATCATCTCCAATCCATACATGATTGCCCTAGGACTACTAAAGACTTCTTCTAAGAAGACAGAGCTCTAAAGCTCATTCATGGTCAATGGCATGGTAATGTTTTACGTTAATGCTGAAGAGGTAGTGTAGATGGATGACAATAATATGATAATTTTTGTACTCCAATTAATACAGATGAGGGTATGTCAAAATTGCCATTACATACTATCATAATAATTGTATTCCAATTAATACGAATGATAGTATATAAAAATTATTAAATTATTCACTAAAATATGAATTTTTATACATATCAGAATATAATTTTTCATAAAATAAAAATAACTGGCTGATTAATTTTGAGCAAATAAATAGATAAAATAAAAAATAACAGAAAAATAAACTGTCATGAAAAACAGGTAATGGCCTCCTAAACACCTACTTCAACATGTTCAAAACATACTATATTACATATTTCTCCTAACTCAATGCTCATCATATATAATTAATTTATAATTTGAAGTGGTCACCTGAAGATGGCTTTTGACATGGGAAGTTCTCAACCTGTTTATGTGTATGGCCTCCTTGATAAGCTTTGGTGTGGCCTCTGCATTAAAATAAATTAATAATAGAATTGAATAAGACAAGAAATAGTTTAGAAAAAATTCAAACGATTCTTGTTTTCATTTTTTCAATAAATTAAGCACTCACTATTTTCCCTCCAAGCCAGCAGATTGCATTGAGAATTAGCTAAGAGAAGCTAGGTAGAGTTATCCTTGGTGGTACTAGTAACAAAGTAATATTTATTCTCCTAACATCTAAGGTCAAAAATCTCATGGAAGAGGAGAAAAATTTGGAAATATTGTCCCATTCCTAAGATCTCGATTAAATATAGAGAGGAGCATAACTAGCACCCTAAGATGACCATTTATCTAATCAATGTGTGTGAAGGCACATTCTCTAACAAGTATTCTTTTCTAGTAGTGTCAATAAAGGATGTAGAAAAACTTTGGAGTATAATTCTTATAGATATGCCAGGATAAGGTGAAAAGTAAAAAATGACATATGAAAACATAACCAAATAACTAAGAAAGATTAGTGCCACACCCACTTCCTTCATGTTGGAGAGCATTGGAATCTTTCCAATTTGCTAAAAAATGTGTATAAATATAAATTCCATATCAAAAAACACCCCCTGAGAAATTTACATAATCTACTTTCATAAGGACGGTGCATTGTAATGGCGCATGCTTTATGCCAAATTAAACAATGAGCAAAGTGCCTTGCATTTATTTCAATGACACCACCCATCCACTACAACGAAAAACCACTACCATTCTGTAAAAGTGCACCATCAGCACAGTAATTTACTGTTTACAAATCTAAATGCAACAATTAATAATTGACACAGTTGAATGCAACCAAAAAGATTAATACTTAGTCCAACAAGAGTAGAACGCAACCAAAATTTGCCTAATGGAAATCACTAATAAAGCTTAAAAATTTTAGTACTTAAAGTAGATCAAAATAATTCGCTAATAGACAGGCTAGATACATAGGGATAGCAAATACGTGACTCACCATTTTTAAATCAATTAAGAAGGATTTGATTTTTTTTGCATTAATCCACCCTGCCAGTGAGCCAAATCCTATCATTATTAAATGACTGCAAGGAAATAAATAGAGTTCATTAAATGGCATGAAGGGGATATGACATAAGAAAAAATTGACCTATCAATTTTCTTGAAATAATAATATTTTATTAAACAATTAAAAAACTTGATATTTACTTTGGTAAAATGTTTATATATTTATCACTGCACAAACCAATATAACTTGATTCGCTTAGAGATGAATTAATAATTCTAAGTTAAACTCAAATGAATGCAATAGAGATCCCTTTGGGACTAATAAGGTCAATAAAGGGCACATATAACCATGCAACAAAGAGAGTGTCAGCGACTGAAATAAGCTGCAATGTTTTTTCAAATTTACGTGCAAAGCAGGTGACAATGAAAAATAAATAAAACTATATATTTTAAAATATGCATATAGAATGATTGGCCACTGAAAATCAAATATTGAGTCATGAAAAATAAATTAATCCATATACATTATTAAAAAACTTTATACTAAGATATATAATTGATCAATCCATAATTACTTATTAGAATATTGGCAAAAAGTATTAGTAACCTTTGCACTAATAAGTAAGGGAGATTTATAATGAATAATTTATAAAGCATAATATTTATTAAAGGTTTTTAAAATGGGGTAGCATATTAAATAATTTAATTATGAGAGAAATTTATAGTTAAATATATTTGAGCTTGAGTAGTATTTGGATGGATGTATTTTTATAAATATTATTTAAATATAATAAGTATTAAATAGATCATTCATGTTTTTTAAAGATGAGATTTTGTGAACCACTCTTCATGAAATATGGATCAATGTAGATTGACTCAAAATTACAAATTAAAATCATAAAAATTCATATCACACAATTAATAAATAAATTTTAATCATATCTATCAAAAATATATTTACTTATTTAGAATATTATTTCCATTATTATTTTTAAATTTTAATGAATTCTAGCTTTATACTATAAATGAATTTGAATGTTTAGAATTTTGACCCCTAATCTATTCACTAATTGTGTATGTGTACTCAAATTATGAAGCCTATTGGTTATACTTCAATGCAACTTCTATTTAAACACTTTATTGATTTTATCATTATTTGTATTAGTATAATACCCTATGCACTAATGGCCTATTCTAATACTTACTAATGCCTTATTAATTTTATACTTGACTAAACTAGTTTATGAACCCTAATTTGTCATGTTATGTCACATTCATATTCAAAGGCTGGGTGTGCATGTCCCCATGAAAATAAATTATTATAAAGCATAATTACAATAAGAAAGTGATTATCATTGAGACCCCTTTGCTCTCTCCATAAGACAACATCTAAATTTCCTCATTTCAACATTTCCATCAAAGCTAAAAGGACACTTATCCACTTTTTAGGAGGTAGGGGAAAATTCACAGTCTTTACATTCTTTGTAATGGTATACACAAATCAATTATTGACTCTATTTACAAAAATGAGTTTGTATATATATTCATTGCTTGTATAATACCCTTTATTATAGTCTATATAATGCCCTGAATCTTATCCATCTTGTTTTTCTATATAATACCCTATACATTTCATATATCTTTATTAGATGTGTTATATATAAAGGAATCTGAAGTCTATATCTTTGTAAATTCTAGCTTTATACTATAAAATAATTTTAATGTTTGTAAATTTGACCTCTGGTCTATTCACATTGTAGTCCATCTTGCTACATAAAGGAAAGGAACCAATGGACTATCTATTTGTATAATGGTATATTGTTGTTCATTATCAATACTAAGTATTATCTAAAGTGTTGTGGATACCCTTAACATAAAGACTAAATCAATCAATCCTACTACATAAAGGAAATGAACCAATGAACCATTCAATGGAATAGTTAAATATAAATTGTATTGAAGTATAACCAACATGGTTCATAAGCTGAGTGTACATACATGGTTAGTGAATATAAATCTAGAATACAAAGGTATAGATTTCAAATTACTTCACATTCAAACTTATAAAAAATCAACTTATTTTACAATATAAAGCTAGAATACAAAGGTATAGAGTTCAAATTCCTTCACATAAAGACTAAATCAATCAATCCTACTATATAAAAGAAATGAACCAATGAACCACCAATCTGCATAATGGTCTATTATTTTTTTCTATCAATGTTAAATATCATTTCAAAGAGCCTTAACTTGCCAGTGCATTTATATTTCACGACTAGGCTAATGTATGTTAACAACACGTTAAGGCAAACAAAAAATGGTTTATGGGTTCTTTTCTTTATGTATCAAGATGGAAAAAAATAGACCATTATACAAAATGTAAAGGGTATTATACAAATAAGTAAGATGTAAGGCATTATAAAAACTATAATAATATAGACAACAATAGGTCATTATATAAAATATAAAGTGTGTTATACATACAAGAAAAATGTAAGGCATTATACAGATTGTAATAAGATGGAAAATAATAGACCATTATACATAATGTAAAGGGTATTATACATACAAGCAATAAGTAGGGCATTATATAAACTATAATAAGATGGATAATAATATACCATTATGTAGACTAATGGTTCATATCAAACAATTATACACAAGATATATATGTTGTACATAATCCTTTGCTAGAAAGGAAAACATTTATCAAACATAAGCATCTTCAAGATTCATATAATCATCTTATGTTAATGAAAATTAGTTAGCACACCCTAACCTCAACATTTTGACAAGATTATTCTTAGAGAGTGCAGAGAAATAAAATGCTAACAATGTGCATCTTTACCAGACATTGCATTAACAAATTCCATATAAGGATACTAATGGGAACTTTCAAATGCCAACTAATACTACATTACTGAATAATTGTCTCCT
Source organism: Torreya grandis (assembly GCA_037957365.1). NCBI lineage: Eukaryota > Viridiplantae > Streptophyta > Pinopsida > Cupressales > Taxaceae > Torreya > Torreya grandis. Next base: position 2,641,184 of record JARHVA010001853.1, on the reverse strand, counting down.
TAAATTCTTATCTTTACTATAATTTTAAAATCAAATAAATAAATTGGTTGATAATAATCCAACAAGGTGTAACATCAAACACCTCACATCTCATGCATTTTACTTATCATAACTAAAAACTATTCACAAAAAACTCCAACTTTATCCACAATACATTAATTGATTCAAGCAGTCAATTATTTTATTCAATAATGTGAAGCATATATATAGCCTTTGATCTTCTAGAAATTCAAAGTCAAGCTTATCACATAAAACTACACAATTCCTATTCTATATGGGCGATGTTAACCATTTTTTGCCCAATAGGCCAAAAAAAATCTGTCCCCCTCTGCCCCTGCTGTGCTAGGCCATTTTCATTTTTTGATTTTGCATGAATATGGCAATTTCTATGGGCTCTGCAGGTTCTGGCAATTTCTATAGACTCAGCAGGTTAGTCCTTTGGCGCATGAAGGATCAGTTCAAAGAGTTTCAAGTTTTACAAGGCTTCTTCAAGCTCTGGTTTGAAGGAAATCACAAAAAAAATTGCATCTTTGAACCATTGAACCGGTTCAAGGCCTTGGTTCAACATTTAAAGTTCATCAGCACTTGGTTCAACCTTGGTTCAATGCTTCGGCTGGTTCAATCGGCCTTGGTTCAATGCCTGGTTCATCGCTTCAAGCTTAGCGCAAAGTTCATCGCTAGTTGGTTCAACGATTGGTTCAACCACTTGATTCATCAGCACGCAGCTTTGAACCATTGAACCGGTTCAACCAATTGGTTCATTCGGCATCAGTTCATTGGCTTCCAGTTTAATCAGATAGTTCAAAAGCTTAAGTTCAATGGCATCGGCACGTAGTGGTTGAACCATTGAACCAATTGAACCGTTGAACTAATTTTGGTTCAATGGCTTGGGTCAAGGGTGTGCCCTACAGTCAGAGGGCAGTTCAAGATCCAAACACCCTTGGAGAGGGCAAGAAGACCAAAAAAGTTGAAGGACATAACCGAAGGTCCAGAAGCCCTTGCAGAGGATAGTTCAAGGTCTAAAAGCCCTTGCGGATGGCAGAAAGAGCTTCAAAGAGCCCGAAAGACAAAGATAAAGATTGGGATAATTCTTGTAGACTTTTTGTCTGCAAGAAAAGCCTGAAATAAAAGACCTACAGGAAAAAGGCCGCAGAAAAGCCCGATGACTTTTGTCGAGGACGGTGACGTCTTGAAAGCCGTCAATTTTAAGAAAATGAACTAGCCATTGGGTGACAACCACGTGGACGTCAAATTTAACATAGTGAAGTAGCCATTGCTTTTGAACTACCTTAGCACCAAATCATGGAAAGAGCCCCAAGGAGCACAGTGACCTACTAGAAGATCACCCCCGAGGGCTGAAAAAGCAAGAAAAAGATAGAGAGCGAAAAAGACAAGGCCATTCAAGTGGCGAAGGGTAGGTGAGTTATTACAGATGAGCGACGTGACCTATTTTTTTGTAGTTGGCATTGATGAGCGGACAAACTGTAGTCTATTTGTAGACTGCAGAGGCGAGGCCATGTTGTTTCATTAATGCTTGAATGCCAAAGTCAAATTTGGGTGATTGTGTAGCATGTTTCCAGCAAGCCTTTTCTAAAGAATGACATCAGTAACAGTGTTTTCCTCTTCCTAAGGTGCAGAACGCACATGAGCCACTTGTAGAAATGAGCGCCAAAAAAATCTTTCTAGGAAGCGCCAAGTTTTCTTCCTCTTCCTATATATTGTAAAACTTCTCTTTTGAGAAAGGAATCCGCTCTCAGCCTTAAGGCAAAACTCTGTCCAAAAATCTCTTGAGCTTGTAAGGTAGAGCTGCCAAATTTTACCTTCGATCAGAACTTAGCATTTTTACCTCCATTCTAAGTTTTGCATCTTTAGTATGTGTCTATGCATTTAATTCTATGTTAAGTCATTTTCTTAATGCTTTTGCAGAATGATTTCAGCATGTCTAGTGCATTTTTGTGAGTTTCCTTTTACAGGTCTGTTAGAAGTGTCCCTAGAGGAGTATATGTGAAGTGGAGAGGCTGTTGTAGTGTGTCTCAGAATGCCTCTATTGGTTATTTTCCTTCCTGTATCTCCACAGACCCCTGACCCATTGATGCAGAAGGTTTTCTCACTTTAGATGAAGTGTATAGGCGTTTCCTTTTGGTAAAAAGTGTATATTCGGGCTGGGTGGATCACATTTTCTGGTGTATCACCTTTTCTTTTTTTAGGCTTAGGCTTTGTTTTCAGCATCTCTCTCTCCCTTTTCATCCCCCCCTTTTTTACATTTTTTTTTAGAAGTAGGAGAAACCAGGGCCTAAATGATACATTAGAGGGAGCTAGCCCTTATCTAGAGACTCTCCCCTCCAGCTTCATCGGTCCCACAAGTGAGAGGGGAGTTTCCATTATTGCGTGAAGAAGGCAGGAGCTCGGCCTCCTGCCAAGGGTGCAATCTTTTGCGTCAACAATTTCTGGGACACTCGGTGGGACCAACTAGGACAAGTTGTGTCCAAAGAGTTGAAGGAATTTTGGTGTGTTCTTCAACTGACTAGCCTTTGGAGGCTCTGCATCAAACACCAATGGCAACTCTGAGTTGAATCAGCTGGTTAAGCAGCCTGGTGCCATTGAGAAATCACATTTTTTTATGTATAATTCCTTTGCACAAAATCATGGGTCTTGTTTTCCTTCATATGACTATGATCAAGCTCAAGATTTTTAGAGAATCACCTCAAGCAGCCCTCCTAGTTGCCCTTCAATGATAAGGGAAGTAGCCCTAGAGTTTGAGAAGTAGACAATGGAGATTAACAGACTGGAAGAGCAGTATGGATATCATCAGGAGCTGATGTATAAAGAGGAGTGTTTGTTTAGGCAAGCACAGGCCTTGCAATCCATGGAGGATGAGGTAGCAAAATAGAGAAATCCATTTATCCAAGGTAGTCAGCCTTGTGTGCCCTCTCCTATCTTTAAAAAGCCCCCTCTTTTGCACCAAATCCTTTCTATCAGATAGCACTTGCTCACTCCAGCTCATATGATGCCTCTGCTCTCAATCTCGTGTGCCTGGCTTTCCAACATCAAAGGGCATCATAGCAACCCCCCATTGAGATCAATCTTCTCAATTCCTTATATTGTGAATCTTCCATTGGGGGGAATACCACGAGCTAACACATTCCCCTTCTAGAGACTCTTCCAGTGCATTAACAGTTTCTTCCTAGTGTTCCTCAACCTCCCCAAAATTTTCAGCATGATATGCAAATTCTGAGTTGGAGGAAGGAATGCCAGGAACTAGCCCAGAGCTTTGAAGAGGATGATGCTGGTGACCTCTAAGAAAGACTCTTTTAGGACAATCTAGCCAAGCAAATTGAAGATTTAGAGGCTAGGATGAGTTTGCTCTGTGAAAGAGAGACAGAACTTCTAGACCTTGCAGAGGAGCCCTTGGACCATGGAGAAAACAAAGTTGCTTCCTGTTCACAGGAGCAAAATTCCAATTCTGAGATCCTGAACTAGAGCACATTCTGAGATCATTTGATTCTAGCTAGAGCACAGCCTCCTCTTCCACACGATTTTCCCACTTCACCCCTTCTCAAGGAGGAACCTATTTTGCAAGAGGTAGGTGAGGAGTAGAAGGTCCAATCTGTAGTTTTCCAAGGGGCTATCATGAGTGACAATGAAGAAGAAATCACCATTAAGGCTTTTTAGGAAGGCATCATCAGCAATGGAGAAGACTCAGGTCACGCATACATGCAGCTGTTCCAGTAATACAAGGAGGAACAAAAGCATAGTGAGCTCTCTTCCCCCTTGTTCAATGAACTTCCTTGTTGCTTCAAGGAGGAGGATGACTACGCTAAAGAGCCTGAGTTGGAGGAGGAAAAGGAGAGGTATGTCTCCCTTGAGGAAAGCCTTGAAGAAAAAAGCTTTGAACAGAGAGGTGATGTTCTGTGGGATGAGCAATCAATTTGTGATTCCATTTCAGATATCACACCAGTCACCCTTCTTCAAGAAGGCCAAAAGGAAGGAGAGGATGAGTCTGACAGAATCTCCAATGAAGCAGAAGGAAACTGGTCAAACCATGATGCATTGCAGAGGGACTTTGCACATCAAAGGGCTAACGGTGATAAGCCAGTAGCCACTAATTTCTTGGTGAAGAGCACCAGTATGAGGGACCAGCATTCAACAAGCTTCCAAGGACAAGCAGAGTACATATATATCAAAAGCATGTTCAAATCTGATCCACTTAGATACCAACCAATCTAGGTGATAGGCAAGAGGAGCAGGTCACCAAATCTCCTTTTCATTCAGCTACTTGCCTGGCACCATAAGTCTTCTTGCCAGGAAGGGGACTTAAGAAATTTTCCCGTTGATCTAGGAGGGAGGTGAGAACACCTGGTTAGCTGTATATAGTAGTTTTGCTTTCAGTTTTTTTCTGCTTTCCTTAAGTGTAGTTTGCATAGGTAGTGTTTTTAGCCTTATGTGTTTCCCTTTGTGTGTGGGGTAGAAGATTCATGTTTGATTCTTGGATCTTTAGGGTTGTTGCTAACCTTTCTTCAAGCTACATCTGACTTCGTGCCCAATGGACTACAAGGCAACTGGTCTTTAAGCATAACAGGCATGCTTCCCCTGGGAGTCGCCAATCTGTTGACCATTTTTTGCCCAACAGGCCAAAAAGAACTGGTCCCCTTCTGCCCCTGCTATGCTAGGCCATTTTCATTTTTCGATTTTGCATGAATCTGGCAATTTCTACGGACTCTGCAGGTTCTGGCGATTTCTACGGACTCAACATGTTAGTCCTTTAGCACATGAAGGATCAGTTCAAAGAGTTTTGGGTTTTACAAGGCTTCTTCGGGCTCTGGTCTGAAGGAAATCACAAAAAAACTGGCGTCTTTGAACTATTAAACTAGTTCAAGGCCTTGGTTCAACATTTAAAGTTCATCATCACTTGGTTCAACCTTGGTTCAATGCTTCAGCTGGTTCAATCGGCCTTGGTTCAATGCCTGGTTCATCGCTTCAAACTCAGTGCAAAGTTTATCACCAGTTGGTTCAACGATTGGTTCAACTACTTGATTCATCAGCGCACAACTTTAACCATTGAACCGATTCAACCAATTGGTTCATTTGACATCAGTTCAGTAGCTTCCAGTTTAACCAAATAGTTTAAAAGCTTAAGTTCAACGGCATTGGTGTGTAGTGGTTGAACCGTTGAACCAATTAAACTGTTGATCCAATTTTGGTTCAACGGCTTGGTTCAACAGCTTGGTTCAAGGGTGTACCCTACAACCAGAGGGTAGTTTGAGATCTAAATGCCCTTGCAGAGGGCAAGAAGACCAAAAAAGCTGAAGGACACAACCAAAGGTCTAGAAGCCCTTGTGGAGGTCTGTTCAAGGTCTAGAAGCCCTTGCGAATGGCAGAAAGAGCTTCAAAGAGCCTGAAAGACAAAGACAAAGACTGGGACAATTCTTGTAGACTTTTTATCTACAGGAAAAGCCCAAAACAAAAGACCCATGGGAAAAAGGCCGTAGAAAAGCCTGATGACTTTTGCCAAGGATGGTGACGTCCTGAAAGTCATTAATTTTAAGCAAATGAACTAGTCGTTGGGTGACGGCCACGTGGATGTCAAATTTAACAAAGTGAAGTAGCAGTTGTTTTTGAACTACCTTAGCGCCAAATCATAGAAAGAGCCCCAAGGAACATAGTGACTCGCCAGAAGATCACCCTCGAGGGCTGAAAAAGCAGGAAGAAGACAAAGAGCAAAAAAGACAAGGCCATTTAAGTGGTGAAGGGTAGGTGAGTTATTGTAAATGAGCGGCGTGACCTATTTTTCTACAATTGGCATTGATGAGAGGACAAACTGTAGTCTAATTGTAGATTGCAGAGGTGAGGCCATGTTGTTTCATTAATCTTTGAATGCCAAAGTCAAATTTGGGTGATTATGCAACATGTTTCTAGTAGGCCTTTTCTGAAGAATGACATTAGTAACAGTTTTTTCCTCTTCCCAAGGTGTAGAACGCACATGGGCCACTTGCAAAAATGAGCACCAAAAAAATCTTTCCATGAGGCGCCAAGTTTTCTTCCTCTTCCTATATATTGTAAAACTTCTCTTTTGAGAAAGGAATCCGCTCTTAGCCTTAAGGCAAAACTTTTCCCAAAAATCTCTTGGGCTTGTAAGGCAAAGCTACCATATTTTACCTTCAATCAGAACTTAGCATTTTTACCTCCATTCTGAGTTTTGCATCTTTAGTATGTGTCTATACATTTAATTCTATGTTAAGTCAATTTCTTAATGCTTTTGCATAATGATTTCAGATTTCAGCATGTTTGGTGCATTTTTATGAGTTTTCTTTTACAGGTCTGTCAAAAGTGTCCCTAGAGGAGTATAGGTGAAGTGGAGAGGCTACTGCAGTGTGTCTCAAAACACCTCTAGTGGTTATTTTCTTTCTTGTATCTCCACGAACCCATGATCCACTGATGCAGAAGGTTTTCTCACTTCAGATGAAGTGTATAGGCGCTTCCTTTTGGTAAAAAGTGTATATTCAGGCTGGGTGGATCACATTTTTTGGTGTATCACCTTTTCTTTTTTTAGGCTTAAGCTTTGTTTTCAGCATCTCTCTCTCCCTTTTCATCGCCCCCCTTTTTTACATTTTTGGTTAGCAGTAGGAGAAACCAGGGCCTAAATGATACATCAGAGGGAGCTAGCCCTTATCTAGAGACTCTCCCCTCCAGCTTCGTCGATCCCACAGGCGAGAGGGGAGTTTCCATTATTGCATGAAGAAGGCAGGAGCTCGGCCTCCTGCCAAGGGTGCAATCTTTTGCATCAATAGTTTCTGGCATGCTCAGTGGGACCAACTAGGACAAGTTGTGTCCAAAGAGTTGAAGAATTTTTGGTGTGTTCTTCAACCGACCAACCTTTAGAGGCTTTGCATCAAACACAAATGGTGACTTCGAGATGAATCAGCTAGTTGAGCAGCCTGGTGCCATTGATAAATCACATTTTTGTATGTATAATTCCTTTGCACAAAATCATGGGTCTTGTTTTCCTTCATATGACTATGATCAAGCTCAAAATTTTCAGAGAATCGCCTCAAGTAGCCCTCCTAGTTGCCCTTCAACGATAAGGGAAGTAGCCCTAGAGTTTGAGAAGTAGACGATGGAGATTAACATACTGGAGGAGCAGTACGGATATCAGCAGGTGATGATGTATAAAGAGGAGTGTTTGTTTAGGCAAGCACATGCCTTGCAATCCATGGAGGAGGAGGTAGAAAAATGGAGAAATCCATTTATCCAAGGTAGTCAGCCTTGTGCGCCCTCTCCTATCCTAAAGAAAGCCCCCTCTTTTGCACCAAATCCTTTCTATCAGATAGCACTTGCTCAGTCCAGCTCATCTAATGCCTCTGCTCTCAATACCGTGCGCCTGGCTTTCCAACATCAAAGGGCATCAGAGCAACCCCCCATGGAGATCAATCTTCTCAATTCCTTATATTGTGAATCTTCCATTGGGGGGAATACCACGAGCTAGCACATTACCCTTATAGAGACTCTTTCAGTGCATCAATAGTCTCTTCCTAGCGTTCCTCAACCTCCCCAAATTTTTTAGCATGATATGTAAATTTCAAGTTGGAGGAAGGAATGCCAGGAACTAGCCTAGAGCTTTGAAGAGGATGATGTTGGTGACCTCCAAGAAAGACTCTTTTAGGACAATCTAGCCAAGCAAATTGAAGATTTAGAGGCTAGGATGAGTTTGCTTCGTGAAAGAGAGATAAAACTTCTAGACCTTGTGAAGGAGCCCTAGGACCTTGGAGAAAACAAAGTTGCTGCCTGTTCACAGGAGCAAAATTCCAATTCTGAGATCCTGAACTGGGGGAAAATAGTAGAATCATGGGGTAGGAAGGAGGAAAAGCAAGGTTTTTCTCAAAACCTTGAAGAAGTCGAAGCTACTCCTACTCATGATAATGCTGACGACCTCCAGGAAAAGCTCTTCCAAGAAGATCTGGCTAGGAGAATTGTAGAGTTCGAATCTAAAGAGAGATTCCTCAACCAGTGTGTGATGGATGGTTCAGACCCAATGACACATTCCATTTTTGAACACACCCCACTTACACATTTGTAAGAGAAATATCAGGCCACACCTGATATAGATGAAGTGTTGACCAAGTGGGAGGAGAATCATTTGATTCTAGCTCAAGCACTACCTCCTCTTCCACACAGTTTTCCCACTTCACCCCTTCTCAAGGAGGAACCTATTTTTCAAGAGGTAGGTGAGGAGTAGAAGATCCAATCTGCATTTTTCCAAGGGGTTGTCATGAACGACAATGAAGAAGAAATCATCATTGAGGATTTTTTTGAAGGCATCATCAGCAATGGAGAAGACTCATGTTACGCATACATGCAAATGTTCCAACAATACGAGGAGGAACAAAAGCATAGTGAGCTCTCTTCCCCCTTGTTCGATGAACTTCCTTGTTGCTTCGATGATGAGGACAACTATGCTAAAGAGCCTGAGTTGGAGGAGGAAAAGGAGAGGTATGTCTTCCTTGAGGAAAGCCTTGAAGAAGAAAGCTTTGAATAGAGAGGTGATGTTTTGTGGGATGAGCAATTAGTTTGTGATTCCATTTCAGACATCACCACAGTCACCCTTCTTCAAGAAGGCCAAAAGGAAGCAGAGGATGAGTCTGACAGAATCTCCAACGAAGCAGAAGGAAACAGGTCAAACCATGATGCATTGCAGAGGGACTGTGTACATCAAAGGGCTAATGGTGATAAGCCAGTAGCCAATGATTTCTTGGTGAAGAGCACCAGTATGAGGGACCAACATTCAACAAGCTTCCAGGGACAAGCAGAGTACATATATGTTGAAAGCATGTTCAAATCTAATCCACTTGGATACCAGCCAATCTAGGTGACAGGCAAGAGGAGCAGGTCACCAAATCTCCTTTTCATTCAGCTACTTGCCTGGCACCATAAGTCTTCTTTCCAAGAAGGGGAATTCAAAAATTTTCCCTTTGATCCAGGAGAGAGGCGAGAACACCTGGTTAGCTGTATATAGTAGTTTTGCTTTCAGTTTCTTTTCCTGCTTTCCTTAAGTCTAGTTTGCACAGGTAGTGTTTTTAGCCCTGTGTGTTTCCCTTTGTGTGTGGGGTAGAAGCTTCATGTTTGATTCTTGGATCTTTGGGGTTGTTGCTAACCTTTCTTCAAGCTACATTTGACTCTGTGCCCAATGGACTGCAAGGCAACTGGTCTTTAAGCATAGCAGGCATGCTTCCCCTGGGAGTTGCCAATCTATTGACCATTTTTTGCCCAACAGGCCAAAAAAAATTGGTTCCCCTCTGCCCCTGCTGTGCTAGGCCATTTTCATTATTCAATTTTGCATGAATCTGGCAATTTATATAGACTATGTAGGTTCTGGCAATTTCTAAGGACTCAGTAGGTTAGTCTTTTAGCGCATGAAGGATCAATTCAGAGAGTTCTGGGTTTTACAAGGCTTCTTCGGGCTCTGATTTGAAGGAAATCATAGAAAAATTGGCATCTTTGAACCATTGAACTAGTTCAAGGCCTTGGTTCAACGTTTAAATTTCATCGACACTTGGTTTAACCTTGGTTAAATGCTTCAGCTGGTTCAATCGGCCTTGTTTCAATGCCTGGTTCATCGCTTCAAGCTCAGCACAAAGTTCATTGCCAATTGGTTCAACGATTGGTTCGACCACTTGATTCATCGATGCACAACTTTGAACTATTGAACCAGTTCAACCAATTAGTTGATTCAGCATCAGTTCAACGGCTTCCAGTTCAACCAGACAGTTCAAAAGCTTAAGTTCAATGGCATCGGCATGCAGTGGTTGAATCGTTGAACCAATTGAACCGTTGAACCAATTTTGATTTAACGGCTTGGTTCAAGGGTGTGCCCTACAACTGGAGGTCAGTTCGAGATCCAAATGCCCTCTTAGAGGGCAAAAAGACCAAAAAATTTGAAGGACACAATCGAAGGTCCAGAAGCCCTTGCAGAGGGCAGTTCAAGGTCTAAAAGCCCTTGTGGATGGCAAAAAGAGCTTCAAAGAGCCCGAAAGACAAAGACAAAGACTGGGACAATTCTTGCAGACTTTTTATCTATAGGAAAAGCCCAAAATAAAAGACCCATAGGAAAAAGGCTGCAGAAAAGCCCGATGACTTTTGCCGAGGATGGTGACATCTCAAAAGCCGTCAATTTTAAGCAAATGAACTAGTCGTTGGGTTACGGCCACGTGGATGTCAAATTTAACAAAGTGAAGTAGTCATTGTTTTTGAACTACTTTAGTGCCAAATAATGGAAAGAGCCCCAAGGAGCACAACGACCTGCCAAAAGATCGCCCCCGAGGGCTAAAAAAGCAAGAAGAAGACAGAGAGCAAAAAAGACAAGGCCATTCAAGTGGCGAAGGGTAGGTGAGTTATTGTAGATGAGCGATGCGACCTATTTTTCTACAGTTGGCATTGATGAGGGGACAAACTACAGTCTATTTGTAGACTGCAGAGGCGAGGCCATGTTGTTTCATTAATGCTTGAATGCCAAAGTCAAATTTGGGTGATTGTGCATCATGTTTCCAGCAGGCCTTTTTTAAAGAATGACATCAGTAACATTTTTTTCCTCTTCCCAAGGTACAGAACGCACATGAGCCACTTGTAGAAATGAGCACCAAAAAAATCTTTCTAGGAAGCGCCAAGTTTTCTTCCTCTTCCTATATATTGTAAAATTTCTCTTTTGAGAAAGGAATCCGCTCTCAACCTTAAGGCAAAACTCTAGCCAAAAATCTCTCGGTCTTGTAAGGCAGAGCTACCATTTTTACCTTCAATCAAAACTTAGCATTTTTACCTCCATTCTACGTTTTGCATCTTTAGTATGTGTCTATGCATTTAATTCTATGTTAAGTCATTTTCTTAATGCTTTTGTAGAATGATTTCAGCATGTCTGGTGCATTTTTGTGAGTTTCCTTTTACAGGTCTGTCAGAAGTGTCCCTAGAGGAGTATAGGTGAAGTGGATAGGCTGCTACAGTGTGTCTTAGAGCGCCTCTAGTGGTTATTTTCCTCCTTGTATCTCCATGGACCCCTGACCCACTGATGTAGAAGGTTTTCTCACTTCAAATGAAGTGTATAGGCACTTCCTTTTGGTAAAAAGTGTATATTCGGGCTGGGTGGATCACATTTTTTGGTGTATCACCTTTTATTTTTTTAGGCTTAGGCTTTGTTTTCAGCATCTCTCTCTCCCTTTTCATCCCCCCCTTTTTTACATTTTTGGTTAGCAGTAGGAGAAACCAGGGCCTAAATGATACATCAAAGGGAGCTAGCCCTTATCTAGAGACTCTCCCCTCCAGCTTCACCGGTCCCATAGGTGAGAGGGGAGTTTCCATTGTTGCGTGAAGAAGGTAGGAGCTCGGCCTCCTACCAAGGGTGTAATCTTCTGCGTCAACAGGCGAGTTTTTATCATAACTCACATATAGTAAAAATGTTACTAAAATATCTAACTAATAACATCACTATCTACTATAATAACAAATAAAAGACTATTCCAACATCAAAAAGTCCTAGATAGCCTAGGATTAAGAAGGGGTCAACCTTGTAATATAGGGTTGAAATAGCCTGTGTGAAGGAGGGTCACAATCTAAGGGAAACTTTATTGGAGGTCCATGATAATGGAGAACTCTGAATCTATGAAGGTTAGTCATGGAAGAGGAACTCAACAAGAAGGATGGTTGGGGCCATAAAGAAAATGGGTCATGGGTGATGGATGACTGATAAAGTGGTGAAAAATTTGATGTTTGAAGTCACATGAGGGGTGGACAACAAAAATTTTATGGGTTATAGGAGACCTATACAAAGGTTGTTCAGATATTTTTAAAAAAGGGAGTGTGTTTATATGGAGAGAAAATGGACCTAGATCAAATGGGGACACTAATGGAGACAACCAAAATATACAAAATAAAGCTCTCCCTAAGTGCTATCTAGGCTGACACAATTTTATCAATCTCAACAAAAAATAAAGGTGTTTGGCTTGTGATAGGTGTCCATAGGTTGTTATCTAATATTTATATTTTTTTAACAAAGATGAAACGTTGAGGGAAGTGGAAGAACTTGTCTCTTCACATTCCTTATTCTCCTAAAGCACTAAAGACAAAAATGACATGGATGGACTTTCAACTTCCATCCTTGTGTGCACACAAAAAAAATAAACTTTGTTTTATGTACAAAGCTAAATATTTTTAAAAATAAACTTAATTTTCTTTGCATCAATATTCCTAACATGCCCCCCTATGATCCAAATTTTATCTACATATATATTGTTTCTTTTTCAATTTTTCTTGAATCTATTAATTCCTCCCAAATTTTGAACTTAACTCAACCCAAAGGATTTGTGAATATGTTTTATACTTGTTATTATATAGAACAATTAGTATGATCAACTATATTATTTGTTGTCATGATCATCAAATAATGATACTTCACATCCATGCATTTGGTCTTCACATGAAGTACAATATTATTTTCAATTCTAATGGTAGATTTATTATAAAAACTCAACACTATAGGACCTTCTAGACCATAATACAACTCCTCAAGAATCTTGTGAATATGTACTACCTCTCGAAGCATCACATGTTGAAAAGTGACTTGATTCAGTTGTCGAATTAACCAATTCTCATGTTCAAAAATGCATCAAGTAACCTATAGTAGACAACCTATCACCCACATTACCACCATAATCTACATCTGAAAATCTCACAAGCTTAAAATTATCATTTCTCCTATACTCCATCCCAAACATTTTTATCCCCTGAAAGTATATAAAAACTCTTTTAGCTATTTATCAGTGATTATTTCTTGGTTCATGAATGAATCTATAAAAAATACTAAATGCAAATAAAATATGAAGTCTAGTATTCAATAAATAGATCAGGCCTCCAACCAATTCCCTATACCTTGTATTAACAAGCAATTCACATCCTTCATCCTTAGAAAGTTTCAAAATAGTTTTCATGGGTGTTTGAGATGGTTTGTAATCTTCTATTTTAAATGTTTTCAATTATTCACATGTATTTTTATTATAAAATGAAAATACAATGATATCATTATGTTAGTTCTTTATCATCACTTTCACTCACTCAAATACTTCACTTCAAATCCTTCTTTCAACATTTTCTTCACCTTGGTTAGTTCTTTATCATCACTACCAAGTAGCAAAATATCATCAACATACAAAACCAAAACCAAAATTTTGTCCCCTTTCACTCAAATATATCAAGAATCATCAAATTCACTCCTCACATAATGAACATATATAAATTATGATTAATGTTTTGCATACCATGCTCTAAGGGCTTGTTTCAATCCATACAAAGATTTATATAAGTGGCATATCTTATTTTTCAACCTTTTTCTTCAAATCCTTATGGTTGTGACATGTCATGATGTAGATGTGAATGATGGGGTCAAGTGAATGGATGCCTTACTCTCTGGTAGGTGTTACACTACTCATTCTCAAAGACATATTCACAGACAACTAGGAAATGGAAATCAAAATACTTTCTTTATTGATGTCTAGTTGTGTTATTGATATTCACATAGACTTCCTTCTACCTATGACTATGAATAATACTCTCCTAAATCCAATTATTGAGTTACATAAACATAAATCTACTCAATAAACATCTAATCTAACACTCTTAACTTCACTCAATTTTCTCCCTCTTTCAACTCTATTGTTATGGAGTTAGCCCTCTCTTATTTATTACTTCCTTTGGTTGAATGATCCCAAAATGACTCTCCCCCTCTCTTCTAGACTAACTTCAAACCTTGGTGCCCTAACACTAACATCCTGTCAACCTCACTAAGCTCCATCTATCTTGTAAAATGGTCCACATGTCATGTTTTGATGATTTGGGAAGTTAATTATCTTTTACATTCAATGAGGATGAAACCATCAATTGTTGTAGACTAGTGATTATGAAGTTGTTTCCTATATTAAGCAATGGTTTCATAATGCTCCCAAGAAATACTTATTTTGACCAATGCGGGATGACTGAAACCAACCTTCCTTTACTTCCTTGGCTTGTGGGAATCTTTATCATGTTATTTGGCATGACGTTTATCTTCCTCCATGAGCACAATGTTTTCATAAGAGATGACGAGTAATACAATACATAACAAATGGGCACAAGTGTGAATAAGACCCTCAACCCATGTTTTTGGAAGATGAAAGATAGTTTTTGATCCCAAATGCTCTTGAATTATATATAAAACAACATGTAAATCACCATTAAAAAAATTGCATCTAATTGATATACTTTCTAATTTTGATGTGGTAGAAGAGCTAAAATCACTCTCACTATATCCCACTTTTATGTAGGTGCAAAAGTATCCTCAGAATCTAAGCCTTATTTTTTAGCATACCCCTTAACTACCAATCTTGATTTATACTTGTCCATTGATCCATCTACCCTATACAACCATTTTCTCCTAGTGGGTTTTGCTTGAGATGGACAATCGACAAGATTTGAAGCCTTGTTATTCATGATGCACTTGTACTCATTCTTCATAACATATCTTCATTATATTATCTCAGTTTCCTTTGTAAAATTTGATGGTTCACTAACATCAGTTAACAAACCATAATTTACATGTTTCTTAGTGATCCTTGGACTTGTTAATAATCCTTCATCGGGTCTAAGTGAATAAATATATTATTTCCCTAACTTGGGCATATGAGGAGACTTGCCAGCCTATTGTACATGTGAATCAACTCTAATCTCTCCCTGTAACATGTCCATAAGGATTTGCTAGAATCACATAATTTCTTTTTTATATTCCATGTATTCTTTCATTATATTACACCACAAGAATCTAATTATAAATCTAAGCATACTAAGTATGTTAAAAATCATAAAGTAAACATGTAACATTAACAATTACTGATCACTAGCATCACATGTAATAAAACATAACTACATAAGGAAATTAATTACATAAAATCCAACCATGGCTATTATAATAATATAGCCACTAATATCAATGTATAGTAAGTAATCAGTTAAATTTATAATGGGTATTATGTCTCAACATAAATATAATAATAGATACAATGCTCCATGGAGCACGAGTCACTTGAACTCCAGTATCTATGATAATCTTAAGTGTAGTATCCAATAAGTACTGTAGTGGGGAGGAAGAGAATCATATGAGTTATTTTTCAAATCAACCATAGACCATCATTCCCTTGCATAATTATCCAAACAGAGAATGACCCTCCTATCATGGATGGATAGATAGTGACAATATGAGAATCTATAAAGGCATGCTAGTACCTATGTGTTATAAGATTTATAATACATGATGTGTATCACAAAGAAAATACATTCTAACATGATATCACATAAACATGCAAATCATACTTTTGAAATGACAATGTCTATCTAAACATTACTTTGGCCAATGTTTTTAAATAACTATTGATCTCTAAGATCAGTCAAATTTATACACACCACTTGATCATATTGCTTTCATCTGGCATTGGTGATGCTAAGTAAGCTAGTGAAGTTTGTCTCACTACTTAGTTATAACTAACAATGTGATATTTGATTAAAATTAATGTAACCAACATATTCATATTCATTATTTCCTTAACTAGTAAGTATAACTTAAGATAAATATAGGAATAATCACATTGCATACATTTAGTCCATCAAACGTATGAATGAATCTCCACTATTAAATAATAAGAATAACAAGTAAGTTTAATTACCAAATGGGTAAAATACATACTTATACTACATGGTCTAACTTCCATAAGAAAATATAAATAAAATACAATCAATATTTTCATAGTATATTGCACATACCACTCAATTACAACTAGCAATATTAATGTTTATAAAATAAACTCACAAACAAGAGCATAATATTTCATATTATTAAACTTTTTAGGAGGCTTTATGCATATAATTATAGTACCCAACCCTTCAAGTTTTTATGACTTCATTACTAGTCAAATTTTATAGTTATAATCACACATCCAATGTATGCATATAAGTTATATATGTATATGTGAACCTAAGTTCATATATATATATATATATATATATATATATATATATATATATATTCTCTAATTACTTATAAACTATAAGATTCTATTAAATTTTCATGAACAAGCATATATAGATCTAAATAGGGTCTTAGAATTTCCTAAATCTCCAGATTAGATTCACAATATTCAATATAAAAGATATTATATGATTACGATCCAAAACCATTCCAAATCCATTACCTTGTTTTTCCTTTTATTTAAGTCCCTCAACTGTATATGCTACTAGAAATAGAATATAATAAACATAAGACCAATAACTATGCCTTGTTTATTTGTTGGATATTTATATCTTTACTATGTTTCTAAGTGTATCTATAAAATTAAATCGACTTATAAAATTTGTATACATTCCTAATGATGTAAACTATTCATAATCACCCATTCATGCTTTAACACAAACTACTTGATATCATCATTGTATTAGAAGATGATTATACTATAAATATATGTCTCCCCTATTTGACTATCCAATAACATATAGTTGATATTACTTCCCTATTTGTATTACAAAAAACATACTCGACTCCTAAATATACTCGATGTATAACCAAAAATACATAGTCCATTTCTTTGTTTATTCCTAATGATTAATACATATTACTATCATTCATTTGAATGTATGAACTCAGTTTGGAGTAATAATAAACACTCAGTCTAGGTTATATATATAACCTAGACTGAGTGTTTATTATTACTCCAAACTGAGTTCATACATTCAAACAAATGATAGTAATATGTATTAATCAATGGGTTTGTAAATAAAAATACACAGTGATTATATATCAATTCACAATGTTAAAGACTTATAACAATGGCTTTGACATAAACACTGAAACTCTAAATTTCATGCAATAGATATATACTCATTATATATGCATATATATAGATCTATGTCCCATTCACATATTTAAGTACACACAAGTCACACACACACACACACATATTTAGTTTGTACTTCACTGAATACCCAATCCATGTATATGTATATATATACGAATTCAAATAAGGAATAACTTCATTTCTTATATAACTCTATTCATTGTTTTAACTGTCTAAATTACTCAATCGATATACATTCATCCTAATCAAACCGATAGTCTCATACATCGAAAGTCATTATGTATGTATATAAATTAAATGATAGTATACAAAATTCTAAATTAACCCATTTGAAATCCTTTCAACTCAGACCTTATTTGTATAAAACACTCAAGATCTATCTATTATCTTTATACATACATACGTGCATACGTGCATACACACACACACTCAATAGGTCATTTAATATATCTAAGTATATAAATATTTCTTTCTTTCAAGCATATTGCACATATGTATATATCTCTAAATTTTCAAAAACTCAGTATATATATATATATATATATATATATATATATATATATATATATATATATTGCAATAACATCCACCCAGGGTTCTATTTTGAGCTAGGGCATTGTGTTTTCAAGAAATTAAATCCAATTAACCCTAACAACTTAACACCCAAATCAATCTAGTTTGTAGTCTTAGGGATTTAGAGAATATTTGGCTTACTTATATGGATCGCTAAGCCATCTACAAGGCTAATCCTATATTTTATTACAAAATTCAATACATTTTTTAAACCCTAGGAATCTAAACCAAAAATAGAATTTAATTAAGTAAATGAAAATAATTACTTAACCAACCTCAATCTCACTTCCAATCTGAAATAGAATGAACCAAAATTCTTTCTCTTTCTTGTTATGTACTTCCCTTCTCCTCTTCCTCATGCCACATTCTCCTCTCAACTCACCTCTTATCATATTCTACTTGCCCATCTCTGAGTCTTGCATGTAACTTTTGAAAACTCATAGTCACCATGCACAATCTAAGTTTTTCATTCCAACAATGACTAAAAACATAGTTAAATTTTATTAACAAAACTAAGAAAATATCTAATTTCTACCTCATATCTTCCTTCATTAATATTTTTATTCATTTCAAAACCCTGCATGATCAATTACATTACATGCCCAAGTGCACCACTCAAGAAAAGTCCACTTTAAAAATTATTCAAAAATGATAACTTCAACTTTTAAATCTCAATGTAATGTATGCATGATAATCAAATATTAGGTTTATATCATAGAATATTCTTTAGGTTATAATGCAATCTTTGTAATAGTTTTGAAAAGATAAACAATATCATATCATGACATTTAAATAATATTGTAACTAACAATACAATTGATGATATTGTCTTATCCAAAATATAAATCAGATAATTATTATTCTAATCATAATATTATTATAGTAACATAATTGTTGCTATTACTATTTTATATAGAATATATAGCCTTCTACTATCTTTAAACTTAAAGTGTATATTGATATTCCTGAATATCAATGATAACAAGCTAATGTTTTAAAACATTGTAAAAACGTTTTTGTTAGTCTATATATAATAGTAACTAGATATTATCCACATAGATTTATGTTCCTGTAATCATAAACAAACATGAATACAATAACACTTTAGATCTATCCTTTAGATATTAGCAAATTACACTTTAAGTGAACTTAAAGTGTTTCAAAAGCTTTGTGAGCAAACTGAGATCCTTGAACCACTCATTCCATCCAGAACTTTTGTTCATCTACTCATCCATTAGCAACCTGGTCTATCTGGGCACAAGCTTAGTTGTGGGCCAAAAATGGCCAACAATTACATCATATTCAAATATTGGACAATACCTTTTTTTTAAATACATTTCAATTTTTTTTTTAAGTTAATTAAAATTGTGATTTTCCCTCCATTTCAACATGCTAAACAATAAATATAAATTAAAAAATGTTAAACTTTCAAAAAAATTAATTATCATGTTACAACATGACATCTCAATGGCAGTGTGAACCCCGAACTTAGCGATTGGAAATACTTGTAGATATCCCCTAAAATAAGTGAAAGAAGTCTTAGTGTCTAGAATTAAGCATCGTAGACGGACTATGAAGAGTAAGGTTAAGTGTAACATTGTCAATGTAAATGAGAGGTTATTGATGAAGAAACACATAAAGAAAAAAATTAATTCGATTTTTTTGGGAAGGCCATTGATAAGGTGGAGGCATTGTAAAGATGGTCTTATTTTTATGAGCTTGACAAGTCAAATTTGAGAAAATAAAATGTTTTTTTACATTTAGAATATTAATTTTCAATCAATGTTGAAAGATAATTCAAATAAAATTGCATGCTATCTAATATGTTTCTTTTATGTGTATGACCGAAAAATTTCAAATCGTTTCTTGATTTATTAATTTAATTTTTATTTTCAATTTTTGGTAGTGAAGATTTTTCCTTCCAAATTACATTTTTTCTTTAGTGTAAATTTCATTTCAATAATAAATCATTGAAAATGAATACCCTAATCAAAATTTTAGAATAAAAATGAATGATAACAAATAGCAATTTTTTTACAACCCTACCAATCATGGCCTTAACAAAATGGTTGGCTAAATATCCCTCTTCGAAATGGTTGGCCATTTGAACGAATACATAAATAGTGAAAAAGTGCATTTATAATTTATAATTATTATTTACCTTTTCGATCATTATAAGATATGTCTACCAAATTGTAAAGAGAACCCTATTGGGAATCTTTGATGATCATATCATACATCAAAAAGGTATATTGGTGTATATATGTCCTTGTGTTTTGTTGTGAATGGAAGAAATGTATTATTATATAAAAATGGGTTATATCTAAAGCATCCATATGAATGACGGAAATCTAATGGTATGTTAGAGAAATATTTGCTTTTTGTCTGACAATGAAGATGCCTCACAGTTAAAAAATGTAAATACAGTTATACACCATCAAATTTAGCCCTTATGGTCTATTACCTTGTTTATGAGCCATTATCGCTGACTCTAGTGACTAGCTTTTTATAAAGTCAATAACATTCTTAGCAAGTAATATAAATATTGTAAAGTTTATACTTTTATTATTTATATAACACTATTCTTCTTAATTTTATAATTAACTTTATTTATTATGATTTTTTTTCTTAATTTTACAATTAACATTATCTTTCAAATATTATTATAATTTATATTAAAATAAAAAATATTTAAAATAATATATATTTATTATAATTACGAATATTTATTATAATTTTTTTTCGAACTTTTTACAATGTCACAAATTACACTTTGACTCTGATACAGTTCAAAAAAAATTGATTGTATTTTATAGTAAGAAAACATAATTACAGGGATATGCCTATCATATTTTGTCCATAGTCGGGAATATGGACAAAATTTATAGATATTATAATTTTTAATTTTTAAATGACTTATATTTGCCTCAAGAGTTGTGAACATAATAAATATTGTCAGACCCAATAATTTTCCATGTAAACATGGAAATCATGAAAAAATCACCTAACAAGAGCAAGAATATGTCATTATGAACTTTTGTCATTTTTTTTGATGAAATATATCCATATATTAACTAAACAAAAATATAAAAATAATTCATGTAAAATATAGGCGGTATGAGAGCATGCCACGTCACAGTAAGCAAGGCCTATGAGCCAAAAACAAAAGCACCACTAACAACTAGGCAAAGCCTAGAACCAAGTCATAAAGTCTTATTAAAAGATAACTTTTAAGTAACAAAAGTAAGGCCAAAAAGTGGAGGATCCATATCATCAAAATCCCAACCTGAACTTGGCAATTTATTACCATCTGAATAGGCTCCCAACTAGTAGCTTAAGCCATGCCATCTTCTTCTTCCTCTGTTTGAGTGGGCAATTGGGGAACTTGTCTAGCATGTCCAATCAGCATCCAAGTGGTGCTCCCCAAGCATCCAGGTGTAGAAGAGGAGGAGGAGCATCCTAGTTATCCTGCCCAGCTGGGGAAGGAGGTGGCAATTTCCACCCTCGCTGCTACCTAGGAGGGGTCATGAATTGTTATGGGGTGCCATTGTGAGAGCGACACCAAAAATAACTATGATGATGCCCACCATGAGGTGATAGAGCAATTCTATCCTCCAGTCTGAGAACCTTGGGTGGAGATGGTGGAACCCGAGCCATTGCACAAGGAACATCTTCTTCGTGAGAGAAGAGATCATGAAGGTGCCCAAGCTCTATAGCCACTTTATGAGCTTGAACTTGAATCTACAAAAGAACATTAGAGATGATAGAGGACTTGCTTAAAGCAGAGACATTACAATCAACCGCAATATTATTAAACTCAAAATTATTTCTTTCTTTCAAAATCCAGAATAGAATATCCACTCTAAAAGTATGCCAAACCTATGTGATCTAAAAGGCATTACAGGTTTATCTCCAAGGAGTATGTGCTACCAGAGAAAGAATTTAGGCTAGAAATCCCTAAAGAGATCATGGATCCAAGTCCAGACCTTTTGAGATTTGTAACAATACCAGAAAATATGAAGAAGTGTCTCAAGGTGGCCACATAAAGGGTAAGTAGGAAGGTGAACTTCTATCTAGACGTGTCTTCTGCCAATAGGAAGGCCTTGGTGCAATATACACCAAGTAAAATGAGCAAGCTTGGGCTCCACACAAGCCCCCCAAACAGTGTTGAAGCAGAAGCTCCATGTAGTAAAAAAATGAATGCAACCCTTAATGGGCATTAAGCTTGTTCACCATATGTAAATGTAAGGTGAGCCAGCCATAGCTAAGTCAAGGAGTGTAATTGTGAAAGGGGGTCTCAACATACCACTTCCAGTCCTTCCACCATGGATGAGTGGAGTGGATTGAGATTTTATGTAGCATCGAGGGTGGCACAACATTAAGTATTTCTTAGTAAGATTTATGGTTCACATTGGCTAACTAAAATTTATCTTTCACCTCTTCCCAAGATAACCAAGAGTGAGATCACCTATAGTAGATATCCTAGATAATATGAAATCCCCTTCAGAAAAACTTGAGAGCATTGATCCAAGGGACCTTTGCCAAAGGCACTTTTTTGAAGTAAATGACAAGAAACCACCAGATTGAATGCGTGTCAATAGATAACCCATCACATATTCCTAAAATATTTCAGAGAAGTCATGGTTTAATATTTTCCCATGCCTTCCAGATGCTTTTAGCCACAAAGGACCCTGTGATTTGGATGGGAGACTTAATAAAAATCAAATTGGGGAAGTCAAATCCTCTCCAAGCTTTCTTGCCCTTATGCAAGCTTGAGGACATGCAGTGTCTAAACGACACCTTCCAAGCTTCTTGGCCCTCAATGGCCCACACAATCCATTTGACACATAGTGCAGTTCCTTGTCGCCTTATGTCAATAAACCCCATCCCTCCAACATCCTACGTGGGGCATCAATATTTCTAGGCCACCCTGTGGAGTCCTTTACCTTGAAGGGAATTAGCCCAAAGGAAATCTCTAAGTAATTTATCCAACTTCTGGTAAGATTTCTTAGAAGGCACCCAACATGAAGAGTAGTACACATGGGTGGTCACAAGAAGTTTTTAGCAGATTTGAAATTTTTTTGCTAACGAAAGAGACTTGGTCACCTAGCATTCTATCTTCTTAGCAACTTTGTCAACAACATATTGCCAAGGTGGTGAAGCATCAAAAGCAAAATGGATGCTAAGAAATTTTAAGATTTCATCATATTGGATCCACTTCTAATCATATTTAGCATCCCACACCGGTGGATGGAGGTAAGATTTCCTATAGCAATGAGTTTTTTGCCATTAGATGCTAGAGCTAGAGGCCAGGCGAAAGGTGTCGAGACACTGCAAGGCATTTTCCACATTGGATTCATCCCCAATGAGAGTAAGGAAGGAGTCATCCAAAAAGTGACCATTAAGCAATTGTATATCTTCTTACAGATTCATAGTGTCTAGATGGAGATAAACTCCCTTAACAAGGCCCTTAGTTTGGGCATTGCTAAGAAGATATCCAATACCCTCAGCTACAAGCACATACAGGTCAGGAGCCAGTGGGCACCCTTGATGAATGGAGAAGAACAATCCATACTCCTCATAGGTGACTCCATTAATGGAAAGGATGGATGCGGCATTTATAAAAAGCATCTGGATAGTTTGGATGAAGATGGGCCCAAAGCCTAGCGCTCGAAACATGGCTAGCATGAATGGCCATTTAATATGGTCATAAGATTTTTCAAAGTTAATTTTAATAAACATAGCTTGTTGCTTAGACCTTCGAGCCCAGTCAATCCCTTTTTAGACTGCTATAATGTTATCAAAAATATTATGGCTTTTGATCAAACCTGTTTGTTCAGGTCGCATAATGAGAGGCAATATATTGTGCAACCAGATCGTCAGAGCCTTAGCAATAATTTTATAAGAGACATTCAAGAGGGTGATGGGCTACCAGTTGTAGATCAGATCAAGATCTCCTTAGGTATGAATTTAATATTTCCTTTATTTATATTTTTACCCAATGAATGCGATCAAAATGCTTCTTGATAAACCTTATACAAGTCACTACCCACAAGGTCCCAAGGAGTTTTATAGATTTCGTAGGGGAAGCCATCAATGCTAGGAGTTTTGTCATTAGCCATGTGAGACACTACCTCATATAGATCATCAATAGTAAGGGGCCTATCACAAGCCACCTATTAGGTGGGAGTGAGTTTACATGGCACCACTATGAGAGATTATTGAAGGGTAATTTCACGCTTAACCAAGGACGCTTGAGCTTTGAACACTTGTTGATAATGATGGAAAAAAACTTGAATAATATGCAGGGTCTCTATGAGTCTAATGCCAACCTCAAAGATGACTTGTCTTTGTTGCTTCACGTTTTTGGCTTGTAGCATATAGAAGAACTCCTTTGAAGCTTTGTCCCCTATCTTGAGCTAGTGAACCCTAGCTTTAACTTGGGCTCCCCAAGTATTGTAGTTGTATGTAATCTGAATGTGGTGTCGTAAGGAGGATACTCTGACCTGTAAGATCTCATTGAAGGGATCCTTTTCCAGGGCTAAAGACACGCAACTTAGCTCTAAGGAAGTAGCAGAGTAAGAGTATCTTTGAATTTTAGCAAGTTGGCAACCATAGATTCATAGAAAGTGAAAGGTCCTTCTGATGGCGTCATCCCACCAAAGAATCCAACCAGATTCTTGAGAAGGACATGGATCTAAATTCCAAACTATCCTAATGTGTGCCACTATGGGCCCATGTTTGAGCAAAGAAGTGTTAAGGAAGAATTGTGTTTTATGGACTTTGGGTTTCATAAACTGCCATGTCACTATGAATCGAATAGGGGGGTGGTCAAAAGGCCCAAAATCTGATAGCACCTACATCAGAAGGGAAAAATCATTATCAAAGGAGAACTACGGTTGGGTGGAAATCATTGCCCTATCTATGCACTTCAGATTTCGAGTGGGGCCTTCCCTGAGATTACTCTAGGTGTATCAAACTCCATTCGCAAGTCGGTGGGTTAAATTAGGGTCATAAAATCCCCATTTAATGCACATGTAAAATCACGTCTCCCTTTTACCAACTGCCACGTCATAGGCAAGTGGCCCACTTTGTCCTCGGGAGATGCCACCATATTAAATTCACCACATAAGACTCAATCGACATCAGGGAGATTATCTACTATCCACCGCCATAAATGGGTACACTCCATGGCGTCATTCGAGGCATAAATGTTAATAAAACCAAAAGAGTGGCTTTCAATGCTAAAAAGGGCCTATACTAACCATTTGGTGAGGTCCACGCCATTATACAATATGTGAAGCAGCCGCCTTGGAGAAATGAATGTGATCACCCCTCCACGTCATACCTCATGATTGCTATGAAGAATGATATTATCGTACCAGATAGAATTAATGACAGTTGTCCATAAAAAATCTGCCACCTTGACTTCTTGCAGAGAAAGAATGTCCATCTTGAAAAAATTGCGTATAATAAACTTATGTTTTGGGTCGATGAGACCCCGAACATTGCACGAAAAGAAATTCATAGATGACGGGTGTCGAGTGACATGTCCTCCGAGTCCAGACATTTCAGAGCATCATACTAATTCTGTAGAATGTGCCTACTATTGGCACTTAAAAAATCATCAAATTGATTCCTCACAGCAGGGTCAACTTGGTACTCTCTTTCCTCCACCTCATCACTCATTTTATATATGTGAATGAGCTATTTTTAATTAAAATAGTTATTGCTAAGTTTAAATAATGTTAAATTATAAATAAAAAATGAATTTTAGATGAAACTGTGTATAATTTTTTATCGAATATGTTTCGAATCATTATCTATAATTAATTTTTAAATTATGAATGATGATTTGAAATATGTTATATAAAAACTACGTACATAATTTCACTCAAAAATCATCCTTTACTCATATAATAAAATTGAATTGAATTTATTTTTATATAATTAAATTTATTTATTTTATATTTTATAATTTATATTAATTAAATTTTTTTTTAATTATCTATTTAATTATAAATATTATTAATTTTAATTTATTTATTTTTTATTTTTATATTTTTTTAATTAACACAAAATTTAATATAAATTAATTACTTCAACCGAAAACAATAGTACCATAGCTGTCGGTACGTACTGATAATCAATGACAAACACAAACATTAATCTCATCACCATCTTAGAATACATTGCGTCAAAGTTCAGATGGCGATCACCAACAATTTAGGCGCACAACAATGGATATCACGTTATTCACATTTCACACTTTTTACTTGCTATAAATAACACGAGACTATCCCAAATCCTCCGTATTATTATAATGGATGTTAATCCGCCGTCTTCGCAGATTAATGGCACGAACTACATATCACACAAAATGTGATGCTCTAAAAATCTATATTTTAATTTAAATGTTTTTGAAAATAATTTTATCCTTTTTAATTTTTCTATGTTTCGGATTATCATAGTGATCTTTCATTAAGAAATAAACAAATTATATTGAGCAGTAGTTATTGAATGGCAGTTATTATAATATAGAGTTGGATAATATTATTTTAAGAAGCAAAGATTGAGAGATATCTATTTCGTCAAAGTCATTTGGGGTACAATCTCCATCTAATAAAGGGCTCTTTCTAAACTAAACAACTTCACTAATTAAACCCACAACTATTTACTACTAAATATAATTTTCAATTTCTTTTTAATTATAAATTCACTAATATACAAAATACCAAAAATATATAAATTAATATATACACCAATATTATTTTAATATTTATCAAAATTATAACATACAAAAATATTGAAAATATTATAATTTAATTAATGTATATGATAATAAAATAAAAATTATCATGTTATATATTTAGATATAGATTGAGAATAAAATCAAGCTCTTAAGATATTAATGGAGATGGAGGAGGCTTGCTCGCTCCCTCCCTTCGTAGAAACCTTAAACTTAGTGTTTGCCCTGCACTAATGCAGCTTTGAGGAACACGACTGTGGGGGTGCCGCGTGGCAGGGAGGAAGGGTCAGGGAACCAAGGTTCCTCTGGAAATTTGCATGGGTTTTCTAATGGCGGTATGGTCGTGGCTCGTGGCCAGTAGTTCTCTGTTCTTGGTGACTATTGCGGCATCATTGGGTTCGACGGCTCTTTAGCAGCAGTTTTCGTGACTTCCGACGGCGTGGACTAGGTTTTGCTAATGGCGACCCTGTAGGTTGGCGGCGGCGGCTTTGGTGCCTTTTGCTTTGTGCCTTTTGTGGATTATCTAGCATCGAAGGTGTGCCTGTTGCAGTTTGATCGCTTCTGTGGGAGTGGTGACTGCAACGGCGGTGACTGCAGCAGAGGTGGAGTAGCGGCGGCGATCTCTTTGGTGCCTTTTGTGCTTGGCGACTCGGCGGAGACAGATTTGTTGTCTTTTTTCGCTACGGTCGAAGTTTTTTGGTTGGTGGTGTTCACTGTTGCCTTGTGCTTTGTGGATATGTCCTTAGTTTTTTGGTTTCACCTGTTGGGGCTAGCCTGCTCAACACGGTTGTTTTGTGGCCTTGTTTTTAGTTTGTCTTTGCTTGGTTTTGTTTCACTAACCAGAAAGTTGTGAGAAGTTGGACTTTTTTCGACCATTTTATTATATAACTTTCATTTATTATTTTTAATAATAAAATCATTTGAAACGTTTCAATAATATATTTAAATATAAATTATATGGATATGAAAAAATATATAATTAAATTAAAATTTAGATAAATTTAATTAAATATTTTTTTATTTTAATAATAAATTTTAAAAAATTAATTATTTATATACCAAATACCATCATATGCTTATTCAAAATATTTATTTTTTAATTTAAAAAAATTCATTACCGTAACCTTCCTTAATTCAGATTTCATGGAGTCACAGTTTCAGGGGCAGTTACTATTTGGAATGCGCATATCTTATTCATTGACTTTTAAATATTATTATTTATTTTAAATTTTATATTTTTCATATTAATATTTTAATCAATATTTTTATTTTTTATATTATCATTGTTTTAATTTATATAAATAAAAATAAACTAGCATTAAATAAATTTATGTAAAACACATAAATATCATTCTCTTTGCACCTATATCTTATTGAATTGTAACATTAGTAGAATATGTACCTTAAAAATAATATATATGATAAATTTTACATAAATTTTATTATAAATATTAATATATATAATTATGTAATATTATAGTGTAATTAAATTATAAAATAATATAATATATTATAATGTATAATATAATAATATTATATTTTATATTTTATATATTTTAATTATAGGCACCCACCAAATATTTAATACCAAATTAAATTCTTTTATGTTGAAATAAATAAAATTATCACAATAAAATTATTAAATAATTATAGGCCCAAATAAATAATTTCTTTTAATTTGAGATAAATAAAATTACCACAACAATAAATATAAATTTATTTTACTCACTATATTTTAGTATGGAATAAATAAATAAACTATTTTATTTTGAAGTAAATAAAATTACTAGAACAATAAATATAATTCACCTACCATATATTCCAGTATGGTAAACGTCATGTTATTAAATAATTACATGCTTAAATAAATTAATTAATTAAAAATAGGTATAGGTTTTCTTATAATTTTTTTTTATAATGTTTGATCTAAAATAATTAAATGTTAACACACTCAAATCATTACACAAAATTAACTCTCAAATAAAGAACATATTTAATATTTACCTAAATTATAATTTAAATTAAATATACAATTATAACATTTCTAAATAAATATGATTCACCAAAGTTATACCTAAATTAAGATTAAAACATTATTAATTTTAAAATGTCACACATAATTCAACTTGTGGGGCTCAACTTCATCCCTCCTAAAATGTAAGGGTTGGCCTATTAATTCTCATTTGTAAATACATTCCTACACATTCCTGTTTATCCACACTATCAAAAAGTGGTACTTTACATAGGTGAAGCTTCAAGATTTAAAAGTCAATCCAATCAGAGATTTTCATAGCGAACACAAAGAAAAGCAACATGTGTGTAAGTCTTCTACACTATACTAGCGATTGTCTTGAGGTGCAAGTTATGCTAGAAGGGATGTAAATTTTTGTTTTGATAAAATGGGATTTTGTAAAGTGAAAGAGTGTAAATTGGCAGTCGTACATCTCTCAAAATATATGACTGTTGACGTTATCTTACCTTTTATAGACAAAGTGTTAAACAACAATAATCTAATATTCATTTAAATATTCTTTCCAAAACAACTTTTTCCTAACCAGTGTTCCCACATATTTTATGTTTTTTACTAGCAGGGATAAATAAAATGCTTACAAAGAAATGCTCCAATACGCTGCTTTTTCTTCCTAGGGTTCGAGTATGGCATTTTTGTATGTTATTATGTCTAATATAATTTGTAGCATAGATAAATGGAAGTCACAAGATAGAATTTAAGACCTCAATGTCTTATTCTAGGTCAACAACATTGCAACACTCATTTGAGTTGCACATCGAAAGTAGAGCACTGCCATAATCAAATCAACTCTCATGGCATCCTCATCCACTCTTGACAATAGAAAATGGCCAATCAAATATTTTATCACCCTACAAGCTATGGAACCCTTTGCAATGGGTGCAAGTCATGTAAATCCAATAGCTACCCTAAGTACATGTTTAGTGTATGATAAGGGGCCTATGGTGCATGATATAACCTGAAATATTGTCATTCCCCTCACTAATATAGATAGGACTATCCAGGTGCATAAGTTATCTTGCATCATTTTGAAGATTAAGTAGTGGTTTGCAAATAACTCAAGCATGCCTAGTGAAGAGCATCAATGCAAATGTTTTGGGTTGAAGTCATGTGGGCAAGTTCAAAGGCACCTAAGTAAAGAGTATATTAACACAAGGGCACTAACACGCAAGGATACATGAAATAATTGATTATGGGACCAAATGCATACACGTGTAGAGGAGCTTAGACAAAAGCATACATGAAGAATCAAAAGGTACTAAAAGATAAAAAATGTTTGATCGAAAGGCCATGTTACCCTGGCTGCCAAGTTTTTAATTAAGCCTATGTTAGAATCAAAGGCTGGAATAACAATAAATGCAATACATGTATTAGTTGGGATTTTGGCAAGCAAATCAAATCCAAATCTCCAACCATTGATTATAACTAATCAGGTAGTTGGATAGATTGGTGAGAAGTTGATCTTCGAGACCTTTCAAGAGGGTCTATATAGAGGATACTAGGTAGATCATTTGGGTTGTTGTATGAAAGCTAAGGAGAGTCTACCAAAATTTAAAATAGACTAAAGATACGAAGAGAGAGAGTGAATGTCTTGAGTAGGAGTTGTAAGTTGGGAAGTGTAGGCTTAGGTTATACACCATTATAATTGAGCTAAGTTTGGCTCTTGCATTATAAATCTCATGTGCTCTATTTTGAATAATTAAATAAAAATATTATTAAGTTCTTTTTATTGAAAGTGCTTTTGTTTGTGAGAGTGAGTTGTTTAGGCTGCATAGATTGACTTCCTTTCATTGGGAACTCGATCTACAACTACATCTTATGGTATGAGAGTGGGGTTTTGAACCATGTTGAGTGTGAATAAGATTACCTACATAGGATTGTAAGTAAAAGGGTTACACCATTAGTGCATGAATCTAAAAGTGAAAATTCCACCAAGGAGAGCCACTAGAGAATCATCCATAGTTGGAAGAATAAAAGGTAGACTATAGGTAGTCTTGGACATGTTACATGTAGTATAAACACACTTGGATGTTGTTAAAGATGAAGGACAATGAGAATTCATGATGAAGGAAAAGTGCAATGCACCTAAAAATATGAAGGCAATATAGGTGAAGGTGGAGAGAATATTGAAGATAAAAATGAATTCAGTGAAGAGAGGATATTGGGAGCTATATCACACATTAGATCAATGACATGTAATAATACTTTGAGTACGAGAACATTTATGACCTTGATCACATAAATATGGCACAAAAGAAGCTAAATGGACATGCATTGTTGTTTGGGAAATAAGTACAAAGTGAGTGAAGTAGAAGAGGAAATACCAAGATATCAAATTAGGATGGGATGGTTGTTAATCTAAAGGTGAAGTTATTTCTAGGAAACTATCAAATGGAACTATTTAGAAAACTTTAAACCCTGAGATAGAAGGACATGTCACTTTAGGAATACACTAAGGAGTTCTATAAGATTACTATCTTGTTCAAACACCATGAGGTGGATGAGGAGAGATTCACATGATATCTCAGAGGATTGTGCCTTAGGATCAAAGAGGAGTTAATTTTTCTTTTAATCCAAACTGTCGAGGAAGCCTATCAGTTGGTACTTAAATTAGAAGAGAAGTTGTCACAAAGGTAATTGAATATCACATGAGGTATAGGAAGATACATGAGAGGAGGAAGAGGAGGTGCCAAAAGAAGCTAATCAAGGCAATGTACAGAAGTCACCTCAATGAGTGATGCACGTAGTCAAGAACAAAGTGGGGCATAAGGGTTTGAGTAAGGAAGCACACACAGATGAGGTGGATTTTATCATTCCATAGGAAGAGGTATATTTGGTAGATCAAGGGGATGAGTATTCCTATAAATATGTTTCATATGGGGATAACTAGGACATTAGGCATTTGAATGTCTTCAAGCATAAAATGAAGTAGGAGGATGATGCAAGCATGCACATCATGCATGGGAATTAAGAATTTTTAGGATCAGTTGAGTGCTCATAGGAACCTAAACATGGAAAAGCATTGATGGTTAAGAGAGTCATGTTGAAATCGTGAAAGGAAGATCAGGAACTGACATAGAGAAAGATTCTTTTGAAGACTATATGCAAGTCAAGTGGCAAGTACTATAAGATGATAATAAACAGTGGAAACATGAATAATTTAGTTTCCATGGATATGGTTGATAAAATGGGATTGAATAAGGTGGCGCATTTGAATCGCTATAAATTTTCATGGTTACATAAGAGTTAGTAGGTACTAGTCAATGAACAATGCTTGGTGAAGTTCTAAATAGGTGTGTGTCAGGATGAGGTAGGTTGTGACATGATGTTGAGGGATGTGTGTCATGGGATTTTGAAGATACCTTGATAGTTTAATTGAAATGTAGTACATGATGGGTACATAAACACCTCTCACCTAGAAAAGGATGGCACAAAGTATACCTTGATCCATTTGAGGGATAAATAATAAAGAGGTCACAATAGTGTGTGTACAAGGATGCTAATAGTTTCATGGAAAGAATTCCTAAGAGAACGAAGAGAAGAGGAATATTATATGCTCATACCCAAGATGGTACAAGAATATGGTGCAAATTCCAAAGAGGAGATGGAGAAGACACTTCCACTTGAAGTGAAGGATTTGCTAGAAGAGTTCATTGACATCGTCTCAAGCGACTTGCAAGAAAATTTGCCACTAGTGAGAAGCATTAGCCACCACATGGACCTAGTTCTAATAAGGTTGTGCATAAGATGACACCTATGGAGAATGAGGAAGTGCGAATGAATGTGCATGAGTTTCTAAATAAGGGGTTAATAAGAGAAATCTTGAACCCATGTGTAATACCTATGGTGTTGGAGCAAGGAAGGACGAAGAATGGCACATGTCAATAGATTCATGTTCCATAAAAAATATTACTATAAATTAAAGATTTCTATTGCCACACATGGACAATATGATAGACTACTTGGATGGCATGAATTATTTTAACAAGATTGAATTGAAAAATTGATATCACTATATCAGGATCTACAATATAGATGAATGGAAAATAGTGTTTAAGATGAAGGAAGGATTATATGAGTGGCTCATCATGTCTTTCAAATTGACCAATTCACTTAACATGTTCGTGAGGTTGATGAATGATTTGTTAAGGACATCATCATGTACTTGGATAACATTTTGGTGATCATCAAGACTAAGGAGGAATAAGTGGTGCCCTTGGGAAATGTGTTGAGTTAATTGTACAATTATAAATTATTGATTAATGTGAAAAAGTGAAACTTTATGAAGTAAGAATTGGTATATCTGGGACCATGAGAAGGTGCACATGATATTAGAGTGGCCATCACTCAGAAGTTTTTTTGAGGTACATAGATTTCATGGTTTAACGCTTTTATATAAAAATTTCATAAGAAACTTCAGTGGGATATGCACCAAAATCACATAAACATTACATAGGGAGCTTAAAACATTTGTTTTGACTAAAAAGGTGGATCACAACTTTCAATATATAAAGAATAAATTAATGAAGTAGCTAGTGTTGGTGCTATCGGACTTCAAAAAAGTAATCCAAGTTGATTGTGACGTGAATGATGAAACTATAGGTGAAATATTGAGTGAATATGGGAGGCTTGTAGCTTATTATAGAAGAAATTTAAATGATAGGTGCAAATATTTATTCTATGACTATTAGTTATATGCCATAATATAAGTGTTGAAGAAGTGGAGACACTAATTATTACCAAATGAGTTTGTAGTGTATATGGGGCACCAGGCATTACAATTTATTAAAAACTAAGGCAAGTTGAACCAAAGGCATATGAAGTGGGTGGAATATCTATGAAGTTATACCTTTGTGTTGAAGCATAAAAGTGGGAGATCGAACAAGGTCGATCATACATTAAGAAGGAGAGTGTTGATAATGAAGGAAATGAGGATCGGAGTGTTAGGATTTTATTCAATGAAGGAATTACATGTGGTGGATGAAGATTTTTGAGATGCATGGAGGGATTATGTGAATCCAAAAGGTATATATCAAATGCTATGGCTATATTATGTAATACAATATGGGATGATTTTTAAGGGTGTGCAGTTATGTTTACCCTAAGGATTGATGTGTGAAACTGGATCAAGAAAAATCATAGTGGAGGATTAATTAAGCACTTGATAGAGACAAGATACTCATGCTACTATTTGAAGGTTATTACTAGCCAAGGATGGGCATGGATGTACATGTGTATTTACAAAGGTGTAATATCTCCCAATTATGAAAAGAAGATACCAAAATATGGGTTTATACCAACCCTTGAATGTACAAAGAGACCATGGGAAGACATCAAGATGGATTTTGTGCTTGGATTGCCTAGGACATAGAGGAGCAATGATTCCATTTTTGTTGTAGTAGATCATTTTTCCAAAATGGATAATTTTATTATTTTTAAGAAAACTATGGGCATGACCAATGCCACCAATTTATTATTTAAAGAGGAGGTAAGGCTACATAGATTATCGCACAATATAGTTTCGAATAGGGACACCAAGTTTATCTACCATTTTTGGTGCACATTATGGAAAAAAGTAGGAACAACTGGCTCAGTTACAGTTCTACATATTGTCTATAGAGCGATGGACAAACAAAGGTCATTAATAAGAGCCTCAAAAAAAATTTGAGGTGCCTAATAGGATACAAGCTAGTGTAGTGGGAAATTATGTTGGTGCAGGTTGAGTTTGCATATAATAACTTTGTTAATCAAAGCATGAGGAGAACACCCTTTCAATTTATTTATAGAGTTTGTCCAAGAAGAGTCACCAAGCTGATAAAAATAGATGAGGCACATGGAAAGAGTGTGATAATAAAGGACTATGTTGAATATATGTCAAGCTTGCCTAAATAATTGAAACAAATGCTAGAGCAGAATAACCAAGAATATAAGATGTGCATAGATGATAAGCATAAGAGGAAGAATTTGAGGTAGGTGACTTAGTGTTAGTATATTTACACAAGGAAATATTTCCAAAAGAAGCCTACAATAATTGAAGTTAAAAAAGATTGGGCTACGTACCGTGTTGTGCAAGTTTTCAACAAATGCATAAGAGATCAATCTACCATAATGGTTGGATATGTTACTTGTCATTAATGTATCAAATTTTTATGGTTATGATGTATCACAAGAGGAAAGTGAAGGGGAACAAAAGGAGGCACAAGTACCAGATTAGAAGGCGTAGATGCCTGAAAAGGAAAGAAATGAAATATAGGCATTCTTATATTTGAAAGTTGTGAAAAGGATGCGCGAGGAGTATAAGGAGTACCAAGTGGAATAATCATATGATAAAAGACAATTTATGGCTAAACCTTATCAATATTGGTCATATGCACTCGACTGCACCTAGATCTCGCAAACAACCACTTGTGAACTAGGCCTCACTTTTTAGTTACATGGGATGTCTGATGTAGGAGCATCCAAGTGTAGAATCTATCTTACATCATTTTGAAGACTAAGTATTATTTTTCAAAGGACTCGAACATGCTTAGTGAAGAGCAATGGCATTAAATTTTTGGGTTGAAGTCACACATGTGATTTCAAAGGTACCTAAGCAAAGAGCAAGGATAAACAAAATAATCACACATGGGACCAAAGGTGCATGCACACATAGGATTTTTAGGTGCAAGTGCATAGGAGGGATAAAAGACACTAAAATACAAAAACTATTTGTTTAGAAGGCCATGTCACCCTAACTGCCAAGTTTTGAATTAAGCCTACATTAGCATCAAAGGTGGGAACAACAATAAATGCATTAAAATTATTCATTGAAAATCTAGCAAGCATGTCAAATTTGAATCTCCAACTATAAACTATAAACTATAAATAATCATGTAGTTGGGGGGAAGATAATCTTTGAGACCTTTATAAATAGGAGATTGGGTAGATCATTTGGGTGGATGTATACAAGATAAGGAGACTCTACCAAAATTTATAACCAATTGAAGGTAGAGAGAGAGAGAGAGAGAGAGAGAGAGAGAGAGAGAGAGAGAGAGAGAGAGAGAGAGAGAGAGAGAGAGAGAGAGAGAGAGAGAGAGAGAGAGAGAGAGAGAGAATGAGTGTCTTACATAGGATTTTTAAGTTGGGAAGTGTAGGTTTAGGTTGTCAAATGTAACACCATTATAATCGAGCTAAGTGTTGGCTCTTGCATCATTAAGCTCATGTGCTCTGTTTTTAACTAGTAAATAAAAATATTCTTAAGTTATTTTTTATTTCAAGTGCTTGTGTGTAAGAAAGTGAGGTGTCTAGGTTGTGTGGATTGACTTCCTTTCATTAGGAACTTGATCCATGTCTATATCACTCACCATCACTTCCCAACTCACCTTGAAATATTTCACCACTTACATGTTTTGTATGACCTTGCCCTTCACCAACACTTCACTATTGCTCAAGCTCACCATGAACGAAACATCTCCTTCCCGCACAATGTATTGTCATATTGTATGAAGGAACATATAACCTCATTTTCCACCATCACCTCTACCATATATATCATTTAAGTATTGTTGTTTAATACTTTATACACAAAAGATCATACAAAAATAATGACTATAAATTTCGAGTAAGATACAACTATTATTTTATTCTCTTTCAATTTACAAAACCCACTTTATCAAAAATGAAATCACATCTCTTTCAAAATAACGTGCACCTTTAAAATAACTTATTAAATATATAAACTATATAATATGAAATAAAATTATTTATTATAATTATCAATATTTACAATTCTTATTAAAACTCATACTCATAACACATAATCCCTTTCAAAAGATACTTTTTCATATCAACTTTTATACATACCCTGTATCACTTACATCAATAAATAGAAAGAAAGAGAAAAAAAAATCTTAGAAAAAATCAAAATTTCATAAATACATTGTAATTTCCCACCACCACCACCACCACCACCAATTGATAAGGAAAAAACACAAATCTTAAAAAATCAAAATTTCATAGATGCATTGTTATTTTTATCATGACATCTCCCCCTCCTTTATTCCATTGACCAACTTCTATATATTTTTCAACGACTTGTCTAAGATGTCATATTTGTTTGCTACATTTCCATTATTCTTGTTAAGTCCTTTTAATTGCGAGTCTCATTTGTTGAAAATAAAGTCTAAAATAGGTAAGATGGGAAGCTCCATTTAGCAATCGCTCAAATGATGCTGTGCAAGTCCGGCTTTACAACCGCAACTCCTAATAAGTTTCCAAGGTCTTTTTAATCTTCTTTTTAATTTTTTTCAATTCTATTTTATAATATATATTTATTTATTTTGACTCATTTCATAAATATTATATAACCAATGTAAATATGTAAGATAATTGAATGGCTATATGAATGTAGGCCACTGTATATACCACGATTGTAGTGGATAAAGAAGAGGCGAAAAAAATTGTAAAATAAACATTTTATAAACAGTTTATATTGAGTATGTATTTTGCAATCACCAAGAATAATAAGAAAGCTCTCTTTAAAGTAATCACATAAATTCTAAATATTTTAGAGAAAATTATTTAAAAACAAAGCTTGGATGCGACCTTTATAATAAAAAGGCCACCCACATAATAAAGAAAACAAAAAAATTATACAAATTAATAATGAAATTGCCACCCATGTGATAAAGAAAACAGAATTTTTATACAAATTAATAACCTCAACAGTGAAGAATAACAATCTTAAAGCAGACACTAATAACTAGCAGTTGCTCCCATGATGCATTAAAAGTTGGAGGTTAAATAAAATTAGTTTATATTTGGTTTGTTGCAATAATAAAGTGCTTTAATTTGTGGTTTTTTTGCTAAGTTTTTTAGTTATTCTTCATCATTATTATTATTTTTTTAAAGTTGTATAATTTAATTATCAATATTTTTCATTGGCTTTAGAAAAATGTTATATAATATTTATTATATTTTTTTATATACATTGAAAATTTATTATTATATATATTATATAATTTATATTAATATTAGATTGTATAATTTATATTTTAATATTATATTAGTTTTTATAATATTTACGAATGATGAAATTATCGAAGTTGTAAAATCCATTGTATGTAATAGTAGTTATAAATATCTCTTTTTAATATTAATTGTATACAACATTGATTACAAAGCTAGAGTTTTTATGAATGGTGTGGAAGAGGTAGTTCTGTCAATCTTTTCTCCTTTGATTTTCAAAGATTTACATATTTACATTCTTTCATTCTTGCAAAGCGTTCAAAGGTAAATGCAGGAGAGATGTACATGTCATTGATTGAATGTACTCTTGATACGGCAATGAATGTTAATCCTTGGCAATCAATGTCTCCAATGTCAATTGTTACTTTATTGAGTGTCATTCCTTGTCTTTTGTGTATGGTTATTGTTGATAAATACCTCGTGTAATAGGATCAATTGGTACATGTGTAAGATTCTTTGCATCCCATGGGGGGCTAGAGTATTTCTTGAATGCAACAATTGCATATATGGGTAGGAAGGGTGGCTTTGAATCTGAGTTGTAGACGATGTCTACAATTTCTCCAATAGCTCCATTAACTAATCCTATTTTCACCCATAGATTGGATGTTAACATAATCTTTTATTTCTTACATAAAAGCACAACTAGCTTAAGTTGAGTGTCGTTGTGATTAGTTGTATTTGTTTGGCTCTGCATAAAAAAATTGCCATATTTAGTGATTTCAACATTTGTTTATTATGCATTATTGCCAATACATTTGTTGCATACAAATGTGTAGAGCTTTTAAAAATTTCCTATTCTTTCAAAGGTATGAATGATGTTCTGAACATGAGCATATTCCAATTTTATTTTATTGGATCTGCATCTCTGATGTTAGTTAGCAAATTCATGAATTGTATTTGTTTTGTTGAGCATCCTTGTTGGCAAAAATTTGTTTCTAATGTAACAACTTTATCAAATATGTCCCGTAATATGTGCCCAAAAGATACATTGGAATGTCATTTATAGGTGGGAACTATCACAGGTCTCCAATGAGTATAATTGAGCAACCACTAAAGTCTTTGTTATTTTGTTGAAGAAATGATTCACGCAATCAATTATTTATCTTACTAAGCATCTTTGGCCCTATAAAACTCATTTCATCTGTGAGCACATATTGAATGTGTCTCATTTCTTCTTAGAAAGTTGTTAACATTTGTCCCTCTAGCGCTTTCATTTCTTGGATAGGGATATGAAGTGTTGAATGTCTTGTCGATACATTTATGTTAAATGCTACAATGTTAGTCAGAGCAAGAAGAAGTAGAGGACACTTGCTTTTTCTTGGAAGCTTATCCAGGGTGTGTTTGATTATGCTTATCAAGTAAGATTTGCCTATCCATACTGTTCCTTGTACAATCATTTAGAGCGGTGTACCCCATGGTTCTTTTTGAGCATGTTGGTGAATTATTTTAAAGGCTATCTACTGAGTTCTTGACAACTCATATCATATTGGTTTGTTGATGCACTCAATGTTTGCATCTTTTGAAATTACATGTTGTGAATCTAAGAATTGTTGTGAGTTTTGCGTAAGTTGAGCAGGATATCTGAATGATTTCACTTGTGTATATTGTCTAAGTCACAGAGTCCAATCATGTTGATGTCATCTAGCTCAACATTTCTAGATAGGTGTGTATGAGATATGCTTTCCCACTCGTGCATTTCCATGTCTTGTTCTAGATGTTCTTCATTATCACTTTCATCACTGCTTGTTTCGACATTTTTATTTTCTTCTGTAGGCATTTGCTCAGTATGTCATGGATTATAAGAATCTTTTATTTCTTCCTAATGCCTAATAATGTCTACCTTATTCAATCCAATGTCTGCTGCAATGTTACAAAATGATATTTTAAGTAAGAGTTCTATCTAACAAAAATCCTCATTTAATGGTGATTCAATAGTAGGGTTAGAGGAGATATGAGGGAATATATGAACAATTGATTGATTTGGTTTCTTTTTCCATTGATTACTTTTCCTCTTATTATTGTAAGACCATGTCTAGGCAACCTCAATGAGTGGCATTTCATCAGGAAAAGAAGGGCATTTTAGATACTCATCGATGAAAGATGGTAGATTGTTGTCAATGGATACACTTTGAACAACTTGTCTAAAGATTTGTTTGCCAATAGATAAGGTAGTGAAGGTCTGAATGCAAACTGTTAAAGGTAGCTTTTGTAACATGTGGCATGTTTTTTGTGCACCTATGTCTCGATCAACAATAGTTTTTGATAAAAACTCGCTATAGACAATCCTGACTGTGCTTTTAGCTCAAATTATAGATGATATTCTTGTTAGCATATGATGGTAACTTTCAAATTTGCTTTCAAATGTTACCGCATATTTTTCTATATATTTAAGCACATGTCTATAAATAACTAGTTGGCAATATATATTTACATGCCATATTGAAAGCATGCTTGCATTATGGATATTGACTCTTTTATCATTTCATGTTGGAAGGTAAGTATTTTGGCCTTGACTATCAATGAGCATGCTTGAATATTCTTGTGATGGCCATGAGGCATTATATTTGCATTGTAAAGTCATTGACTCGATTTAGAATTTCCTCATAATCATTTTGAGGATTGCAATGTAATATTGCATCAGTGGTGAGTAAGCATGATTCATCAAGATCAGAATAATGGATTCTTTGGTGGAGGCTATCACTGTTACATAGGTTCCATGTTGTTACGTGTTGATCAAAATAATTCTTTGCAAAATCAACCTCAGCTACATTTTTCTAATTTAGTGTATCCATATTTGGTGCATTTGCTAACCATATCAATCCATAGATGTGTGAGGATTCTCTATGTTTCCATTCGTACCTGAGTATAAAAAATACATTAAATATTTTTAACCTGATGTAAAAAAACATATTTTCAATAGGAATACCTGTACTAATAGTCTTTGATGTGAAGATGTTTATCAAGAATTTCATCACAGAAGATTGCAAACTTTTTTTCCATGTATGAAGATGCAAGATGGGGATTCGTAATTAGGATTTGATTTCTCCATTAGGCAGTGTTATGTAGGGTAAAATTTGAGGATTTTGGCATGATTTTGTGCAAGTCTTGCCATCTAGTGTCTATTGCACTCAAGGTGAAGAATAGTTTTAGTGATCCCAGTTGTGTGAACATATCTATTAATTTGCTTCTGCATTTCAACCAAAATGCATGTGTACCTCTAAGTGTTGACCCAAAATGCATTAATTGATCTACAATACTTGTATTAGGCAATTGTGTTAAATATGCACACAAGTCTGAAATTGTGAGTGGCAAGCTATCTTCTTTGTTTATCTTTGTAAATATTGTTGATGTTGCTTGACTTTGATGGCACATAATTAGGTTTAATAGAAAATAAATAAATGTGGGTGGCTTCCAAATCGGTTATCTTGATATCTAAGAAAGTGCAAAGAATATTCATGTAGCTGAATCTTTTTAATACGAGGTTGTTGGAACATGCAAAAACTTGTTTGAGAAAGAGTTGGAAATGCCATAAAAAATATCCCCTCAGTGTTGTATTCATTGATAGGTGAATTGATGACATCTGGCCAATTAATTAGACGTGGGTTTCCATTGCTTGCATTGTTCACATAGTCTCTTATGTGGTCGACCTCTCTTCATGCATTTGCAAGATAAGCTAAAAATGATGTTGTTTGTTGGTGTTGTATATTTACAAGTGCATCTATGTCATCTTCAAATTAAACATTGATATTTGGCATATCTTGAATCTCCATTTTGATGTGATGGAGTGAGGAGATATCATTAGGCCTTGATGATAAAGCATCTAGTGATTTATAGTCAACTTGAACATCTCCATAGTAGGGATCATTTTTCATTTTATAGTGTAGATCTTCAATTACATGTGATTTGTTTACAAAGCAATTGTTTGGTTTGTTCTCCAATCTTATTCTTCTTAATACTAAGATATCAAGGTCTGCAGACTAGCGTGGCAGATACTTAACAATAGAAGATATATCTTGGGGGACACTAATAGTGTGGCCATTATATTTATATTGTCTACCACGTGCATGAGTTACTTGTAGTATTGGATTAAATATTGCAATGATCATTTATTCAAATTAAGTGAGATCAGATAGAGCTTTAGGTTATATTCCTGGGACCATATTATTCACTGCACAAAAGCGATTAATATTTGTTTCACTAATGCATCGATAGCAAGTAAGGCTACCATGATAATTCCTTGTTTGAATGCCTAGATACAATTATTTACAAATGGAGCATGGATGTATTAAAAAAAGACTATATATTCTTTCATAGTATTTCTTTTGAGGTTGTCTAATAGCTTCATCTATAAGTAGTGGGTAAATATTTGTTGTTTTTGTATGGTATTAAAGCTGTCGACGTTCATTGATTTCATCCCTATGTATTGCATAATTTAAATAAGCCTTTTTATTTGAGTGTTCACTTCCCATTAGTATCTACAGTGGTCATAATAGAAACATTAATGACTAAATTGTTAAAAGAGTTATGTATAGCTAAATTTATACTAGCTGAAAATAGTATACTATTTAAACGTCCAAAGTTTTTTTAGAAAATCTAGTGATTGACCATATATATATATATATATATATATATATATATATATATATATATATATATATATATAAGGATGCCTTTTGTTTGATTTTCTAATATTTCATTTTTTTTTTAATAATTTTCATATTAGCAGTTATTGTTCAAGTATTCTTTAACTATATTCGGCACAGTCTATTTCATTGTTTGATGTAGTTAAAATTATTTGGAATTAGATAATGTCTTTTTCATTACATTCCCATGCATACTACTTAATATCATAAATAATATCCAAATGTGTATGTTCTTCTCCCATATTTGTCAAAGGTTTGTATTCAAGTTTTATAAAATCAAAAAATGTTACAAAGAAGAGTACCTAAAGTAAAAAAAAATAGTGCCTAAAATTAAAAAAAATGTTACAATGACATGTTTATTTGATTTTGAGTTTTAAAATCATCCCTATGTATATATCAATACAAAATTAACCATGGGTTAAGATTTTAAAAATACTAAAAAAATAATTAGATTTACAACACACCATTTTAAAATATCACAAACTATTTGAATATTTAATTTGATGCAAAATTCACATAAAGTAAAGGTCTATCAAACATCTTACAATATGTTGAATAAAATGTTTGAAAATGAATAAAACCAATAAACATTTTCAAAATCTATTTTATTTACGTATTACATACATGCAACTCAACACAAGCTACAATTAATTATATCAGTTGTAGAGTTAACATCTATTAATTTGCATCGAATGCATCGAAGAAAGATGTATCTAATGATGTAAATCAATCTTTAATTGCAATCAATATGGTACAATACAATTATTCTTTGTCTTGTAAATTAATGATTTTGTTGAAACTGTGAAATGGTATCTACAAAATAGCAATTCTTAACGATTTTTCAAACCTCATTAGATGATGTTGATATCTCTTGCATATTTTTTGTTGTTATATCTATTACTACAATAACAACATCATCAAATGTCGTGGTCCATATTATTCATGTAGCATCTTTCAATATGAAATTCATTACGTACTTACATTCACAGTTTTGAACATTAATGTGGCATTTTGGACAATGCCACATTGCATCATTATTTTGAATCATTTTCTTTTTTAACTATTTATTGTTGATTAAAGCAGTGCAAATAGGATAACAAAAAATTGTCATTTTAATGTGTCTTATCATGGCATGTAATGTAAATGTATTTGATTGCTTGACAACTCCTAATCTATGGATGTCTCCAATTATTTTATGTGTATTATTGTGGCATCTAATGTAAATGTATTTGATTGTCTAACAACCCCTGATCTATGGATGTCTCTAATTGTTTTATGTTGAGTCGGTCTTACACTAACTGATGCCCCCTTTATAGTTTTTCTATTTTCTTCAAACCATGTCATAACCCCATGTGACTCAGGGATGTCTGGATTGATGAAAAATTATGTATTCAAACCTGTCCCTATTATTTTTCCATTATATAATTATAATTTCTCCTTTCGGATGGCAAGAACTGGAGCCAACTATTGCATAGAAGCATAGATATCCACTAGTAGTTTTCCCTGTTTGGCACAAAAGCCTTCCCAAAGGGTTACTTGGATGTTGCATTCAGAACTATCTTCCAATATTAGTGCTCTTTTAAAATTTGAGGTTTCATCTGACCTTTTAAAATGAGATGCATTAGTAATAGATATAAAGATACCAATAATGTCAATTTTTGTGTCTAAATTAGTACTTTAATATCGTTAATTTTTTTGAACTCAAACTAAAATAATGGGATGGTAGAATCTTCTTCAGAACAATGTTTAACAGAGGATGCCATGTTGAGAATGATCTCCCATGGGATTTTTGATTTGTTATATTTCTTGTTGGCATATTTTAATTTACCATTTGAAATTGCATATATATTTCTAGCTTGAATTTAGTTGAAGTACATATTTTTTATCTAAACAAAGGAAGTTACAATAATGTCATCTCCATCACTATCAACAATGTTGAAGCTGAAAACCTACCTCAAGCCATTATTGTTGGTGTAATTATGTAATATCCTATTTTCTAGTACTCTACCCTCAGTAGTCCAATTGTTTTTGTATATATTTAGTTTTTTTATTGCAGTTTGAATTATCATGTGCATGCATTCTCCTTCATATATTGAAGCTGATGGCTCAATGATTTCAATTTCTTTTCCATGACTATCCATTATTTGAGATTGGAAATTGTTGGATAGATGAAAAATTTTGATGCATTTATAGTTTGTATGGGTGGTGCCCTATAAAACAAATTAGAAATGTAGTAATGATTAATCTAAAAATGTTCTACTTATTACTTATAATATTTATTAAATACAAGATATAAAAGTTATTAAATATGAACCTCAAACCATTTATACAATAATTAATTTTAATAATTTTTTTGAGCTAGAATAAAAACATATCAAAAATTGCCTCTGTGTTGTTTCTCTAATAAAACCACCTAACATATTGGACACAA
The DNA here is from genome assembly GCA_037957365.1 of Torreya grandis. Classification (NCBI taxonomy): domain Eukaryota; kingdom Viridiplantae; phylum Streptophyta; class Pinopsida; order Cupressales; family Taxaceae; genus Torreya; species Torreya grandis. The sequence goes on along the minus strand of JARHVA010001853.1, from coordinate 2,596,840 downwards.
ATACTTAAGTAAAAATCACAGAAAATATTTAAACAATAGAAAAGGTAATCTTTTTATTTTATTATTTACATATAAACTCAAAAATCTAGTTTATTTGAATTGTTTAACATTTCGCATATTTTTTGTCCTATTTAAACATTATGATTTGGGCCTAGGATTGAGAACATAGATTCCATTCCGAGTTAATATATGCTCGAGTTCATATTTCAAAGCATCTTCAACTATATTATATATTAAGCCAAACCTTTTAGAATATATTTTCTTACTTTTAAACCTTGTGATAAAAATTGTATGAGGATCGACATTGAAGAAATATTCCATCAAGTCCTATTTTATAACAGTCATAGGAGGATTTTACATTTGTGATGCACAATATGAATGACAAATTGTCTTCTACTGAAATTATCATCATTTTTTAGTTTTTTGATGATCAAAGATCATGTTGGAGTCTCCTTTAGTATAATAGCATTTTTGTTATTCCAAGTTGCCATGTTGTTCAAATATATCTAATTAAAAAAATAGATAGTATCACATAATAATATGGATATTATTAACATTAAATGTGATGCATGAACATAAACGACATAAAAATATAGATTTTATCAATACTAAATGAAATGTATAAATATAACTATTAAAAAAACCTGATTTTTAAAAAAAAGTATCAACTTTGAAATGAACTTACATAAATATGTAAACAAACATGTAAATAAATGTTGTGGTTAAGGTTAAATATTGATTAATATATTTTAAGTCTTAATATAATTTAAATATTTATATTATATTATTGATATAAATGAAAGACACCTCAAAAAATATATTACATCTTTTACATAATTTTTTTTAGATATTTTATTATTTTTTTTATTTTTTAATTTAAATATAACTAATTTAAATCCATATATAACTAATATAATTTTTCAAATTTGAAATGAACCTACATAAACATATAAATAAATATTGTAATTAATATTGTTTGTTATTTTGTTGCATGCAAATGTCTTAATCAGTGACTAGAAGATTTTAATTTTTGAAAAGCGTAAATTTTTTTATTTTTTAAAATATTTATTTTAATATTGTAATAAATTTTATAATTTATAGTTTAATATTGGTTTTCAACAAAAATTATATGTTATTTTCAACTACATAATTTGTCTTTTGAATACGTAAGTATTGTATTGTATAATATTTAATTTTATATTTTAATATTTTTTTAAATAATAACATATTAGAATATAAAATATATAAATACATTTAATTTTTTTTAAATATAAATTAAATTATATTATATATACATTTTAAAAAATGATTGAATTCTATAACAGTGTATTGTACATAAAATTGTATTTAATTTGTAATTGAATATTACAATAATGTATTATTTATAAGTTTTATTAGTTTTCAAAATTATTAAGTGAAAAAAATGTGATTGAATGTTATAATAGTGTATTTTATACATAAATGTATTTAATTTTTGATTGAATATTACAATAGAGTATTATTTACAAATTTTATTAGTTTGTGTAATTTTTTATATAAATATGTTATTGATTCAAACTAATATATGGATTTTGGGGTTTGCAAATATCAAGCATTATTTTTGTAATTATATATGTATTATTTTATATTTAATGTACCTTGATTATTTATTCAATAATGTATATAACAACAAATTCCTGATTATGAAATAATACATTAACGTAGAGATTCATGATTATTAAATAATATGAACATTAAAAATGTGATTGAATGTTATAATAGTGTATTTTATATATAAATATATTTAATTTGTGATTGAATATTACAATAGAGTATTATTTACAAATTTTATTAGTTTACGTAATTTTTTAAATAAATATGTTATTGATTCAAACTAATATATGGATTTTGGGGTTTGCACATATCAAACATTATTTTCATAATTATATATATATCATTTTTTTTTAATATACAGATTCTTATTTTGGTATTATAGCATTTTTGTTACTCCTAGTTAAGATGAATATACAAGGACCCTTCTCCCCTACATAGTTCAACAAGTGAATAAATAAACATTGAAAAAGTGGTGAAATGCATATATAAACATACTAGCATACATATCTTAGATAAATCTATGTAAAATACATTGATAGATATCATTCTCAAGAAACACAATTCAATACAATATAGGTGCCACGAGAGTGATAATTATAATTCATTTTTATAATATAATTATATATTTTTATGATATGATTATTTATAAATATGATGTGGTAAAATCCATATATATTGCCTATAAATTGTATTTTTAACAATTTCATTATTATGATTATTTATAAATATGATGTGATAAAATGTATATATTACTTATAAATTAATTATGATTATGTATATATTATCTATTTATTTATTATGATGTAATATTTTTTATGATAATTTATTTTTACAATATGGTTATTATTAAATATGATGTAGTAAAATTTATATATTACCTATAAATTAATTATCAACTATTTATTTATTATGATGTATGATGTGGGAATATTTTTTAAGATAATTTATTTTTACAATTTTATTGTAATAATTATTTCTAAATATGATGTGGTAAAATTTATATTATATCTATTTATCTGTATATTATCTATTTATTTATTATGATATATTATTTTTTAAGATAATTTATTTCTATAATTTTATTTTTATAATTATTTATAAGTAAAATACCCTAAAATCTATATATTACCTATAAATTAGTTATGATTATTTATATCTTTTTATTTATTATGATGTAGTATTATTTTATATAATATTTTTTTTCTAATTTCATTGTTTTTTAATCTATAAATTAGTTATTTTTACAATTTTATTGTGATGTGGTTATTTTTTATGATAATTTATTTTTACAATTCATTATTACAATATAATTATTTATAAATATGATGTGGTAAAATCCAATATCATTTATAAAATAATTATGATTATTTATAAATATGATGTGATAAAATCTATATATTATCTATAAAAAAATTATGATTATCTAATTATTTATAAATATAATCTAGTAAAATTTTATATATTATTCATAAATTAATTATGATTATATGTATATTATCTATTTATTTATTTTTATGTTATAATATTTTTATAATAATTTATTTTTATAATTTCATTATTATGATAATTAATAAATATGGTGTGATAATAAATATGATATAATATAATATTTTATATGATAATTTATTTTTACAATTTCATTGTTATGATTATTAATAAATATGATGTGGTAATATTATTATTTATTAATTATGATGTTGTAATATAATGTAACTGGTCAAGTAGAAATTAATTTCACACTAAAAATAATGACAGAAATTGTACAAGAAGAACAAACAATGAGAAAAAAAGTAATCTATAAAACATTAATTGTAAAAATATTATACAAAATGGTAATTCAATCTATTTTTTTTACTCTTCTTTAATTTTTATTTCTCTGGCTTTATTTTATAGTTTTGTTTATTTTGTTTATAGTCATGTTTATTTTTTATTTTTTTATTTAATCATGTTGGCTTTGATATAATTAAAGTCTTTTATTTTTTATTTTATAATGTCATCTTTTAAATAATTAAATGTTAGCATTTTCACATCATTACGCCCAACCACCTCCCAGAATGTCATTATAGGAACACCTATAGTGTAATTATATATGTATAATAATCTAATAATATTATAGATATAAAGTAATATAATAATTTTATAAAGTTTTATATTTATATTCTTATAACATTATTATATTTTAAAGTATATATCTATTTTTATTTAATATATACAATATAATATTTATATATACTATATAATCAATAGACAATATTAAATATTACTATACTATTTTATATAATTATCATTTTTAATTATATATCTATATTTATCTAATATATACAATATTTTTATTAAATAATCTAGTTAAAGTGATTAAACAAGGACCCTTTCCCCTTGCCTAGTTCAATAAATGAATAAACAAATATTGAAAAAATGGTCAAATGCATAGACGAACATTTGGGGGGTCATGGACAGATGTTAAAATAAAATAATATATAATATAAATATATTAATTGTGTATAATAATTTAATAATATTATAAATATAAAATAATATAATTATATTATAATGTGTTATATTTATATTTTTATTACATCTAATTTTATCTATAATATACAATAAATATATTATACTATATATAATATTTTTATATATCATATAATTAATATATAATATTAAATGGTAATATATTATTTTATACAATTATCAGTTTTAATTATATATTTTTATTTATTTAATATATAGAATAAATATATTATAATATATAAAATTTATATATACTATATAAATAATGTATAATATTAATAGATCCCTAGTAAGCATGGAGCCTCATTATAATTGAATTACTACTCATGATGTCCTCCTCAACTCTTAACAATAGAAAATAACTAATTGAAGATACTACCACCCTAAAATTTATAACATATCACCTATATATCTGTTTTTCTCAAGAGCTAATGGAGAGATGACAATCTTAATTATCTTAAACAAATATTATTATCTCTCTTATACATACTTTCATATTATAAATATTATATTACTATATATTGTAATATATATATATATATATATATATATATATATATATATATATATATATATATATATATATATATAATTTATTATAAATATCTATATATATAAATTAAATATAAATATAATAATATATATATTTAATTTTTTTATTATATAAATAATATACTGTGATTCTTTACTAATGAGAACTTAATACCTACACCTTTTAAATGAATTACTAGACTACATGCTTGAGACATCGTGACATAGCCTTTGTCTATTCACTATGGTTACAATTCACACAATAATTTGTTCATATTGTATACTTGCTAAGGTTCGATTTTGATGATTTTTCTATAGTTCGAATGGATACATAGGATTACATTTTAATAAACTTTGAAATGAATTAGAAGATACAAAGAGATATTATGCACACTGTATTGACCCATAATCGTGTCACATTTATATTTGTTTGATCACGTAGGGTGAATAAATTTGGTGTTGAAGTTGGCAGAGGGTATAAAATGTTTAAGTATCTAAAAACTAACCAAATTTGATGAAACAATGATTTAACTTACCAAAGTTGGCGAAAGCTTAGATGGGGATGGAATTAAGTGGTCACCTCCTATTTGCTAGAACAATGATCCACGAATCAATCTCACACAAAACTAGTCCGTTCGATACTGCCATAACCAATGGTCATGCCTGTTTCCGTAAGGATTTTAGACACGTTAAAGGGTAGCGGTCAACGAATAAATAAAAACCCTAATCGACGTACTCTAGGAAATCGCCCCCGGTGTTTTTTTATCCTCTATAATGTTCATGATGCATAACTGCAAAGCTTCCAGGCTGATTATGAAAAAAAGAGGGGGAAAAACTGTGAGGGAGGCTTTCTAGCAAGGTTGCCAGGGGTGTTGCGATAATAATAGGGATCTCTATTATTTTTTCAAGAGGCACAATGGGCTTGCAAAGAGGGTAATCCCTCAAAGGCATTCAAATCCACGGTGGTCTCAATGTTTGACCAAACAAGAATTGTGGAGATTACGGAGCCATAAAAAAGTCTGCTTGTATATCGATGGCCCAAGAGGAATTAGGTTCAGACAAGGCCATGCCTGTTGATAGAGTAGATGGCGGTAGTAAGAAGGGAGATATGCTTAGTGATGGGGTTTGTTCTACTTTGCAGGCCTCATCCAGAATTTCTCTCAGCTTAAAGGTGGCTGGTCAATCTTCCTCAGCGAATCCCATAGTTTTGTAATCTATGAACGCTTCTAAGAACATTGACAAACACTCGAATCCTCTCTGAACATTATTTCGATGCAAATACTCAAGCAAATGGGGACTCGGATTAACATCCACCATATTCCCCTTCTCCTTCATCTTTGTCTTTGTGGTTGGTCTTCCACTCATTTTCAATCCACTCAAAATTTTAGGGAAGGCTTCAGAAAATTTTAACAGTCAGGAAGACAAACCAGAAAAAATGTTACCGATAGTGATTATTCCATCTGCCCTTAAACTTAAACTGTTACAACAATTGTTAATTTAAATATATAATTAAATTTAATATTAATAGTGTTTTAGTATTTATTTTATTAAAAAAAAATATGTATATTATTTTTTTTTACCTATATATGTTTGAAAATTGAATAGGCATAAAATCCTTCAATAATATTGTATATTAAAATACTGTGAAAAACACAGCCATATATAATAGTGAAGGAACATGTTATCTGAGGGAGGCTGTGAAGTTTTATTTGTTAAGAGATGAGACGGACGCGTGTTGGTCATGCAAGTGTATAGAAGCGTGAACAGAGCCATAATAGGTCAGAAGGTGAAGTTGTATAGAGATATAGAATTGGAGAGAAGGCTTCCTATCTACGATGGTCGAAAGAACTTTTACACAATTGGTTTGTTGTCTTTTAAGTTTAAATAAATTATGGTAATTTTTACAGATAAGGATGATGGAATGTGCGTTCCTAGGTAATATTTGAGATTTTATTTTATTTTATTTTTAACTTTGAAGGTTTTGGAACATTAACTACTTAGATTCTCATTAAATATTTGGTTTTGCAAACATGCATGTGTTTTTACCATGTTTGTCGCTGCAGAAAGATATTTTTAATCTGTGTATTTTTTTTAATTTGTTTTGATATACTGTATTTCACTTCATATTTTTTTGAATATATTTTCATATGTTATTTCTCACTACTTAGATTTTATTTCTTCAATTGAAAATATATTTAATTCTCTCATACATATACAGAACAGAGTTATATCTTATTAGAAGACAGGTTCCTGGAGGGTTTTGATTTTTAAAACAGAGTTATTTGATGAGCAAGAGTTGTTTGTTCTCTTTTTTCCTACATATTTCAAATTTAAAAATAGAACATTTGCTCTCACTGTATTTATGCATCAATATTACAATTTTGTTTGAAACAAAACAATAATAAAGAAATTAAAAATCCCTTCAATTTAATAATCAGAATCAGTTTTTTAATCTTAAGTGATGGGCGCATCAAATACACATCTCATATTTAGCAAAAATAGATATGGAAAGCAGGGTAATGATAAGTTAGATCTAGGAAGCAGGGTAATAGCAAGGGTTTAAGAGGACAATTGACACATTGTTAAGGACATTTGCCACATCCCTGTCCAGTCATATATCAGCGCATGTGTTCGGTTCTTCTATGCCATGGACCAACCTACTAACAAACAACCTATCAAGAACGTGTCAACCACTGAATCATTTTAAACAACATATTTCATTTCTTATCTCTTGTGAGATGAATCTTAGAACTTTACCTCACCAATAAACCTCCGACTTAATGATAAACTCAAACATTAATCCGATCCCTATCTTAATCTTCAAAATAGAAAATTCAAATACTACGGTACAAAAAGTAGGCGTAAGATGGCAATCACCGACAATTTGGGTGCACAACACGTCAGAAAAGTGGCGCAATTTATAAAGCTGCTGTCCAAATAATGTGCAAATCAGGGAACAAATTTGTCCCACCCACTTAAAAGTGACTTGCGAACGGAGTCTTCTTAGACTTCGTGAAATTTCCACACTCGTTCCACACCACTGTGGAAATCACGTTATTCGTATTTCACACACTGTACTTGCTATAAATAGGCGAGACTTACAAGAAAGGAAAGCATGGTGTGTGAGAGAGCGAGGGAGTATATTTTGTTTATTCATATTCCACCGCTGTCATCTCAAACCCTGCGTATTGTTACGATGGACATTAATTTATTTGGAGTATATTTTGTTTACTATGTTTATTTTTATAGAAGCGGGATGAATTTAGTATAATGGATCTCTCATTTCTTTATATTAAATGGAAGAAGGTTGATTCAATATATATATACTCTGTTAAGAAACAATGTTATAGGATAGCTGCTATGATACGGAGCTAGACATTGCTAATTTAGCAGATCTTTATTTTTCCTTGCTTAAGTTATCCAGTAATTATGATTTTCAGTTTCTTTGTAATTGTGAATTCACTATATAGTATTAGTGTGGAGGATATGAGTAAATATATAAGTTGGTATTTATATGGATATTGTTTTTATATTTATTGAAATTAAAATTATATTAAACAAGTTGTAATTTATTTGATGTGTTTGATAGTAAAATAATATTTGTCATGTTATTGTTCTTAGAAATTATCAGAATCATTTTTAAGTTGTTTATTTTTTTATTCAATCAATTAAATTGTTTGAAATAAATATTATAATAAATATAAAATTTAGTTTAAAATTTACATATAAATAATTAAAATATTTCATTGAACTTCACCGTATATAAGCTTTGTTCACAATTTCTGTCAAAATTATTGTTGATTTGACATAACTGTTATCTTCGTGCCATACGTGCCATTTATATTTTTGTGGTTCATGATTAACGTATTGCTTTTGTGGGGGCAACACCTACCATATGTGAAGTATGGTTGTGTACGGATGAAGGGAGCAGGCTGTTTTTCTGAAGAGCAAACGTCAACACTTAATGTGCCTGAAAATGGATGGGTACAAAATAATCTCCTATACTGAAAATATTCATACCTGATGCAACCAAAATGCCTCCTATATAATGTGGAAGAGAGTATCGGCCACTGAAACGAGCTGCAAACATTTTTCAAATTTGCATGCAAAGCAGGAGACAATGAAAACTAAATAAAACCATATATTTTAAAAGATTGAGAATCGTGTAGAATAAATTATATGAGGAAGAAAAAGAATTAAGATATATACATGATCAATCCATAATTACTTATTACAAGATTGTCGAAAAGTATTAGTAACCTTTGCACTAATAAGTAAGGGAGATTTATAATGAATAATTTATAAAGCATAAAAGTTTTTTAAAATGGGGTAGTAGATTAAATAATTTAATTGTGACAGAAATTTATTGTTAAATATATTTGAGTTTGAGTATTATTTGGATGGATGTATTTTTATAAATATTATTTAAATGTAATAAGTATTAAATAGATTGTACATGTTTTTTAAAGATGAGATTTTGCAAATTATCGTTCATGAATTATGAATCAATATAGATTGATTCAAAATTACAAATTAGAATTTTAAAAATTTATATCACACAATTAATAAATAAATTTTAATTATATTTATCAAAAATATATTTATTTATTTAAAATATTACTTTCATTATTATTTTTAAAAAATCTTCAACTATTAATGAATTTTAGCATTGTATTCTAGTTTTATAGTATAAATGAATTTGAATGTTTAGAATTTTGACCTCTAGTCTATTCATTAACCGTGTATGTACACTCAAATTATGAATCTTATTGGTTATACTTCAATGTAACTCTTCTATTTAAACACTCTATTGATTTTATCATTGTTTGTATTAATATAATGCCCTGTGTGCTAATGCCCTATTCTAATACTTAATAATGCTCTATTGATTTTATACTTGACTCTACTATTTCATGAACCCTAATTTGTCATGTTATGTTACATTCATATTCAACGGTTAAGTGTGCATGTCCCCATAAAAATGCATTATTATAAAACAAAATATAAATAAGAAAATGATCATGATAAAGACCCCTTTGCTCCCTCTATAAGACAATATCTAAATTTCCTCATTTCAACATTTCCATGAAAACTACAAGGACGCTTATCCAATTTCTTGGAGGTAAGGGAAAACTCACAGCCTTTACATTATTTTTAATGGTATAAACAAATCAATTATTGACATTCTTTCCAAAAAAGAGTCTATAAACATATTCATTTATTGTATAATACCCTTTATTATAGTCTATGTAATGTCTTGAATTTTCCCCATCTCGCTTGTCTATATAATACCCTATATATTTCACATATATTTCTCAAATATGCTATATATAAATGAATTTGAAGTCTATACCTTTGTATTCTAGCTTTATACTATAAAATAATTTTAATGTTTGGAAATTTGACCCCTGGTCTATTCACACTTTAGTCCATCTTGATACATAAAGGAAAGGAACCAATGGACTATCAATTTGTATAATGGTATATTGTTGTTCATTATCAATACTAAGTATTATCTTAAGTATTGGGGATACCCTTCACATACAGACTAAATCAATCAATCCTACTACACATAGGAAATGAACCAATGAACCATTCAATGGAGTATTTCAATAGAACTTGCATTGAAGTATAACCAACATGCTTCATAATTTGAGTGTAAATATATGGTTTTTGAATAGACCATGGGTCAAACTTCTAAATCAAATTATTTTACAATATAAAGCTATAATACAAAGGTATAAAGTTCAAATTTCTTTACATAAAAAATCAATCAATCAATCTTGCTACATAAAGGAAATGAACTAATGAATCACCAATATGTATAATGATATATTGTTTTTCATTATCAATGTTAAATATCATTTCAAAATACCTTAACCAGCAGTGCATTTGCATTTCATGGCTAGGCTAATGTCTGTTAACAATACATTAAGGCAAACAAAAAATGGTTCATTGGTTCCTTTCTTTATGTATCAAGATGGATAATAATAGACCATTATGCAAAATGTAAAGGGTATTATACATACAAGCAAGATGTAAGGCATTATACAGACTGTAATAAGATGGACAACAGTAGATCATTATATAAAATATAAAGTGTTCAATACATATAACTAAGATGTAGGAAATTATACAGATTATAATAAGATGGATAATAATAGACCATTATACATAATGTAAATAGTATTATACATACAAGCAAGATGTAGGGCTTTATAGAAAATGTAATAAGATGGAAAAAACTAGACCATTATACATAATGTAACAGATATTATACATACAATCAAGAAGTAGGGCATTATACAGACTATAATAAGATTGACAATAGTATACCATTATGTAAACTAATGGTTCATATCAAACAACTATATACAAGACATATATGTTGTCCATAATCTTATGCAAAAAAGGAAAAATATTTATAAAACATAAGCATATTCAAGATTCATATAATCATCTTATGTTAATGAAAAGAAGTTGGCACACCCTAACCTCAACACTTTGACAAGGTTACTCGTAGAGAGTGCAAACAAATAAAAAACTAACAATGTGCATCTTAACCATACATTGCATTAACAGATTCCATATGAGACTACTAATGGGAACATTTAAATGCCAACTAATATTATGGTACTGAATAATTATCTCCTTAAATTCTTATATTTACTATAATTCTAAAATCAAATAAATAAATTGACTAATAACAATCCAACAGGGTGTACCATCAAACACCTCGCATCTCATGCTTCTTACTTATCATAACTAAACATTATTCACATAAAACTCCAACTCTACCCACAAAACATTAATTGATTCAAGCAATCAACAATACAATCAATGGGTTTCCATGATCTTTCTATAACTAACTCGATTAAGTTATCAATAAAAATGAACACAATAAGTGTTTTGTAAATTTACAAGAAACACTTACATTGAGTATTAAGTTAAGAGAAACATAACACTAAGAGAAAAAATAGTACCAAGTTATTCACCACCTATGTCACTCTTTCCATTAGCAACAAGAAATTAAACATTATAAACATCTATTCATATCACCATTCAAGGGAATAGTTATATAACCACCCTTAGCATAAACTTAGTCATAGAAAATAGATGCATGTTTAAGCATAGAACATGGTAAGATCCTAAAATATTTCCAAAATAAGCATACCATTAGGGGTTCTAGCAGTCAACAATACAGTCAATGGTTTTTCATGATCAAATGTCTATTATTAATTGAGTTAAAAAAAATGAACACAATAAGTTGTTTTCAAACCCACAAAAAACAAGTATACATTCCCATCCTTCACATTGGAAAAATTATCACTAAACAACTAAGGAGAAATTTCACATGCCAATCACTTAATCTTAACTTAACTATGTTAGCAAGAGATAAGTAAAATGCAAATTATTTACACACCATATATAAGGGAACTATGCATAAATATAAAAGATTATTTTAATGCCTTGCAATCATTAGCATAATGAGTCTAGTGAATGTGGAACATAAATTATACTTTCCAATTACCCTACAAAAATCCATGCCAATTATTACTTGAAACAAAACTCACACTCCTATACTCTACCTCTTATAATAGGGTATTAGTACATAAGGTATTATACTAGTACAGTCAAGTATAAAATCAATAGGGAATTAGTAAGTATTATTTTTACAATATTGTTAAATGCTTGAATGAATTAATAATTAGTTAGGGCATAATTTTTTTATGGTTATTGTATTATTGATTGCTTGAAGGAATTAATGATTATTTAGGACATAATTATTCATTAAATGCAAATTTTATTGAATATTTTGTGTAATTAGGATATGTTATATATCATTCATTGAATGTATATGAATTTAATGTCAATCACTACTTCAAAAATAACTCACACTCATATACTTTGCCTCTTACAATAGGACATTCATTTAATATATTTTCCTATAGGGAACAAAGCATTATATTAATTCAATTAGAATGAAAATGACCACAAAAAAGATAAAGTATAATTAATTTAATGCAATGTTCCCTATTGTTGACTATGATAGGGTAATGGGGTACGAGCTCCTATAAACATCAAACTGGAACATCTTGAACGATGTGTGATTAAATTTTCTAAATTTTAACATTTTTGGTTAGGAAGCAAAATTTGTTCACCTGAGGCTAAATTTTAGTTGTCTCAGCCAATTGGGGGTCAATGTATAGCATCGTGGTCTATGCCAAATGTATCATTTGGTTATGCTTAGCGAGAAATGCTTTTATTGTAAAGAACATCTAGCTTTATCTTGTAAAAAAGGTATGTTATATAAGGATTTATTCGTTATTATTTATATTGAAAATAAATAAGGTAGGTGAAACACCAATAGATGGAGTAACTAATGGGGATGTGAAGGTGAAATGCAAACATGGTCGTCCAAGCTAAAATTTTCAACTAGTTACACTCAACGCTCATATATTATTTGGGTTGGATCAATTATTAGATCCTCCATTATGAGCATAACTAGGTGGTACATTTAATGTGGGATATTAAATTAGAATTTTACCTCCATGTCCCCTTTGGTTACTTTATCTACTAGCACTTTGTCCATTTCATTAGTCTGTTAACTAGTTAAAAAACTTATCTTATATAAAGGGGTGAGAGATTTGAAAATAATGATTTAATATTCTATTTATCATTAATATGTCACTTACACTAGCATGTTAGCCCTCGATCGATGGGCCCCACTTATTAAATCCTTGATTCTGAGTTGACATTGAACATACCACCTAGTTATGATTAAAATAGAAGATGTAAGATATGGGGTCCATCATCATAGGGCTAATGGGCCAATGGAGTGGAGGGATGAGAGGGTAGATGGTGTATCCAATAGGGATGTGTAGCTCAATTGTCAACATGATCTCCATGTTCCTGTTGGATACTCTAAGGGTAGATGGAGTATCCAACATGAGCATGGAGTTCAAATGTCAATGTGACCTGTATGTGACTATTGGATATTTTGAGGCTACACATAGTATCCACCATGCACATGGAGGTCAACTGTTAGTGTGACCTTGACATGCCTGTTGGATACTTTGAGGGTAGACGAAGTATCCATTAGGCATGTGGAGGTCAACTATCACCATGACCTACACATTCCTACTGGATACTCTAAGGGTCCCTCCCCTTTGTCCATTATGTTGGCCTGTTAGCCCTTCAATTATGAGCCCCACATCTTACATCCTTAATTTTGAGCATAACGAATAAGTATGTTTAGCATGACAATCATGGTTAAATAAAAACCCATGGTTAATTTTTAAAAAAGTAACAAGTTAGTGTTTAACAAATATTAACATTTATTTTTCAAATAGATTTTGGATTAACCCCTACAATTTAGATTAATAGTTGTTGTTTACCTTAATAGTTATTATTTGCCTTAACCATTATTGTTTACCTTAAACATTGTTATTTGCCTTAACCATTGTTGTCGATAGGCCTACTTATTACATCTGAAATATCTATTCTAAATAATGTACACCAAAGGGTGCAAGGAATGCCAGAACATTAATTCAAATGTAATACATATACATCTTGATATCTGTATGTTAAACTTGTGGAACCAAAAAAACCATTTAAGCATTCAAAATATTCCTATATTATGTTTCCTGGTCACACAGATAAGACCTTTTATGCCCACACATGTTAGTACTTGATAAATGAAAAAACATTAACAATTGAGGGCATATGTGAGACAAATATTTACATACTCTCCCATATAGAATGCCTCTAGTGTAATAAAGAATTCAAATTAGGGAAGGTCCATGGTTTGACCCACCTATTTCCACCAAAGTACAATTTTATTTTGGTGTAGATTATATTTGAGATTTTTTGTTTGAAGTCGTAAATCTCATTAGATTGGGGGTGGTGGAGGGCAAGGGAGTGGGGGTGAAATTTTCATAAAGTGGTGGCACATTATTTTGTAAGGGTTAATGATTTTATATTCAATATTTTTTTGTTTGAAGTGATAAATCTCATTAGGTAGGAAGGGGTGGGGAAGGAGGGATTTATTAAAAATAGGTGAAATTTTCATAAAGTGGTTGCACATTATTTTGTAAGAGGTGATGCTCTTATCTTATAAATGGTATTTTGTTAAAAAGGGTTTTTTCGTTTCATAAACCGATTCTATTGTAAAAAGAGGAGTGTTTAGGAAAAAACTTAAACCTTGTAAAGTGAAGAATTTGTAAGAAGGTGGAAATATTTTTTCCGGGGGGGGGGGGGTGGTGGGGGGTGAGGAACAGGATGAAATGAAGATTTATTTTTCTCAAAAAACATGTCCATATTATTTCTATCTCTTTCTTCTTCCTCCTCTTCTGTAGTAGAGAATAGATTATTTGAACGATTGAACACGATAAACTACCATGTCTAGAAACTGAAAATACAACAGTTACTCTAATCCATAAGCCTATGGAGAATCTTTGATGATATTGTTTTGGCTTTCACCTCAAAAAAAGATAAATACTTGCATTCCTGCAAGCAGAATGAAGCTTTTAGTTTAATCACCCTCAATGTGTCAGACAATCTGGTATTCCATATCAGGGATGCCAAAACTCTGAAAGAGGTATGGGATCATTTTGAAAATTTATTCAATAAAATCAATCAATTTAGAATGCTATATTTAGATGCAGAATTGATTTCATGCTTTCCTTCAAAATTTCCCTCAATTGAAGAATTTATGGAAAAGTTTAAATAATTTAGAGCTTAGTTAAAAGTTGGTGGCAAAGAAAATAAGATAATGATTGTATTTGTTTGATTATGTCAAATTTAAAGGGTCCATGTAATGTATATTCTTCTTATTTCTATTCTACAATGGATTCCTTAAGAGATCAGTTTAAAATCTCATCTTTCGAGCTATTTTTTGAAAGGTTATCTCATGAACAAACAAAATTAATGTCACTAGATGCCTTATGTAGTTCAAGTCATACTTTTGGTGTAAAATTATCCTAAGGAAAAATGGAAGCCAAAATAGAAATTGGGACCTCTTAATAAACCAATAGGATCAAAAAAGTCTTCAGATAGCACTACGAAGTCCTTTAAACCTTCTTATTTTAGCAAAACCAAAAAATCATGTATGAAAAAGAGGTTTGTGACCTTTGTCCATATTGTATCAAAGCAAATCATCCTAAGTATATATGTTATTAACCATAATGGAATAATCATAAACAACATTAAAAAAAAAATGGTTTTACCATCACCTTCACCTTCTTCTAACATAGGGAAAGGGAAATCTCTCCTTGTAAGAGCATATTCTCCCATGTTATATAGGTGGATATTTGATTTTGATGCCTTTAATCATCTAACTCATTCTCGTGGTATGTTGATTTCTATTTATAATTGCATAATTTCCAAGATTATCATGGGCAACTCATCGTCAATTAAAGTTTTGGGATCTGAAACTTTTGATAAATAGGATGGATGCATCGATGATATACTTCTTGTACTTAAAATTTCTTCAAAACTATTATCAATTTATTAGATTTATAATTTTGGTACTAAAAAAACTAATTTTAATCCACATCATGTTGTACTCAGAGAATTGAGTGATCCACATAATGTAGTAACAATAGGTTTGGCGCACCATAGTTCACACTTATATGTATTTGATAAATTTGAAACCTTTGTAGGTTTTTCTCTAGTTTCTCATGCTAATACAGTGAGAAAATTATGGCATGAACATTTTGGTCATCTCAATTTTAGGTATCTGCGATAACTGAGTTTCAAACACTTCATGAAAATCCTTCTTAAGGTCTCTAATAATGATGGTGTTTTTTCGGATGCATGCTTAGAAAACAACAAGAAAATCCCTTTCCAAAGGGACAAGATAAGATAGCTAAGGCTCCACTAGAATTAGTACATAGTGATTTTATGTGTTTTCGTACTCATTCATTTTTTGGTGCAAAATATGTATTAACCTTCATTGATAATATTACTTGGAGGAATATGGTGTATTATTTTTAACTAAAAAATGAAGTGTTTGAGAAATTCAAAGCTTTCAATGCCTTTATAAAGAGACAATCAGGGCTTCACTTGAAAACATTCTACAAAAACAATGGGGGGATATGTAAATAAATAATTTTAGATTTATTTTACTGAACAAAGAATTCAACACTAATAAATTATGCCTTACACCCCTCAAAAAAATGGTGTTACTTAGTGCAAAAACATAACACTCAAGGAAATGGTGAATTATATGATACAGTCCAAGGACTTAGCACCTCAAATCTAGGCTCAAGCAATTAATTATTGAAATTACATCTAGAATTGCATTCCCCAAAAGGTGGTGGTGAATAATACCCCTGAATAATATTAGTCCATAAAATAGGTGGATATTCCACTTTAAATTTCACTAGCACTGACCCTTTACCCCTAGCTTTATAATAATTGGTTATATGATTGTTCTAAGTTACTAACCTTGCAAAAATAGAGATATATAGGTGATGAAAAAGAAATGTATAGTATATTTCATATTAATATAAAGCATATGAATGAGCAAAGTAAAAACAAACATAAAATTTATCCTAGAGAAACCCAATGTAGGAAAAACACCAGTAGGTGAGGCAATTGCACTCCCCTTCCAGAAATGTACAAAGTAATGACAGACATGGTCTTCATGGATAAAATTTAACTACCACTCTTCTCCAAAACTCATACACAAGGATGATTTTCACTTACCTGACACTTATTTTTACTTCCACACAACTCAACCTATCATATACAACTTAGCAACTATGTTATAACCAAGACTTAAATTTGCAGCAAACAATATGAATCCAATTTTTGTACTTCTCATTGTATTTTTATATACTCTTACTTCTTCCCTAGACCTATATTTATGTTATCTTAACTTTATAACTCACCAAGAATCTAAACTGAACACTAAAGTGATGATGAAACATTTTCAATTGTCTAAATTCACGTGGATCTAGAGGTCACTAGTCGAGCCCCAGAGGTCAACAGTCAAAAGTTTAATAGTTGGCTCCTAAAAACTTCTTGAGCCAGAGTCCTTGACTTCTAGAGGCCAAAAATTTTGCATACGACCTAAAAATCAAGTGCCTTTTTCTAAAATTATCTAATGTTTTTAGAGAAATTAAACTATGAAATCAAAATATACTTTTAACACTAATAATATAATATTTTCCCCTAAAAAATAGAAACTAGTACCTTTCCTTAAATTTCAAGAGCTTTCAACTTATCGACTCATCACTATGAATGTGTCAAGATCACACTCTATGAATTTGCTAAAGAATCATATCTAGTTTGATATTCTGAGTTTACAAAGTCTCTTACATAATTGTCTTACAAGTAATATTTACATATATTTTGGCATAGTGGAAACTTAGTACATATGACCAGTATACTGTGATTCAAATTTGGATCATGCCTCACCAATTTAAGGATTTTAAGTCCCTAAAAGCTTAAGAACTCATTGGTGAGGAAAATTATTTCTCCGCTTCTTAACCCTCTCTTGTACTTGGAGGTGAGTACATCGAATAAGATTATCAGCATTTTGAACTACTCAATCCACCTTTTCATACCCTTGTGTGGATCACTTCCTTTCAAAGTAAAACCCATATATGAAAGAATATATCATGGTAATAATTTCATCTCATGCTCTTTGTTAGTAGACCTACTATGAGTATGTTTACATTTTTGGTTATCTTTTAAAATGAGGAATGAAAATTTTCCACTAGCATTAAGCACCCAGTTACCTTGAGTGGAACATACCAAGGAGATCTTAGATTTGCCTTCATAGGATTTCATGGTGTAGCTTTTCCCATCCTTAACCCAATGGTAGTGATTATACCTCCTCTTGAAAATAATATCTCTAACATACATATAGGGGATGCCAAAAACTATCCCACAAATTTATACATGTGCAACATGTACAACAAATTATTCAATGATTTAAGGATTAGGATGATCATACATTTCTAACCCAAATGTTTCTACCAGCGCTTTGTTAATCATATTTTTATTGAGAGAAAGAATAAAAAATATAATCAACTTTTACCATCTTAATTTAAACTTTGATATGGAAAAGTTTATAAGATTCGCCTTTGCCTTGAGTAGGATTCCTATCTAAACATACATTTTCTTGCATGGAGGTAAAACAAAAATTTTCATCCACATTTGAGATGAAATCAATTGCCTCTCCTTGAAGTGACATCATGGAATTCTTCTCCTTTTTCTTGTTTTTGAATGGATACAATTCTAGATGTAACTTCCAACATTTATCCTCAGAATGGCTATCAACATCACAATGCCCACAATGTTATTGAATACCCTTCTTGGTAACACTTTTCTTCTTTGGAACATTATAATATTCTGAAGAGGAAGATGGACCCTTATTCTCATCCATCTCAAGATAGTGGGATTGAGAACAAGACTCATCTATGTCTTTTGGCATGGCAAGTAAAAAATGCATCCTTAAGTGATTCTGAAGCCCTCCAACATTCTTCATGAGGATATCATGATCAATTGCATATTTTTCCATTTGAAACACCTTCTTCCAAAATTCACTTGTATAGACTGGCACACTTTGGCCTTCTTGTTTGCTCAAAAATTTATTTTTAATAGACTTTCTCTCTTCATAACTCTGATGGATTTTCCTTATGAATGATTTTTAATTTATGGTTATATTTGACATGTGATTGTATTGTTGTATGGAAATATCAAATCATATTTTAGCAATGATATTTTAAACAATTGTAAACTATTATTCAGTTTAATTTTGATTGTATGCTACCTTGGAATTGATATATCAAATTACCAAAAAGATGAATTTTAACTCATTTTACTTAGGCATGGTTGCATATGTACTAAAAAATGAATGAAAAATGTGGAATCCAATTATTATGTTTAGTCACTTACTATGAAGGTTACTTTAACTTCTTGATATGAATACAAATCCATATTATGAAGTGATCATTAGTTGTACACTCATGATGGAAGCATATTTTATGGTGCATACCTTGATTTTAGCATTAAGTGTAAAATTTGATTACCAGGTATAAATATGTAATTGATTTTATAATAATGGAATCCAAATGATTGAAAAATTACTTTCATAAATAATCATTGTTTTTTTACATGGCTTTATTATGATCATGCTTATAACTTGATCTTGATTTAGTTTTTATGTTTAATAAAAAATTAGCAAACCTGTTTGACTAATATAAGGAACGACTAGTAATAAACTTTTTAGGATGATAACATGAAGAAATAAATTAATTTTTAAAAAATCAGGTACATTTTTTCAATACCTAACTAGAAAGTTCTTACAAATATAAATATTATTTCAACTCATAACATAGATAATTATTAAATTTATTAAGTAATTTTAGAAACATGTGGATAACAAATCAAAGGTTCCTAAGAATGGGAATGGTAGAAGTATTAAAATGATTATGCCTATTTCACAGTCTCTGATAGGTTAAGTACTCAAGTTAAAGTTCAATGGTGTCTCAGGATGCAATCTGAGGATGGCGGGAGCAACAAACCTCTCCAAAGAGGAAATTTCAATCTATTTCTAAGCTTTGATGTATTCGACAAACAATGTTATGAAAAGGTTTTAAATTTGAAAAGGGGAAAGGATGTACACATTTGATCATGGAAGGGGACTTTGAATTAATCATAAACACAATAAAGAAAGGGAAAAAACAATACTAACATATCAATGAGATAATTATGGAATGCATCTATTTATCCCAATCAATATTGCATTGATTATTTTGGGAACATCAAAATAAATGGTAATAAATTTGTAGAACAACTAGTCATAGCCATGTGCCCTCCTCCATTAAATACCCACAATCCTCTCATTTCATGCATGTGTAGGTCTGATCATGTTGTCCACATTTTTAGCAAATATGTCTGTGGCAAAAATTTTATACTACATACTCGTTAAGATCTGTAATAGTATGATTGGTATATTAAGATTTAGTGAAGGTTGTTTTTATTGAGTGTAAACTATAAGGCATGGTTATAAAGATTTTTTTCATTGTTTTAATGTATAGTGTGATCAAATTAGTCATGGTTAGTTTGTTTACATTTTAGGTTAGTTTATAGTTTTTTTTAATATAATTTTTTGGAATCCTTATAGTACAACGGTTCTTTTATCAAGCTTAAAAGCTTTGTTTGTTTTTAGTGTTTTGTAAAAAATATATTACCTATAATGTTTATGTTGTGTCTCCAATCAATAGTTATAACTATAGTCCAAATAAAGATTATGTATGTCAACAGTCAAAGTAAAAATGTCAAAATTTTCTTCTTATAATGGATGTAATATCAAAGGAACCTGACATCCTAAGAAAATGTGTATGTTCATTATGTGAGGTAATTTCTCATAAAAACAACATGCAGTTAAGTTTTAAGAATCATCTTACTGAGTGAGCAACATTCTACAGGTGGTCGAACGGAATGAAAGAATGAAGCACTTTATCAACCTCAAGTTTGCCACTAACTTAGAGGTTACATACTACAATAGCGATAAAACAAATTGTACCAAACTAACTAAATATGAGATTAGTTTCCCAGTGGCAGTGGTAACCATCTTATATGGTTGATGATTAGGTGGTAGTGATTATGAATGGTGGTTATAAGTACAACAATGAGGACCTAGTCTTCAATTCTTATATTTTATTTTTATGTTTGTAATTAGTGATGATGTATTCACACTATAAAAATAAATATTTGTAAATAGACATGTGAGTCACAATATACATATATGATTATGAACTAATGCATGCTTAAATTAGATAATATGGAAGGTTGAAAAAAAATTTGTAACCTAGATAATTGATCTATGGAAGGTTGATATGTTCTATTTTTCATATTTGGATGGTAAAAAGTCATTATGTTCCTTGTCCATCAACATTAGTGGTTGATGAAAGGTCGATGTGTTCCTTAACCATCTAGAAGTTATTTTCACGCCATGTGCTCCAAGTCATGTATATTGGTTCATTTCCTTATGTTTGTACTAGGAGGGGAACGTTGGAATAATCTATATTAGTACGTCATATTATTGGGATTAGTATTATTTTGAGAGTGGATTATGTGTGAGCATGTGTTTGTAATGAGTTGTCATAACAACTCACCGTATTTAGTAGGGATTGTGTGGTTATTGAAGATAAGCTTGAATCCACTAATAAAGGAGATCAAAGGCTATAT